>CM017570.1:50588155-51003488 GCA_007844125.1 Sinonovacula constricta
CATGGCCATAGTCAAGTCGGTACCTCGCTCGTGCAAAGGTGCTACCCCATCGCAGTTAATTATGGTTGGTGTTAGTGTCATGCATATTCACGATGACGCATTAGTATTTAAAGGCATAGATTGAAAAATAAGTTAAAGGGATATATTGAAAAGTAAGTTAAAGGCAAATACTGAAAATTAAGTTAAAGGGACAGTTTAACAAGTAAGATAAAGGGATACATTGAAAAGTAATTTAAAGAGACAGTTTGAAAAGTAAGTTAAAGGGACAGTTTGAAAAGTAAAGTTGAAGGAACAGCTTGAAAAGTAAAGTTAAAGGGACAGTTTGAAAAATAAGTGAAAGGGACAGTTTGAAAAGTAAAGTTAAAGGAACAGTTTGAAAAGTAAAGTTAAAGGGATAGTTTAAAAAAAAGTTAAAGGGACAGTTTGAAAAGTAAAGTTAAAGGAACAGTTTGAAAAGTACAGTTAAAGGGAGAGTTTGAAAAGCAAAATTAAAGGGATATATTGAAAAGCAAAAGTTAAGGGGACAGTTTGAAAAGTAAGCTAAAGGGATAGTTTGAAAAGTAAGTTAAAGTGACAGTTTGAGAAGTAAATTAAAGGGACAGTTTGAAAATGAAAAGTTAAAGGGATAGTTTGAAAAGCAAAATTAAAGCGATATTTTGAAACGTAAAGTTCAAGGGATATTTTGAAAAGTAAAGTTAAAGGGACAGTTTGAAACGTTAAATTAAAGGCATAGTTTGAAAATCAGTAACATACATGCAAAACAGACACTATAACTCTCATACACAGTTATACAGAAAAATATAATTCACAAGATTGTACTAATACAAACTTTGACATAGAGATTATATTTTACAATGTATATCCTTTATATATCAATTATATAATAAATATCAAGGCAGGAATGTTTGAATAATCGGTGATCAGTTTTGTTTGAAACGGAAAAATACGGACATGAACCAAACGATGACTGTTCTGGAAACTTGTGAAGATGTAATGTGGTCACCAACTTACGCTTCTCCTCGGAACATGAAAATGTTTACAAAATCCTTCGTGAATGTCTCACGTATAAATAGTCTTAGGTAGGGTTATATTTTCAAGTTACCTGATTCGGATGGATATAATTACAATTGTTTACTATAATATTTCGTTACAACAAATAGTGCTCACTTTTATACTAAAATGAACACTTTCTTTATGGTATCCTGTAATTAAAACGGCTTAAAGCAAGGTCGTGTGAACATTCGAAAATATAAAAGCGCCATCTTTGGATCACACGTGACTTCATACCTGGAACAGGCATAAGTAAATGCTTTGGTTTTATATATAATTTTGCAACTATTTTTAAGAACCTCTTAGTTTATAGATTATTTATATCAACATATACATCAAACAGAGGCTGTGGGGCTTGTTTATGGATATGCTTTGCACATTTGACACAATCATTACATATTTGTGTGCAGTTAGAAAACCACCCGTGTGATAACATCCAAATTGCTGCCCCAAGGATGTTATTATGTAGGTTTGTCCTGCAAAACCTCGTGACTAATACAAGAGTTTTAAATGTATGCGTTTTTGATATTGACTAGTGGAGATAAATGTAATATCATTCGGACATAAACCACTAAGAACGAAATCCCGCAGTAACATTTCGGGACAATGGCCCCCAACGCCAACCAATAAGGCAAAGTTTACAAAAACACTGTCCGTATTTGAAAGGTGAATATATACCCAATTACACGTGGTATGTTTAATAAACGTATTTGCAAAAAAAAAACAACTAAAAAGCGCAGAAAATGACAGACATATTGAAGTATGATAGTGTCCACCCATGGCCAGGAATAGTCCTATCAAAAGGCATAATTCCTTTCTTCTTTTATATATGCTTTTATTTGCATATTTATCTACTTCTGTTTATCTGGTATATATAAGTAAATAGTAAGATACTGTTAAGTTTTAACAGCAAGTTACATGTTCAGGACGGTTAATTGAAACCATGTTTATCTAATGCAAATGCCAATTAAGCCTTATATAAGGAGGCGCACGGTGCCAAGCAGTTAACGTCGCTGACTTGAAACTCCACAGTCCCTTACCAGGTAGGTTCGAGTCACAGTCGAAGAGAAAACCTTGATGTTGGGAGGTTTTCCAGTTAAGATGCAGTGCACCGGTGGTTCTCCAAAGGCATACGTTTTGGGTATTTCTCCACCAATGATTCGCTAGACGTTTCACTTTCGGAAGACGTCGGTATTTGTGTTTTTACTACAATCATTACCCTCGCTACCCGTTTTCATGCTGATGTAAATAACCGTTGCTTTAGCTACGACTTTGCCTGCTCCCGACGACATGTTTCTCTTTGTTTACACGATACATGAAGACGCCTAGTCATGGTCTTACACACGCATTTAAGGTTTACAGAAGAATTTCAAGCGCCTTGATCACATAATGCTTACAATGCAGGCGAGGCTACGTACATGACTGGTAGGGTGTATCAAGCAGACGGTGATCGTACCCGCGTGCGCCTGTTAACTGACTTTTTTCCGGGGCTAATTACATGCCTGGGAGGGTGTCTCAAGCAGACGCTGATCGTACCCGCATGCGGCTGTTACCTGACTTCTTCCGGGGCTACTTATATGGCTTGTAGAGTGTATCAATCAGACTGTGATCGTACCCGCATGCGGCTGTTACCTGACTTCTTCCGGGGCTACTTACATGGCTGGGAGGGTGTATCAATCAGACTGTGATCGTACCCGCATGCGGCTGTTAACTGACTTCTTCCGGGGCTACTTACATGGCTGGGGGGTTGTATCAAGCAGACGCTGATCGTACTCGCATGCGGCTTTTAGCTGACCTCTTCCGGGGCTACTTACATGGATGGGAGGGTGCATCAAGCAGACGCTGATCGTACCCGCATGCGGCTGTTAACTGACTTCTTCCAGGGCTACTTACATGGCTGGAAGGGTGTATCAATCAGACGGTGATCGTACCCGCATGCGCCTTTTAACTGACTTTTTCTTAGGCTACTTACATGGATGGGAGAGTGTATCAATCAGACGGTGATCGTACCCGCATGCGGCTGTTAACTGACTTCTTCCAGGGCTACTTACATGGCTGGGAGGGTGTACCAATCAGACGCTGATCGTACCCGCATGCGCCTTTTAACTGACTTTTTCTTGGGCTACTTACATGGATGGGAGAGTGTATCAATCAGACGGTGATCGTACCCGCATGCGGCTGTTAACTGACTTCTTCCGGGGCAACTTACATGGAAGGTAGGGTGTACCAATCAGACGGTGATCGTACCCGCATGCGGCTGTTAACTGACTTCTTTCAGGGCCACTTACATGGCTGGGAGGGTGTATCAATCAGACGCTGATCGTACCCGCATGCGGCTGTTAACTGACTTCTTCCGGGGCTACTTACATGGATGGTAGGGTGTACCAATCAGACGGTGATCGTACCCGCATGCGGCTGTTAACTGACTTCTTCCAGGGCTACTTACATGGCTGGGAGGGTGTATCAATCAGAGGCTGATCGTACCCGAATGCGGCTGTTTGCTGACTTCTTCAGGGCTACTTACATGGATGGGAGGGTGTATCAATCAGACGGTGATCGTACCCGCATGCTGCTGTTTGCTGACTTCTTCAGGGCTACTTACATGGATGGTAGGGTGTATCAATCAGACGGTGATCGTAACCGCATGCGGCTGTTAACTGACTTCTTCCAGGGCTACTTACATGGCTGGGAGGGTGTACCAATCAGACTGTGATCGTACCCGCATGCGCCTTTTAACTGACTTTTTCTTTGGCTACTTACATGGATGGGAGAGTGTATCAATCAGACGGTGATCGTACCCGCATGCGGCTGTTAACTGACTTCTTCCAGGGCCACTTACATTGCTGGGAGGGTGTATCAATCAGACGGTGATCGTACCCGCATGCGGCTGTTAACTGACTTTTTCCGGGGCTACTTACATGGCTGGTAGGGTGTATCAATCAGACGGTGATCGTACCCGCATGCGGCTGTTTACTGACTTCTTCAGGGCTACTTACATGGCTGGGAGGGTGTATCAATCAGACGGTGATCGTACCCGCATGCGCCTTTTAACTGACTTTTTCTTGGGCTACTTACATAGATGGGACGGTGTACCAATCAGACGGTGATCGTACCCGCATGCGGCTGTTAACTGACTTCTTCCGGGCTACTTACATGGCTGGGGGGTTGTATCAATCAGACGCTAATCGTACTCGCATGCGGCTGTTAACTGACTTCTTCCGGGGCTACTTACATGGCTGGGAGGGTGTACCAATCAGACGGTGATCGTACCCGCATGCGGCTGTTAACTGACTTCTTCAGGGGCAACTTACATGGAAGGTAGGGTGTACCAAGCAGACGGTGATCGTACCCGCATGCGGCTGTTAACTGACTTCTTCCGGGGCTACTTACATGGCTGGTAGGGTGTACCAATCAGACGGTGATCGTACCCGCATGCGGCTGTTAACTGACTTCTCCCGGGGCTACTTACATGGATGGGAGGGTGAATCAAGCAGACGCTGATCGTACCCGCATGCGGCTGTTAACTGACTTCTTCCGGGGCTACTTACATGGATGGGAGGGTGTACCAATCAGACGGTGATCGTACCCGCATGCGGCTGTTAACTGACTTCTTCCAGGGCCACTTACATGGCTGGGAGGGTGTATCAATCAGACGCTGATCGTACCCGCATGCGGCTGTTAACTGACTTCTTCAGGGCTACTTACATGCCTGGGAGGGTGTATCAATCAGACGCTGATCGTACACGCATGGGGCTGTTAACTGACTTCTTCCAGGGCCACTTCCATGGCTGGGAGGGTGTATCAATCAGACGCTGATCGTACCCGCATGCGGCTGTTAACTGACTTCTTCCGGGGCTACTTACATGGATGGTAGGGTGTACCAATCAGACGGTGATCGTACCCGCATGCGGCTGTTAACTGACTTCTTCCAGGGCTACTTACATGGCTGGGAGGGTGTATCAATCAGAGGCTGATCGTACCCGCATGCGGCTGTTTGCTGACTTCTTCAGGGCTACCTACATGGATGGGAGGGTGTATCAATCAGACGGTGATCGTACCCGCATGCTGTTTGCTGACTTCTTCAGGGCTACTTACATGGATGGAGGGTGTAAATCAGACGGTGATCGTACCCGCATGCGGCTGTTAACTGACTTCTTCCAGGGCACTTACATGGCTGGAGGGTGTATCAAATCAGACGGTGATCGTACCCGCATGCGGCTGTTAACTGACTTCTTCCAGGGCTACTTACATGGCTGGGAGGGTGTATCAATCAGACGGTGATCGTACCCGCATGCGGCTGTTAACTGACTTCTTCCGGGGCTACTTACATGGCTGGAGGGTGTACCAATCAGACGCTGATCGTACCCGCATGCGGCTGTTAACTGACTTCTTCCGGGGCTACTTACATGGCTGGGAGGGTGTATCAATCAGACGGTGATCGTACCCGCATGCGGCTGTTAACTGACTTCTTCCGGGGCTAATTACATGGCTGGAGGGTGTATCAATCAGACGCTGATCGTACCCGAATGCGGCTGTTAACTGACTTCTTCCCGGGCTAATTACATGGCTGGGAGGGTGTATCAAGCAGACGGTGATCGTACCGGCATGCGGCTGTTAACTGACTTCTTCCGGGCCTAATTACATGGCTGGGAGGGATTATCAAGCAGACGGTGATCGTTCCCAAATGCGGCTGTTAACTGACTTCTTCCGGGGCTAATTACATGGCTGGGAGGGTGTATCAATCAGACGCTGATAGTACCCACATGCGGCTGTTAACTGACTTCTCCCGGGGCTACTTACATGGATGGGAGGGTGAATCAAGCAGACGCTGATCGTACCCGCATGCGGCTGTTAACTGACTTCGTCCGGGGCTACTTACATGGATGGGAGGGTGTACCAATCAGACGGTGATCGTACCCGCATGCGGCTGTTAACTGACTTCTTCCAGGGCCACTTACATGGCTGGGAGGGTGTATCAATCAGACGGTGATCGTACCCGCATGCGGCTGTTAACTGACTTCTTCAGGGCTACTTACATGCCTGGGAGGGTGTATCAATCAGAGGCTGATCGTACCCGCATGCGGCTGTTTGCTGACTTCTTCAGGGCTACCTACATGGATGGGAGGGTGTATCAATCAGACGGTGATCGTACCCGCATGCTGCTGTTTGCTGACTTCTTCAGGGCTACTTACATGGATGGTAGGGTGTATAAATCAGACGGTGATCGTAACCGCATGCGGCTGTTAACTGACTTCTTCCAGGGCCACTTACATGGCTGGGAGGGTGTATCAATCAGACGGTGATCGTACCCGCATGCGGCTGTTAACTGACTTCTTCAGGGCTACTTACATGCCTGGGAGGGTGTATCAATCAGACGCTGATCGTACCCGCATGCGGCTGTTAACTGACTTCTTCCAGGGCCACTTCCATGGCTGGGAGGGTGTACCAATCAGACGGTGATCGTACCCGCATGCGGCTGTTAACTGACTTTTTCCGGGGCTAATTACATGGATGGTAGGGTGTACCAATCAGACGCTGATCGTACCTGCATGCGGCTGTTAACTGACTTCTTCCGGGGCTACTTACATGGCTGGGAGGGTGTATCAAGCAGACGGTGATCGTTCCCGAATGCGGCTGTTAACTGACTTCTTCCGGGGCTAATTACATGGCTTGGAGGGTGTATCAATCAAACGCTGATCGTACCCGAATGCGGATGTACTGACTTTTTCCCGGGCTAATTACATGGCTGGGAGGGTGTATCAAGCAGACGGTGATCGTTACCGGCATGCGGCTGTTAACTGACTTCTTCCGGGCCTAATTACATGGCTGGGAGGGTTATCAAGCAGACGGTGATCGTTCCCAAATGCGGCTGTTAACTGACTTCTTCCGGGGCTAATTACATGGCTGGGAGGGTGTATCAATCAGACGCTGATAGTACCCGAAGGCGGCTGTTAACTGACTTCTTCCGGGGCTAATTACATGGCTGGGATGGTGTATCAATCAGACGCTGATCGTACCCGAATGCGGCTGTTAACTGACTTCTTCCGGGGCTAATTACATGGCTTGGAGGGTGTACCATTCAGACACTGATCGTACCCGAATGCGGCTGTTAACTGACTTCTTCCGGGGCTAATTACATGGCTGGGAGGGTGTATCAATCAGACGCTGATCGTACCGGAATGCGGCTGTTAACTGACTTCTTCCGGGGCTAATTACATGGCTGGGAGGGTGTATCAAGCAGACGCTGATCGTACCCGCATGTGGCTGTTAACTGACTTCTTTCAGGGCTACTTACATGGCTGGGAGGGTGTATCAATCAGACGATGATCGTACCCACATGCGGCTGTTAACTGACTTCTTCAGGGGCAACTTACATGGAAGGTAGGGTGTACCAAGCAGACGGTGATCGTACCCGCATGCGGCTGTTAACTGACTTCTTCCGGGGCTACTTACATGGCTGGGAGGGTGTACCAATCAGACGCTGATCGTACCCGCATGCGGCTGTTAACTGACTTCTCCCGAGGCTACTTACATGGATGGGATGGTGAATCAAGCAGACGCTGATCGTACCCGCATGCGGCTGTTACCTGACTTCTTCCGGGGCTACTTACATGGCTGGAGGGTGTACCAATCAGACGGTGATCGTACCCGCATGCGGCTGTTAACTGACTTCTTCCAGGGCCACTTACATGGCTGGGAGGGTGTATCAATCAGACGGTGATCGTACCCGCATGCGGCTGTTAACTGACTTCTTCAGGGGCTACTTACATGGATGGGAGGGTGTACCAATCAGAGGCTGATCGTACCCGCATGCGGCTGTTAACTGACTTCTTCTTGTGCTACTTACATGGCTGGGAGGGTGTATCAAGCAGACGCTGATCGTACCCGCATGCGGCTGTTAACTGACTTCTTTCCAGGGCTACTTACATGGCTGGGAGGGTGTATCAATCAGACGCTGATCGTACCCGCATGCGGCTGTTAACTGACTTCTTCCGGGGCTACTTACATGGCTGGTAGGGTGTATCAATCAGACGCTGATCGTACCCGCATGCGGCTGTTAACTGACTTCTTTCAGGGCTACTTACATGGCTGGGATGGTGTATCAAGCAGACGCTGATCGTACCCGCATGCGGCTGTTAACTGACTTCTTTCAGGGCTACTTACATGGCTGGGAGGGTGTATCAAGCAGACGCTGATCGTACGCGCATGCGGCTGTTACCTGACTTCTTCCGGGGCTACTTACATGGCTGGTAGGGTGTATCAAGCAGACGCTGATCGTACCCGCATGCGGCTGTTAACTGACTTCTTTCAGGGCTACTTACATGGCTGGGAGGGTGTACCAATCAGACGCTGATCGTACCCGCATGCGGCTGTTAACTGACTTCTTTCAGGGCTACTTACATGGCTGGGAGTGTGTACCAATCAGACGCTGATCGTACCCGCATGCGGCTGTTAACTGACTTCTTCCGGGGCTACTTACATGGCTGGGAGGGTGTATCAAGCAGACGCTGATCGTACCCGCATGCGGCTGTTAACTGACTTCTTCTGGTGCTACTTACATGGCTGGAAGGGTGTATCAAGCAGACGCTGATCGTACCCGCATGTGTCTGTTAACTGACTTCTTTCAGGGCTACTTACATGGCTGGGAGGGTGTATCAATCAGACGCTGATCGTACCCGCATGCGGCTTTTAGCTGGCTACTTCCACTGCCTCCTCTGATCGTAGGTCTATGTGAAATGTTTTAATATCACTTCCTGTTATCAATAAGTTCGTGGCCTTTATCTAATCTGTCAACAGTACAGTATTTTATTAGGGCAGGAGCTATTTGCGATGAAGCGACGATGTTACTTAAAATAGATTATGTTACCTTACCAGTGGCCAGTATGCATACATCGCAAATCGTTCCATTTATGTTTATAAATGGTTTTATGTATTGATTATAATGTACATTTTGCACTGTTAACTTATGATGCAGAAAACCTGCAGAAAATTAGCTTGGTAACGTTTAGTGGCATTATGTAATCATGTGTTGGTCAAAGTTGGACGTTTATGTAGGACTATATTTTTGCACAGCTGACTCGTAGCTAGAGCACTGAACACAAACAGAAAGGAGAAGGTAAATATAGAAACTCAGAAAACGATACTTTACATGATTGTCATTTTGCAATCTGCGACATCTTCCCCCCACCCCCTACCCCCAATCACCCTCTAGCGATAAAATGTCATCGCTATATTTCCGGACATTCAAGTTAGCTTGAAAACGGCACAACAATGATATAATGGGCGGCCCTGGCGTAGTGGTAGAGTCGCCGATTTGTAACTCTTCCGGCTGCTTAGCTTCTCACCGCGAGCGTTCGAGTCCCGTTCGGGGCGAAGGATTTTACCTAGGAAGGTCGTCCAGCTGACATGCGGTGCGCCGATGGTTCTACCCGGACATTTGTCTGGGACCCTAATCTACTAAACAGCAGGACGTTGCTATAAAGATCATAATCCGGCTGCAATGTGTTTAAACAACAACAACAACAACAAAACAAAGAAAACAAACAACAGTGATATAGAAATCGACTCCTGGGACGTAACTTATCGTATACAGTACCTTTTAATATTGAAATTGTACTCCGTAGATAATTTACTGCAGGAAATCCCACTACATCTCCGGAAAGGACCTCACTAGACTCCATAGCCCCTGAACACAATGAAACGTTTGGTTTACTACATACTACTAATGTACATTATTTCTAAATGTTACCAAACTTTCTTAAACTGGTTCCTCTAACATCCATGAACGTTCAAAATGTACCATGGGTAATATTTATTAATGCAAACAAGTTAAATACATCCTACTTTTATGAACTTTAATTTACATATGGTTTCACATACATTGTGTATACACTATAATCGGATGTCTTTCCATGGTAACTCAACCATCTGATTCATGTGGTGCAACACATTGATTCAAATATTAGTGTGTAATGAGTTAAAACAAACATAATCTAACATTAATCAATACCTTAGATTTCATGGTTAATTATCTCCTGAATGTCAAGATATGTGTGCAAGGCGACTGCCGTTCAACCTAGTGTGTGTTTTTTTCTGCTACTCCTCCGATGAACAAAAGCGGAGCTTAAGTCCTCAACATGACATCGTTCATTCTTGCCTAAATAACATAATTTCAGGAAACTATTTTGTCCTATTTTGTCTCAGCTTTCTTTGACCTTTAAACTCAATTTCATGTTCTACCAGATGTGTACACCCAAAGTCAGTAGGTCCCTAAAAACTCTAATTTCCAATTTTCCAGACGTTACACGTTAAGTCATTGTGTATACCAACTATTTCTGGTAAAAGTGCGTATACAATTATGACAACCAATTGTTTGAAGATGCAATTTACTTGAATTAGTTATCATTCGTATAAAATCAGTCTACAAACTTAAGCGTTAAACAAAATAAATTCAATTCTATATACAAACTTAATTTAAATTTAAACATAGGCTAAATTTATATTTGTATGCTTACTGAAATTAGGAAATAAAAAAACATAACAGTTTCAGTGATTTTACTTTAACACATGAAAATGTGTACTTGATATAGAATTATAAAATTACAATTTTGGAGGAACTAGGCTTCAGAAGCATGCAGAAATATTATTTCATTACAGTGATGTCAAGATGCCAGCACTAACAAAACGTATTAAGACATGTGTTTAAGCCTTAAAAATAAAATGTTTGCAGAGCTACACAATTCAGCACTATACATAACACTGCTTATTACTTATTTGTAAGACTGGATGATAGAAGCCGGCTACTACCATATACCATTCAAGGGGATGCCAATAGTTGAGCTCGATTCCCTTCTTTAAACACTTCTATGCATCAGCTCAAACCAAATATTGCCAGAATTACTCATTGTTGGGCATCAACGGACATCTGACTTCTCTCCAAATCGGCCGAATAATCAACTTGAGAGACGAGAAATTCCAGGCATCTAACATGGTGCTGAGTTCTTGGTGATGACTCTGACGTGAAAAGGCAAGGCCAGTATGTGCACAAAGATCCCATTGAAGATGAGGATTTGACCAAACGTTATAACTCCAGTGTTTTCAGTGAAGCAACAACGGAATCACTATAACACAAGGTGTCATTTGACGTAATTACACAGTCTCTGCGGAGAGGAAAAAGAAGGATTGCCGACCATGAAAAAAAATGTTGTTAAAATGACTAATGCCAAGTTGAGACAATACATCAAGAGGGCTTACAATGAAGCTGACAACATAGAGAACATCAATGTTTAAAACCGGAAACCAAAATTGCCCCATGCATTCTTTTGTAGTAAAAATCCTTTTTATTTATTTAGAGAACCTGTACGACCCTTGTAAACTGACAGCAAGCCATAGTATGCAGCTAGGCCTTGGATATTACCAATCTTTCTGATTTCATGTCCACATTGCGAAAACGGGCTGGTTTGAGTCATAGGTACACATTTAACTATTTATGTGCATATGTGTCTACAAAGCTGCATTAGAAGGTGTTTTCAAACGGAGCTAAGTTAGAGGACACAGGAATGAAAACAGCCTTACTGTTTATGTAAAGCTCTCAGAGGATGTGCGAAAGCTATAAGGAAGGCACCGGTACCTTGTATTCACCATAGGGAAACTGACAGAAAAACAACAAAGCATCACACCCAGACTTATTAATCTCCTCTGTTTTTCCCCACCCATTCTGTTCAACACGGTCAGTGTCAACGTGAAGGAACACAGTGTAATCTTGAATATGTATACCGGAAACATCTCAAACAGCCCAAACACTGTCAATATGCCTTCCAAATAAAAACTACCTGTGCACTCGATGTGCTCCTAAACAGAACAGTGACTGACATATTGTGAAACGTTGTTCATTTCGTTCACATGACCGCCACCTGAAACTGTACCAGTCTTTGAAAATAACGATTTTGTCATTTAGTTAAATTTGACGTTCCTTATAACATAATTTCCATACTGTGATAAAAAAATAAAAATAAAATAAGCAATTTTATCGGTTGATTATTTTCTTTTAGAAAAATTATAATCAGGAAGTACGAGGGGCGAAATAGAACAGGGAAGTAACGTAAAAAACATTGCGTAAATTGTAGTGCACATTGGTGTCCCTTTTAAGTCAAACTTACTTTTAGAACGTGTTAGAATGGAACTAAATGTAAAGTTTGCGTAATCTTACGCCCAGTGAATCTACGCCCACAGCCTTTGTGATTAACACATATCTGATCGAGAAACCTTGATATATAGGCGTTATATTTCGTAAACTTAAAATCTATTTTCCAAATAAACAGGGATCTTAAGTTATTATTTAAACAGTCGTATTGTTGTTGTTGAACCGCATGCCAGTAGCGCCTCAAACTTCCATACAAGAGATTTGACCATCAGGTAATGCTGAAATGGATTATCAAATAGTCATATAGAACGATGTTTTATTGTGTTTATTCAACAAAAGCTAAAGGCGGATGAATGAACAATGTCTTGTTTAGTGCAATGTCTTGACACTGCGTGAAACAGAACTGGCAATGTTTCTGAACCTTTGGCCACTTTAGTTCAACTGACTTTACGTAAACCATAATTCAACATTGACCATAATAACCCGAAGTAGTAATTTGTAATTATAATAAGCTCGGGATATGATTGTAAACATAGCAGTTCTTAGACTTATAAACAAGCTAGCTGGTCTGAATGCGATTTATGGACTGGATGACGTCATATTAAATATAGAAGGGCGTATGCAAATGAGGTATAATATATATATATATATATATATATATATATATATATATAATATATATATATATATATATATATATATATAATATATATATATATATATATATATTATATATATATATATATATATATATATATATATATATATCTATATATATATATATATATATTTATATATATATATATATATATATATTATACCTCATTTGCATACGCCCTTCTATATTTAATATGACGTCATTCAGTCCATAAATCGCATTCAGACCAGCTAGCTCGTTTATAATTCTTATACAGACTGTTTATGACGTCATCCAGTTTGTTTGACTGTTTAAACGCAACTTGCGAATTTTACAAAACAAACAGACGATACTGTCAAACTGTCAAAATGGCTAAGCGATTCGCCTCTTTATCGGAGACAGATTTAGTGAAACGCAGCGAATCTATGGATTCAAAAAACACCAAAGCCGCGACAAAACACTCAGTGAAGCTCTTCCGAACATATCTAGCAGTAAAACCCCACGATTCTTCCTTTGAAATCTACAAGAACGAAATTCTTAAAGTCCGAGTCTTTTGCCTAGTAACATTTAATATTTGTTTTGATTTACAAAAATGGAATATTTAAAGAAGAGCATGAATTTTTGCTGCATCGCTTGAAAATAATAATAAAAATCATACTAGGGTTTGAGATATTTCACTCAATGAGCAAATAAAATTATTATTTGAAAGCAAATTATAGTAAAAATGACAGCAACAAAAGGGATGAAAAGATTTAGATTCGGTATAATATAACAAAAAAAACAACAACATGGCCTTGAGGGCAATATGCAAGTTTACGGACTGGTTGGTCAGACCTCGGAAGGTATAAGACCCTCAGCTGCGCTTCGGGCCATAGACCTTCCTCAGTCTGACTAACCAGTCCGTAATCAGTAGAATTTAGCATGTCAGATTTCATCAACCTGATGTCACAATTCGATATAACAAGATATCTTCAAGTCATTGTTCTTTATTTTAGAGAAATGTTTCGTACAATAATATTTCATATCCATTGCATTTAACTATACTCCTATAATCGAAACTAGTTTATTACGAAATATACTTTCCACCGTTTAACTCATATTTACAATTAAAAAATAGTTTGTTAGTTCAAAAGTTCTTTGGAGAAAAATAAAAAAGGAATATGGTGCAGATAAATGATAAACATTAATTTATATAGATGAAGGAGTTATGCCCTTTGAACGCAACGCCTCAATAGTTTCTTGCACATGTATTGCTCATTGGTTTTTCGTCTGTTTATTATATAATCAGTCATAAATGGTTTAGATGTTTTATCTGATTGTTCGCTCAATTTGTTTGTATTCAGTCGATTGAGATTGAGTACAAGAATCTTGCTTTTTCTTTACTTAACATTGCTTTAATCGTTGAGAAAATACATTGTACGCCATATAAGTTGAAGATTTTTTTTTTATAATTAAATATATTCCGTATTAATTGAAATAAAAAAAGAACATGACTGCTGGTAATTTCTTTACACAGTACATGTTCTGCAAGCAATTATCATGCTGAAATATAAATCAAAATGTTCTTTTTAACCATAAATGCCTTCCATACTGTTATGTTCTTTGTCTTTGTTATCCTGCCGGCGTTTAATTAAGACGTTTTACATAATTATGTTACGTTCCTCAGACAACTTCTAATATCTAATTACAATACTTTACTACAAAAAGAATACCAAACAGTAAAGTTTTATTACTCGTGCCGTTTACATAGTGGTCCTAACATAAAGATTTCTTTGATGATATGTTTGTTTAACTTTAGAAATAATAATAAAAGCTTTCTTGTATTGCTAGATGCAATATGTTTATATGTATATAGGTTACATATAGGTCACATATATGTTACATATAGGTTACACTTAGGTCACAGATATGTTACATATAGGTTACACATAGGTCACAGATATATTACATATAGGTTACACATACGTCACAGATATGTAACATATGGGTTACACATAGCTAACATATATGTTACATATAGGTCACAGATATATTACATATAGGATACAGATAGGTCACATATATGTTACATATAGGTTACACATATCAAACATATATGTTACATATAGGTCACAGATATATTACATATAGGATACAGATAGGCCACAGATATGTTACATATAGGTTACACATACGTCACAGATATGTAACATATGGGTTACACATAGCTAACATATATGTTACATATATGTCACAGATATATTACATATAGGTTACGCATACGTCACAGATATGCTACATATAGGTTACACATAGCTAACATATATGTTACATATGGGTCACAGATATATTACATATATGATACAGATAGGTCACAGATATGTTACATATAGGTTACACATACGTCACAGATATGTTACATATGGGTTACACATAGCTAACATATATGTTACATATAAGAGACAGATAGGTCACAGATATGTTACATATAGGTTACACATAGGTCACAGAAATGTAACATATAGGTTACACATAGGTCACAGATATGTTACATATAGGTTACACATAGGTCACAGAAATGTAACATATATGTTACACATAGGTCACATATATGTTACATATAGGTTACACATAGGTTACAGATATATTGCATATAGGATACACATAGGTCACAGATATGTAACATAAAGGTTACACATAGGTCACAGATATGTTACATATAGGTTACACATAGGTCACAGATATGTTACATATAGGTTACACATAGGTCACATATATGTTACATTTAGGTTACACATAGGACACATATAAGTTACATATAGGTTACACATAGGTAACATATATGTTACATATACGTCAAAGATATATTACATATAAGTTACACATAGGTCACAGATATGTTACATTTAGGTCACAGATATATTACATACATAGGTCACATATATGTTATATATAGGTTACACATAGGTCACATATATATTGCATATAGGTTACACATTTCGGCCCCTTTTATGGCCCCATGAAGCTGAAACTTGGCACCAATCTAGGGCCTATCGGGCAGAACCTGGCACCGAAAACCGTTTCGGCCTAGGACTTCCGGTTACGGTGCTAGAGGCCCCCGAAGGGTCTATAGGAGTGCTATGTATGGGGTTCCGCAGGGGCCTAAATGTGCGCCGATCTGGCCCCTTGTATGGCCCCTAGGGCCGTTTGGGCAGAACTGGCACCGAAAACCGTTTTGGCCTAGGACTTCCGGTTCCGGTGCTAGAGGCCCCCGAAGGGTCTATAGGAGTGCTATGTCTCCGGTTCCGCAGGGGCCTAAATGTACGCCATGTTGGCCCCTTTTATAGTCCCCTTTTATGGCCCCATGGAGCTGAACCTTGGCACGAATCTAGGGCCCATCGGGCAGAACCTGGCACCGAAAACCGTTTCAGCCTAGGACTTCCGGTTCCGGTGCTACAGGCTTCCGAAGTGTCTATAGAAGTGCAATGTAATGGGTTTAGCAGGGGCCTAAATGTGCGCCATGTTGGCCCCTTTTATGGCCCCATGGAGCTGAAACTTGGCACGAATCTAGGGATCATCGTGCAAAACATGCACCGAAAACAGTTTCGGCCTATGACTTCCGGTTCTCGTGCTACAAGCCCCCGAAGGATCTAAACGAGTGCTTTGTATAGGGTTCGGCAGGGGCTAAATGTGCGCCATTTTGGCCCCTTTTATGGCCCCATGGAGCTGAAACTTGGCACGAATCCAGGGTCCATCAGACAGAACCTTGCCCCGAAAACCGTTTTGGCCTAGGAATTCTAGTTCCGGTGCTAGAGGCCCCCGAATGGTCTATAGGAGTGCTAAGTAATGTGTTTAGCAGGTGCCTAAATGTGCGTCATTTTGGCCCCTTTTATGGCCCCATGGAGCTGAAACTTGGCACGAATCTAGGGCCCATCGGGCATAACCTGGCACTGAAAACTGTCTCGGACTATGCCTTCCATTTACGGTGTTAGAGGCCCCCGTATGGTCTATAGGATTGCTATGTATGGGGTTCCGCAGGAGCGTAAATGTGCGTCATTTTGGCCCCTTTTATGGCCCTATTTAGCTGAAACTTGGCACGAAGCTAGGGACCCTAGGGCACAATATGGCACTGAAAATCGTTTCGGCCTAGACCTTCCAGTTACGGTGCTAGAGACCCCCGAAGGGTCTAAACGAGTGCTATGTATGGGGTTCCGCAGGGGCCTTAATGTGCGCCATTTCGGCCCCTTTTATGGCCCCATGGAGCTGAAACTTGGCACGAATCTAGGGCCTATCGGTCAGAACCTTGGACCGAAAACTGTTTCGGCCTAGGCCTTCCGGTTATGGTGCTAGAAGCCCCCGAACGGTCAATAGAAGTGCTATGTAATGGGTTCCGCAGGTGCCTAAATGTGCGCCATTTTGGCCCCTTTTATGGCCCCATGGAGCTGAAACTTGGCACGAATCTAGGGCTCATCGGGCAAAACATGCACCGAAAACAGTTTCGGCCTATGACTTCCGGTTCTGGTGCTACAAGCCCCCGAAGGATCTAAACGAGTGCTTTGTATAGGGTTCGGCAGGGGCTTAAATGTGCGGCATTTTGGCCCCTTTTATGGCCCCATGGAGCTGAAACTTGGCACGAATCTAGCGCCTATCATGCAGAACCTGGCACCGAAAACCGTTTTGGCCTAGGACTTCCGGTTTTGGTGTTAGAAGCCCCCGAAGGGTCTATAGAAGTGCTATGTAATTGGTTCCGCAGGTCCATAAATGTGCGCCATTTTGGCCCCTTTTATGGCCCCATGGAGCTGAAACTTGGCACGAATCTAGGGCCTATCGGGCAGAACCTGGAACCGAAAACAGTTTCGGCCTAGGACTTCCCGTTCCGGTGCTAGAGTCCCCCGTAAGGTCTATAGGAGTGCTTTGTATGGAGTTCCGCAGGGGCATAAATGTGCGCCATTTTGGCCCCTTTTATAGCGCCATGGAGCTGAAACTTGGCACGAATCTAGGGCCCATCGATCATAACCTGGCACTCAAAACCGTTTCGGACTAGGACTTCCGGTTACGGTGCTAGAGGCCCCCGTATCGTCTATAGAAGTGCTATGTAATGGGTTCAGCAGGGGCCTAAATGTGCGCCATTTTGGCCCCTTTTATGGCCCCATGGAGCTGAAACTTGGCACGAATCTAGGGTCCATCATGCTGAACCTGGTACTGAAAACCATTTCGGGCTAGGACTTCCGGTTCCGGTGCTAGAAGCCCCCGAAGGGTCTATAGAAGTGCTATGTAATGGGTTCCGCAGGTGCCTAAATGTGCGCCGTTTTGGCCCATTTTATGGCCCCATGGAGCAGAAACTTGGCACGAATCTAGGGCGCATCGGGCAGAACCTTGCATGGAAAACCGTTTTGGCCTAGGACTTCCGGTTACGGTGGTAGAGGCCCCCGTATGTTCTATAGGATGCTCCATAGGGAAACTTGGCACGAATCTAGGAACCCTAGGGCACAACCTGGCACTGAAAATCGTTTCGGCCTAGAACTTCCGGTTACGATGCTAGAGGCCCCCGAACGTTCTAAACGAGTGCTATGTATGGGGTTCCGCAGGGGCCCTAATGTGCGCCATTTCGGCCCCTTTTATGACACCATGAAGCTGAAACTTGGCACCAATCTAGGGCCTATGGGGCAGAACTTGGCACCGAAAACCGTTTCGGCTTAGGAATTCCGGTTCCAGTGCTAGAGGCCCCCGAATGGTCTATAGGAGTGCCATGTATGGGGTTCCCCAATGGCATAAATGTGCGCCATTTTGGCCCCTTTTATGGCCCCATGGAGCTTAAACTTGGCACGAATCTAGGGCCCATCCGGTAGAACCTGGCACCGAAAACAGTTTCGGCCTAGGATTTCCGGTTCCGGTGCTAGAGTCCCCCGTAAGGTCTATAGGAGTGTTATGTATGGGGTTTCGAAGGGGCTTTAATGTGCGCCATTTTGGCCCCTTTTATGGCCCCATGGAGCTGAAACGTGGCACGAATCTAGGGCCTATCATGCAGAACCTTGTACCGAAAACCGTTTCGGTCTAGGACTTCCGGTTCCGGTGCTAGAAGCCCCCGAAGGGTCTATAGAAGTGCTATGTAATGGGTTCCGCAGGTGCCTAAATGTGCGCCGTTTTGGCCCCTTTTATGGCCCCATGGAGCTGAAACTTGGCACGAATCTAGGGCGCATCGGGCAGAACCTTGCATGGAAAACCGTTTTGGCCTAGGACTTCCGGTTACGGTGGTAGAGGCCCCCGTATGTTCTATAGGATGCTCCATAGGGAAACTTGGCACGAATCTAGGAACCCTAGGGCACAACCTGGCACTGAAAATCGTTTCGGCCTAGAACTTCAGGTTACGATGCTAGAGGCCCCCGAACGGTCTAAACGAGTGCTATGTATGGGGTTCCGCAGGGGCCTTAATGTGCGCCATTTCGGCCCCTTTTATGACACTATGAAGCTGAAACTTGGCACCAAACTAGGGCCTATGGGGCAGAACTTGGCACCGAAAAGCGTTTCGGCTTAGGACTTCCGGTTCCAGTGCTAGAGGCCCCCGAAGGGTCTATAGGAGTACCATGTATGGGGTTCCGCAGGGGCATAAATGTGCGCCATTTTGGCCCCTTTTATGGCCCCATGGAGCTTAAACTTGGCACGAATCTAGGGCCCATCCGGTAGAACCTTGCACCGAAAACAGTTTCGGCCTAGGATTTCCGGTTCCGGTGCTAGAGTCCCCCGTAAGGTCTATAGGAGTGCTATGTATGGGGTTTCGAAGGGGCCTTAATGTGCGCCATTTTGGCCCCTTTTATGGCCCCATGGAGCTGAAACGTGGCACGAATCTAGGGCCTATCATGCAGAACCTTGTACCGAAAACCGTTTCGGCCTAGGACTTCCGGTTCCGGTGCTAGAAGCCCCCGAAGGGTCTATAGAAGTGCTATGTAATGGGTTCCGCAGGTGCCTAAATGTGGGCCGTTTTGGCCCCTTTTATAGCCCCATGGAGCTGAAACTTGGCATGAATGTAGGACCCATCGGGCAGAACCTTGCACCGAAAACCGTTTCGGACTAGGACTTCCGGTTCCGGTGCTAGAGGCCCGCGTATGGTCGATAGGAGTGCTATGTATGGGGTACTGCACGGGCATAAATGTGCGCCATTTTGGCCCCTTTTATGGCCCCATGGAGCTGAAACTTGGCACGAATCCAGGGTCCATCAGACAGAACCTTGCACCGAAAACCGTTTTGGCCTAGGAATTCTAGTTCCGGTGCTAGACGTCCCCGAATGGTCTATAGGAGTGTTAAGTAATGGGTTTAGCAGGTGCCTAAATGTGCGTCATTTTGGCCTCTTTTATGGCCCCATGGAGCTGAAACTTGGCACGACTCTAGGGCCCATCGGGCATAACCTGGCACTGAAAACTGTCTCGGACTATGACGTCCGTTTACGTTGCTAGAGGCCCCCGTATGGTCTATAGGATTGCTATGTATGGGGTTCCGCATGGGCGTAAATGTGCGTCATTTTGGCCCCTTTTATGGCCCTATTTAGCTGAAACTTGGCACGAAACTAGGGACCCTAGGGCACAATATGGCACTGAAAATCGTTTCGGCCTAGACCTTCCAGTTACGGTGCTAGAGACTCCCGAAGGGTCTAAACGAGTGCTATGTTTGGGGTTCCGCAGGGGCCTTAATGTGCGAGATTTCGGCCCCTTTTATGGCCCCATTGAGCTGAAACTTGCCACCAATCTAGGGCCTATGGGGCAGAACTTGGCACAGAAAACCGTTTCTCCCTAGGACTTCCGGTTCCGGCGCTAGAGGCCCCGAAGTGTCTATAGGTGTGCCATGTGTGGGGTTCCGCACGGGCATAAATGTGCGCCATTTTGGCCCCTTTTATGGCCCCATGGAGCTGAAACTTGGCACGAATCTAGGGCCCATCGGGTAGAACCTGGCACCGAAAACAGTTTTGGACTAGGATTTCCGGTTCCGGTGCTAGAGGCCCCCGTAGGGTCTATAGAAGTGATATGTATGGGGTTCCGCAGGTGCATTAATGTGCGCCATTTTGGCCCCTTTTATGGCCCCATGGAGCTGAAACGTGGCACGAATCTAGGGCCCATCGGGCAGAACCTGGTACAGAAAACAGTTTTGGCCTAGGACTTCCGGTTCCGGTGCTAGATTCCCCAGTAGGGTCAATAGGAGTGCTTTGTATGGAGTTCCACAGGGGCCTAAATGTGCGCCATTTTGGCCCCTTTTATGGCCCCATGGAGCTGACACTTGGCACGAATCTAGGGCTCATCAGGCAGAACCTGGCACCGTAAACCGTTTTGGTCTAGGCCTTCCGGTTCCGGTGCTAGAGGCTTCCGAATGGTCTATAGAAGTGCTATGTAATGGGTTCAGCAGGGGCCTAAATGTGCGCCATTTTGGCCCCTTTTATGGACCCATGGAGCTGAAACTTGGCACGAAACTAGGGCCCATCAGACAGAACCTTGCACCGAAAACCGTTTCGGCCTAGGACTAACGGTTACGGTGCTAGAGGCCCCCATACGGTCGATAGGAGTGCTATGTAATGGGTTTAGCAGGGGCCTTAATGTGCGCCATTTTGGCCCCTTTTATGGCCCCATGGACCTGAAACGTAGCACGAATCTAGGGCGTATCATGCAGAACCTGGCACCGGAAACCGTTTCGGCCTAGGCCTTTCGGTTCCGGTGCTAGAAGGACCCGCCGGGTCTATAGAAGTGCAATGTAATGGGTTCCGCAGGTGCCTAAATGTGCGCCATTTTGGCCCCTTTTATGGCACCATGGAGCTGAAACTTGGCATGAATGTAGGACCCATCGGGCAGAACCTGGCATTGCAAACAGTTTCGGCCTAGGCCTTCCGGTTCCGGTGCTAGATTCCCCCCTAGGGTCTATAGGAGTGCTTTGTATGGAGTTCCGCAGGGGCCTAAATGTGCGCCATTTTGGCCCCTTTTATGGCCCCATGGAGCTGAAACTTGGCAAGACTCTAGGGCCCATCGAGCAGAACATTGCGCCGAAAACCGTTTCGGCCTAGGACTTCCGGTTACGGTGCTAGAGGCCCCCGTATGGTCGATAGGATTGCTATGTAATGGGTCTAGCAGGGGCCTAAATGTGCGCCAATTTGGCCCTTTTATGCCGCCATGGAGCTGAAACTTGGCACGACTCTAGAGCCCATCGGTCATAACCTGGCACTCAAAACCGTTTCGGACTAGGACATCCGGTTACGGTGCTAGAGGACCCCGTATGGTCTATAGCAGCGCTATGTAATGGGTTCCGCAGTGGCGAAAATGTGCGCCATTGTGGCCCCTTTTATGGCCCCATGGAGCTGAAACTTGGCACCAATCTAGGGCCTATGGGGCAGAATTTGGCACCGAAAACCGTTTCGGCTTAGGCCTTCCGGTTCCATTGGTAGAGGCCCCCGAAGGGTCTATAGAAGTGTCATGTATGGGGTTCCGCAGGGGCATAAATGTGCGCCATTTTGGCCCCTTTTATGGCCCCATGGAGCTGAAACTTGGCACGAAATTAGGGCCGATCAGACAGAACCTTGCACCGAAAACCGTTTTGGCTTAGGACTTCCAGTTCCGGTGCAAGAGGACCCCGAAAGGTCTATATAGGTGCTATGTAATGGGTTCCGCAGGTGCCTAAATTGCGCCATTTTGGGCCATTTTATGGCCCCATGGAGCTGAAACTTGGCACGAATCTAGGGCCTATCGGGCAGAACCTTGGACCGAAAACTGTTTCGGCCTAGGCCTTCCGGTTCCGGTGCTAGAAGCCCCCGAATGGTCAATAGAAGTGATATGTAATGGGTTCCGCAGGTGACTAAATGTGCGCCATTTTGGCCCCTTTTATTACCCCATGGAGCTGAAACTTGGCACGAATCTAGGGCTCATCGGGCAAAACATGCACCGAAAACAGTTTCGGCCTATGACTTCCGGTTCTGGTGCTACAAGCCCCCGAATGATCTAAACGAGTGCTTTGTATAGGGTTCGGCAGGGGCCTAAATGTGCGCCATTTTGGCCCCTTTTATGGCCCCATGGAGCTGAAACTTGGCACGAATCTAGGGCCTATCATGCAGAACCTGGCACCGAAAACCGTTTTGGCCTAGGACTTCCGGTTTTGGTGTTAGAACCCCCCGAAGGGTCTATAGAAGTGCTATGTAATTGGTTCCGCAGGTGCCTAAATGTGCGCCATTTTGGCCCCTTTTATGGCCCCATGGAGCTGAAACTTGGCATGAATCTAGGGCCTATCGGGCAGAACCTGGAACCGAAAACAGTTTCGGCCTAGGACTTCCCGTTCCGGTGCTAGAGTCCCCCGTAGGGTCTATAGGAGTGCTTTGTATGGAGTTCCGCAGGGGCATAAATGTGCGCCATTTTGGCCCCTTTTATAGCGCCATGGAGCTGAAACTTGGCACGAATCTAGGGCCCATCGATCATAACCTGGCACTCAAAACCGTTTCGGACTAGGACTTCCGGTTACGGTGCTAGAGGCCCCCGTATGGTCTATAGCAGTGCAATGTATTCGGTTCCGCAGTGGCGTAAATGTGCGTCATTGTGGCCCCTTTTATGGCCCCATGGAGCAGAAACTTGGCACGAATCTAGGGCGCATCGGGCAGAACCTTGCATGGAAAACCGTTTTGGCCTAGGACTTCCGGTTACGGTGGTAGAGGCCCCCGTATGTTCTATAGGATGCTCCATAGGGAAACTTGGCACGAATCTAGGAACCCTAGGGCACAACCTGGCACTGAAAATCGTTTCGGCCTAGAACTTCAGGTTACGATGCTAGAGGCCCCCGAACGGTCTAAACGAGTGCTATGTATGGGGTTCCGCAGGGGCCTTAATGTGCGCCATTTCGGCCCCTTTTATGACACTATGAAGCTGAAACTTGGCACCAAACTAGGGACTATGGGGCAGAACTTGGCACCGAAAACCGTTTCGGCTTAGGACTTCCGGTTCCAGTGCTAGAGGCCCCCGAAGGGTCTAAAGGAGTGCCATGTATGGGGTTCAGAAGGGGCTTTAATTTGCGCCATTTTGGCCCCTTTTATGGCCCCATGGAGCTGAAACGTGGCACGAATCTAGGGCCTATCATGCAGAACCTTGTACCGAAAACCGTTTCGGCCTAGGATTTCCGGTTCCGGTGCTAGAAGCCCCCGAAGGGTCTATAGAAGTGCTATGTAATGGTTTCCGCAGGTGCCTAAATGTGCGCCATTTTGGCCCCTTTTATAGCCCCATGGAGCTGAAACTTGGCATGAATGTAGGACCCAACGGGCAGAACCTTGCACCGAAAACCGTTTCGGACTAGGACTTCCGGTTCCGGTGCTAGAGGCCCCCGTATGGTCGATAGGAGTGCTATGTATGGGGTACTGCACGGGCATAAATGTGCGCCATTTTGGCCCCTTTTATAGCCCCATGGAGCTGAAACTTGGCATGAATGTAGGACCCAACGGGCAGAACCTTGCACCGAAAACCGTTTCGGACTAGGACTTCCGGTTCCGGTGCTAGAGGCCCCCGTATGGTCGATAGGAGTGCTATGTATGGGGTACTGCACGGGCATAAATGTGCGCCATTTTGGCCCCTTTTATAGCCCCATGGAGCTGAAACTTGGCATGAATGTAGGACCCAACGGGCAGAACCTTGCACCGAAAACCGTTTCGGACTAGGACTTCCGGTTCCGGTGCTAGAAGCCCCCGTATGGTCGATAGGAGTGCTATGTATGGGGTACTGCACGGGCATAAATGTGCGCCATTGTGGCCCCTTTTATGGCCCCATGGAGCTGAAACTTGGCACAAATCTAGGGCGCATCGGGCAGAACCTTGCATGGAAAACCGTTTTGGCCTAGGACTTCCGGTTACGGTGGTAGAGGCCCCCGGATGTTCTATAGGATGCTCCATAGGGAAACTTGGCACGAATCTAGGAACCCTAGGGCACAACCTGGCACTGAAAATCGTTTCGGCCTAGAACTTCAGGTTACGATGCTAGAGGCCCCCGAACGGTCTAAACGAGTGCTATGTATGGGGTTCCGCAGGGGCCTTAATGTGCGCCATTTCGGCCCCTTTTATGGCCCCATGGAGCTGAAACTTGGCACGAAACTAGGGCCGATCAGACAGAACCTTGCACCGAAAACCGTTTTGGCTTAGGACTTCCAGTTCCGGTGCAAGAGGACCCCGAAGGGTCTATATAGGTGCTATGTAAAGGGTTCCGCAGGTGCCTAAATTGCGCCATTTTGGGCCACTTTATGGCCCCATGGAGCTGAAACTTGGCACGAATCTAGGGCCTATCGGGCAGAACCTTGGACCGAAAACTGTTTCGGCCTAGGCCTTCCGGTTCCGGTGCTAGAAGCCCCCGAACGGTCAATAGAAGTGATATGTAATGGGTTCCGCAGGTGACTAAATGTGCGCCATTTTGGCCCCTTTTATTACCCCATGGAGCTGAAACTTGGCACGAATCTAGGGCTCATCGGGCAAAACATGCACCGAAAACAGTTTCGGCCTATGACTTCCGGTTCTGGTGCTACAAGCCCCCGAATGATCTAAACGAGTGCTTTGTATAGGGTTCGGCAGGGGCCTAAATGTGCGCCATTTTGGCCCCTTTTATGGCCCCATGGAGCTGAAACTTGGCACGAATCTAGGGCCTATCATGCAGAACCTGGCACCGAAAACCGTTTTGGCCTAGGACTTCCGGTTTTGGTGTTAGAACCCCCCGAAGGGTCTATAGAAGTGCTATGTAATTGGTTCCGCAGGTGCCTAAATGTGCGCCATTTTGGCCCCTTTTATGGCCCCATGGAGCTGAAACTTGGCATGAATCTAGGGCCTATCGGGCAGAACCTGGAACCGAAAACAGTTTCGGCCTAGGACTTCCCGTTCCGGTGCTAGAGTCCCCCGTAGGGTCTATAGGAGTGCTTTGTATGGAGTTCCGCAGGGGCATAAATGTGCGCCATTTTGGCCCCTTTTATAGCGCCATGGAGCTGAAACTTGGCACGAATCTAGGGCCCATCGATCATAACCTGGCACTCAAAACCGTTTCGGACTAGGACTTCCGGTTACGGTGCTAGAGGCCCCCGTATGGTCTATAGCAGTGCAATGTATTCGGTTCCGCAGTGGCGTAAATGTGCGTCATTGTGGCCCCTTTTATGGCCCCATGGAGCAGAAACTTGGCACGAATCTAGGGCGCATCGGGCAGAACCTTGCATGGAAAACCGTTTTGGCCTAGGACTTCCGGTTACGGTGGTAGAGGCCCCCGTATGTTCTATAGGATGCTCCATAGGGAAACTTGGCACGAATCTAGGAACCCTAGGGCACAACCTGGCACTGAAAATCGTTTCGGCCTAGAACTTCAGGTTACGATGCTAGAGGCCCCCGAACGGTCTAAACGAGTGCTATGTATGGGGTTCCGCAGGGGCCTTAATGTGCGCCATTTCGGCCCCTTTTATGACACTATGAAGCTGAAACTTGGCACCAAACTAGGGACTATGGGGCAGAACTTGGCACCGAAAACCGTTTCGGCTTAGGACTTCCGGTTCCAGTGCTAGAGGCCCCCGAAGGGTCTAAAGGAGTGCCATGTATGGGGTTCAGAAGGGGCTTTAATTTGCGCCATTTTGGCCCCTTTTATGGCCCCATGGAGCTGAAACGTGGCACGAATCTAGGGCCTATCATGCAGAACCTTGTACCGAAAACCGTTTCGGCCTAGGATTTCCGGTTCCGGTGCTAGAAGCCCCCGAAGGGTCTATAGAAGTGCTATGTAATGGTTTCCGCAGGTGCCTAAATGTGCGCCATTTTGGCCCCTTTTATAGCCCCATGGAGCTGAAACTTGGCATGAATGTAGGACCCAACGGGCAGAACCTTGCACCGAAAACCGTTTCGGACTAGGACTTCCGGTTCCGGTGCTAGAGGCCCCCGTGTGGTCGATAGGAGTGCTATGTATGGGGTACTGCACGGGCATAAATGTGCGCCATTTTGGCCCCTTTTATAGCCCCATGGAGCTGAAACTTGGCATGAATGTAGGACCCAACGGGCAGAACCTTGCACCGAAAACCGTTTCGGACTAGGACTTCCGGTTCCGGTGCTAGAGGCCCCCGTATGGTCGATAGGAGTGCTATGTATGGGGTACTGCACGGGCATAAATGTGCGCCATTTTGGCCCCTTTTATAGCCCCATGGAGCTGAAACTTGGCATGAATGTAGGACCCAACGGGCAGAACCTTGCACCGAAAACCGTTTCGGACTAGGACTTCCGGTTCCGGTGCTAGAAGCCCCCGTATGGTCGATAGGAGTGCTATGTATGGGGTACTGCACGGGCATAAATGTGCGCCATTTTGGCCCCTTTTATGGCCCCATGGAGCTGAAACTTGGCACAAATCTAGGGCGCATCGGGCAGAACCTTGCATGGAAAACCGTTTTGGCCTAGGACTTCCGGTTACGGTGGTAGAGGCCCCCGGATGTTCTATAGGATGCTCCATAGGGAAACTTGGCACGAATCTAGGAACCCTAGGGCACAACCTGGCACTGAAAATCGTTTCGGCCTAGAACTTCAGGTTACGATGCTAGAGGCCCCCGAACGGTTTAAACGAGTGCTATGTATGGGGTTCCGCAGGGGCCTTAATGTGCGCCATTTCGGCCCCTTTTATGGCCCCATGGAGCTGAAACTTGGCACGAATCTAGGGCCTATCAAGCATAACCTGGCACTGAAACCGTTTTGGACTAGGACTTCCGGTTCCGGTGCTACAGGCTTCCGAAGTGTCTATAGAAGTGCAATGTAATGGGTTTAGCAGGGGCCTAAATGTTCGCCATTTTGGCCCCTTTTATTGCCCCATGGAGCTGAAACTTGGCACGAATCTAGGGCCCATCGGGCAAAACCTGGCACTGAAAACCGTTTCGGACTAGGACTTCCGGTTCCGGTGCTACAGGCTTCCAAATGGTCTATAGAAGTGCTCTGCAATGGGTTCAGCAGGGGCATAAATGTGCGCCATTTTGGCCCCTTTTATGGCCCCATGAAGCTGAAACTTGGCACGAATCCAGGGTCCATCAGACAGAACCTTGCACCGAAAACCGTTTTGGCCTAGGAATTCTAGTTCCGGTGCTAGAGGTCCCCGAATGGTCTATTGGAGTGTTAAGTAATGGGTTTAGCAGGTGCCTAAATGTGCGTCATTTTGGCCCCTTTTATGGCCCCATGGAGCTGAAACTTGGCACGACTCTAGGGCCCATCGGGCATAACCTGGCACTGAAAACTGTCTCGGACTATGACGTCCGTTTACGGTGCTAGAGGCCCCCGTATGGTCTATAGGATTGCTATGTATGGGGTTCCGCAGGGGCGTAAATGTGCGTCATTTTGGCCCCTTTTATGGCCCTATTTAGCTGAAACTTGGCACGAAACTAGGGACCCTAGGGCACAATATGGCACTGAAAATCGTTTCGGCCTAGACCTTCCAGTTACGGTGCTAGAGACTCCCGAAGGGTCT
Source organism: Sinonovacula constricta (assembly GCA_007844125.1). NCBI lineage: Eukaryota > Metazoa > Mollusca > Bivalvia > Cardiida > Solecurtidae > Sinonovacula > Sinonovacula constricta. Next base: position 50,616,420 of record CM017570.1, read on the forward strand.
AAACGAGTGCTATGTATGGGGTTCCGCAGGGGCCTTAATGTGCGAGATTTCGGCCCCTTTTATGGCCCCATGGAGCTGAAACTTGCCACCTATCTAGGGCCTATGGGGCAGAACTTGGCACAGAAAACCGTTTCGGCCTAGGACTTCCGGTTCCGGCGCTAGAGGCCCCGAAGTGTCTATAGTTGTGCCATATGTGGGGTTCCGCACGGGCATAAATGTGCGCCATTTTGGCCCCTTTTATGGCCCCATGGAGCTGAAACTTGGCACGAATCTAGGGCCCATCGGGTAGAACCTGGCACCGAAAACAGTTTCGGACTAGGATTTCCGGTTCCGGTGCTAGAGGCCCCCGTAGGGTCTATAGAAGTGCTATGTATGGGGTTCCGCAGGGGCATTAATGTGCGCCTTTTTGGCCCCTTTTATGGCCCCATGGAGCTGAAACGTGGCACGAATCTAGGGCCCATCGGGCAGAACCTGGTACAGAAAACAGTTTCGGCCTAGGACTTCCGGTTCCGGTGCTAGATTCCCCAGTAGGGTCTATAGGAGTGCTTTGTATGGAGTTCCACAGGGGCCTAAATGTGCGCCATTTTGGCCCCTTTTATGGCCCCATGGAGCTGACACTTGGCACGAATCAAGGGCTCATCAGGCAGAACCTGGCACCGTAAACCGTTTTGGTCTAGGCCTTCCGGTTCCGGTGCTAGAGGCTTCCGAAGGGTCTATAGAAGTGCTATGTAATGGGTTCAGCAGGGGCCTAAATGTGCGCCATTTTGGCCCCTTTTATGGACCCATGGAGCTGAAACTTGGCACGAAACTAGGGCCCATCATACAGAACCTTGCACCGAAAACCGTTTCGGCCTAGGACTAACGGTTACGGTGCTAGAGGCCCCCATACGGTCGATAGGAGTGCTATGTAATGGGTTTAGCAGGGGCCTTAATGTGCGCCATTTTTGCCCCTTTTATGGCCCCATGGACCTGAAACGTAGCACGAATCTAGGGCGTATCATGCAGAACCTGGCACCGGAAACCGTTTCGGCCTAGGACTTTCGGTTCCGGTGCTAGAAGCCCCCGACGGGTCTATAGAAGTGCAATGTAATGGGTTCCGCAGGTGCCTAAATGTGCGCCATTTTGGCCCCTTTTATGGCACCATGGAGCTGAAACTTAGCATGAATGTAGGACCCATCGGGCAGAACCTGGCACTGGAAACAGTTTCGGCCTAGGCCTTCCGGTTCCGGTGCTAGACTCCCCCGTAGGGTCTATAGGAGTGCTTTGTATGGAGTTTCGCAGGGGCCTAAATGTGCGCCATTTTGGCCCCTTTTATGGCCGCATGGAGCTGAAACTTGGCACGAATCTAGGGCCCATCAGGCAGAACCTGGCACCGAAAACAGTTTCGGTCTAGGACTTCCGGTTCCGGTGCTAGATTCCCCCCTAGGGTCTATAGGAGTGCTTTGTATGGAGTTCCGCAGGGGCCTAAATGTGCGCCATTTTGGCCCCTTTTATGGCCCCATGGAGCTGAAACTTGGCAAGACTCTAGGGCCCATCGAGCAAAACATTGCGCCGAAAACCGTTTCGGCCTAGGACTTCCGGTTACGGTGCTAGAGGCCCCCGTATGGTCGATAGGAGCGCTATGTAATGGGTTTAGCAGGGGCCTAAATGTGCGCCAATTTGGCCCCCCTTTTATGCCGCCATGGAGCTGAAACTTGGCACGAATCTAGAGCCCATCGGTCATAACCTGGCACTCAAAACCGTTTCGGACTAGGACTTCCGGTTACGGTGCTAGAGGCCCCCGTATGGTCTATAGCAGCGCTATGTAATGGGTTCCGCAGTGGCGAAAATGTGCGCCATTGTGGCCCCTTTTATGGCCCCATGGAGCTGAAACTTGGCACCAATCTAGGGCCTATGGGGCAGAACTTGGCACCGAAAACCGTTTCGGCTTAGGCCTTCCGGTTCCAGTGGTAGAGGCCCCCGAAGGGTCTATAGAAGTGTCATGTATGGGGTTCCGCAGGGGCATAAATGTGCGCCATTTTGGCCCCTTTTATGGCCCCATGGAGCTAACTGACTTCTTCCGGGGCTACTTACATGGCTGGTAGGGTGTACCAATCAGACGGTGATCGTACCCGCATGCGGCTGTTAACTGACTTCTCCCGGGGCTACTTACATGGATGGGAGGGTGAATCAAGCAGACGCTGATCGTACCCGCATGCGGCTGTTAACTGACTTCTTCCGGGGCTACTTACATGGATGGGAGGGTGTACCAATCAGACGGTGATCGTACCCGCATGCGGCTGTTAACTGACTTCTTCCAGGGCCACTTACATGGCTGGGAGGGTGTATCAATCAGACGGTGATCGTACCCGCATGCGGCTGTTAACTGACTTCTTCAGGGCTACTTACATGCCTGGGAGGGTGTATCAATCAGACGCTGATCGTACCCGCATGCGGCTGTTAACTGACTTCTTCCAGGGCCACTTCCATGGCTGGGAGGGTGTATCAATCAGACGCTGATCGTACCCGCATGCGGCTGTTAACTGACTTCTTCCGGGGCTACTTACATGGATGGTAGGGTGTACCAATCAGACGGTGATCGTACCCGCATGCGGCTGTTAACTGACTTCTTCCAGGGCTACTTACATGGCTGGGAGGGTGTATCAATCAGAGGCTGATCGTACCCGCATGCGGCTGTTTGCTGACTTCTTCAGGGCTACCTACATGGATGGGAGGGTGTATCAATCAGACGGTGATCGTACCCGCATGCTGCTGTTTGCTGACTTCTTCAGGGCTACTTACATGGATGGTAGGGTGTATAAATCAGACGGTGATCATAACCGCATGCGGCTGTTAACTGACTTCTTCCAGGGCTGCTTACATGGCTGGGAGGGTGTACCAATCAGACGTTGATCGTACCCGCATGCGCCTTTTAACTGACTTTTTCTTGGGCTACTTACATGGATGGGAGAGTGTATCAATCAGACGGTGATCGTACCCGCATGCGGCTGTTAACTGACTTCTTCCAGGGCCACTTACATGGCTGGGAGGGTGTATCAATCAGTCGGTGATCGTACCCGCATGCGGCTGTTAACTGACTTCTTCCGGGGCTACTTAAATGGCTGGTAGGGTGTATCAATCAGACGGTGATCGTACCCGCATGTGGCTGTTAACTGACTTCTTCCAGGGCTGCTTACATGGCTGGGAGGGTGTACCAATCAGACGCTGATCGTACCTGCATGCGCCTTTTAACTGACTTTTTCTTGGGCTACTTACATGGATGGGAGAGTGTATCAATCAGACGGTGATCGTACCCGCATGCGGCTGTTAACTGACTTCTTCCAGGGCCACTTCCATGGCTGGGAGGGTGTATCAATCAGACGCTGATCGTACCCGCATGCGGCTGTTAACTGACTTCTTCCAGGGCTACTTACATGGCTGGGAGGGTGTATCACGCAGACGCTGATCGTACCCGCATGCGGCTGTTAACTTACTTATTTCAGGGCTACTTACATGGCTGGTAGGGTGTATCAAGCAGACGCTGATCGTACCCGCATGCGGCAGTTAACTGACTTCTTCTGGTGCTTCTTACATGGCTGGTAGGGTGTATCAAGCAGACGCTGATCGTACCCGCATGCGGCTGTTAACTGACTTCTTTCAGGGCTACTTACATGGCTGGGAGGGTGTACCAATCAGACGCTGATCGTACCCGCATGCGGCTGTTAACTGACTTCTTTCAGGGCTACTTACATGGCTGGGAGTGTGTACCAATCAGACGCTGATCGTACCCGCATGCGGCTGTTAACTGACTTCTTCCGGGGCTACTTACATGGCTGGGAGGGTGTATCAAGCAGACGCTGATCGTACCCGCATGCGGCTGTTAACTGACTTCTTCTGGTGCTACTTACATGGCTGGAAGGGTGTATCAAGCAGACGCTGATCGTACCCGCATGTGTCTGTTAACTGACTTCTTTCAGGGCTACTTACATGGCTGGGAGGGTGTATCAATCAGACGCTGATCGTACCCGCATGCGGCTTTTAGCTGGCTACTTCCACTGCCTCCTCTGATCGTAGGTCTATGTGAAATGTTTTAATATCACTTCCTGTTATCAATAAGTTCGTGGCCTTTATCTAATCTGTCAACAGTACAGTATTTTATTAGGGCAGGAGCTATTTGCGATGAAGCGACGATGTTACTTAAAATAGATTATGTTACCTTACCAGTGGCCAGTATGCATACATCGCAAATCGTTCCATTTATGTTTATAAATGGTTTTATGTATTGATTATAATGTACATTTTGCACTGTTAACTTATGATGCAGAAAACCTGCAGAAAATTAGCTTGGTAACGTTTAGTGGCATTATGTAATCATGTGTTGGTCAAAGTTGGACGTTTATGTAGGACTATATTTTTGCACAGCTGACTCGTAGCTAGAGCACTGAACACAAACAGAAAGGAGAAGGTAAATATAGAAACTCAGAAAACGATACTTTACATGATTGTCATTTTGCAATCTGCGACATCTTCCCCCCACCCCCTACCCCCAATCACCCTCTAGCGATAAAATGTCATCGCTATATTTCCGGACATTCAAGTTAGCTTGAAAACGGCACAACAATGATATAATGGGCGGCCCTGGCGTAGTGGTAGAGTCGCCGATTTGTAACTCTTCCGGCTGCTTAGCTTCTCACCGCGAGCGTTCGAGTCCCGTTCGGGGCGAAGGATTTTACCTAGGAAGGTCGTCCAGCTGACATGCGGTGCGCCGATGGTTCTACCCGGACATTTGTCTGGGACCCTAATCTACTAAACAGCAGGACGTTGCTATAATGATCATAATCCGGCTGCAATGTGTTTAAACAACAACAACAACAACAAAACAAAGAAAACAAACAACAGTGATATAGAAATCGACTCCTGGGACGTAACTTATCGTATACAGTACCTTTTAATATTGAAATTGTACTCCGTAGATAATTTACTGCAGGAAATCCCACTACATCTCCGGAAAGGACCTCACTAGACTCCATAGCCCCTGAACACAATGAAACGTTTGGTTTACTACATACTACTAATGTACATTATTTCTAAATGTTACCAAACTTTCTTAAACTGGTTCCTCTAACATCCATGAACGTTCAAAATGTACCATGGGTAATATTTATTAATGCAAACAAGTTAAATACATCCTACTTTTATGAACTTTAATTTACATATGGTTTCACATACATTGTGTATACACTATAATCGGATGTCTTTCCATGGTAACTCAAACATCTGATTCATGTGGTGCAACACATTGATTCAAATATTAGTGTGTAATGAGTTAAAACAAACATATTCTAACATTAATCAATACCTTAGATTTCATGGTTAATTATCTCCTGAATGTCAAAATATGTGTATGTCTGCAAGGTGACTGCCGTTCAACCTAGTGTGTGTGTTTTTTTCTGCTACTCCTCCGATGAACAAAAGCGGAGCTTAAGTCCTCAACATGACATCGTTCATTCTTGCCTAAATAACATAATTTCAGGAAACTATTTTATCCTATTTTGTCCCAGCTTTCTTTGACCTTTAAACTCAATTTCATGTTCTACCAGATGTGTACACCCAAAGTCAGTAGGTCCCTAAAAACTCTAATTTCCAATTTTCCAGACGTTACACGTTAAGTCATTGTGTATACCAACTATTTCTGGTAAAAGTGCGTATACAATTATGACAACCAATTGTTTGAAGATGCAATTTACTTGAATTAGTTATCATTCGTATAAAATCAGTCTACAAACTTAAGCGTTAAACAAAATAAATTCAATTCTATATACAAACTTAATTTAAATTTAAACATAGGCTAAATTTATATGTGTATGCTTACTGAAATTAGGAAATTAAAAAACATAACAGTTTCAGTGATTTTACTTTAACACATGAAAATGTGTACTTGATATAGAATTATAAAATTACAATTTTGGAGGAACTAGGCTTCAGAAGCATGCAGAAATATTATTTCATTACAGTGATGTCAAGATGCCAGCACTAACAAAACGTATTTAGACATATGTTTAAGCCTTAAAAATAAAATGTTTGCAGAGCTACACAATTCAGCACTATACATAACACTGCTTATTACTTATTTGTAAGACTGGATGATAGAAGCCGGCTACTACCATATACCATTCAAGGGGATGCCAATAGTTGAGCTCGATTTCCTTCTTTAAACACTTCTATGCATCAGCTCAAACCAAATATGGCCAGAATTACTCATTGTTGGGCATCAACGGACATGTGACTTCTCTCCAAATCGGCCGAATAATCAACTTGAGAGACGAGAAATTCCAGGCATCTAACATGGTGCTGAGCTCTTGGTGATGACTCTGACGTGAAAAGGCAAGGCCAGCATGTGCACAAAGATCCCATTGAAGATGAGGATTTGACCAAACGTTATAACTCCAGTGTTTTCAGTGAAGCAACAACGGAATCACTATAACACAAGGTGTCATTTGACGTAATTACACAGTCTCTGCGGAGAGGAAAAACAAGGATTGCCGACCATGAGAAAAAATGTTGTTAAAATGACTAATGCCAAGTGGAGACAATACATCAAGAGGGCTTACAATGAAGCTGACAAGGTGTATCACGACATCGACTACATAGAGAACATCAATGTTTAAAACCGGAAACCAAAATTGCCCCATGCATTCTTTTGTAGTAAAAATCCTTTTTTATTTATTTAAAGAACCTGTACGACCCTTGTAAACTGACAGCAAGCCATAGTATGCAGCTAGGCCTTGGATATTACCAATCTTTCTGATTGCATGTCCACATTGCGAAAACTGGCTGGTTTGAGTCATAGGTACACATTTAACTATCTATGTGCATATGTGTCTACAAAGCTGCATTAGAAGGTGTTTTCAAACGGAGCTAAGTTAGAGGACACAGGAATGAAAACAGCCTTAATGTTTATGTAAAGCTCTCAGAGGATGTGCGAAAGCGTTAAGGAAGGCACCGGTACCTTGTATTCACCATAGGGAAATTGACAGAAAAACAACAAAGCATCAAACCCAGAGTTATTAATCGCCTCTGTTTTTCCCCACCCATTCTGTTCAACACGGTCGGTGTGAACGTGAAGGAACACAGTGTGATTTTGTATAAGTTTACCGGAAACATCTCGAACAGCACAAACACTGTCAATATGCCTTCCAAATAAAAACTACCTGTGCACTCGATGTGCTCCTAAACAGAACAGTGACTGACATATTGTGAAACGTTGTTCATTTCGTTCACATGACCGCCACCTGAAACTGTACCTGTCTTTGAAAATAACGATTTTGTCATTTAGTTAAATTTAACGTTCCTTATAACATATTTTCCATACTGTGATAAAAAAATAAAAAAATAAAAATAAAATAATCAATTTTATCGATTGTTTATATTCTTTTAGAAAAATTATAACCAGGAAGTACGAGGGGCGAAATAGAACAGGGAAGTAACCTAAAAAACAGTGAGTAAATTGTAGTGCACATTGGTGTCCCTTTTAAGTCAAACTTACTTTTAGAACATGTTAGAATGGAACTAAATGTTAAGTTTGCGTAATCTTACGCCCAGTGAATCTACGACTACAACCTTCGTGATTAGATTAACACGTATCTGATTGAGAAACCTTGATGTATAGGCGTTACATTTCGTAAACTTAATATCTACTTTCTAAATAAACAGGGATCTTTAGTTATGATTTAAACAGTCGTATTGTTGTTGTTGAACCGTATGCCAGTAGCGCCTCAAACTTCCATACAAGAGATCTGACCATCAGGTAATGCTGAAATGGATTATCAAATGATCATATAGAACTTAGTTTTATTGTGTTTATTCAACAAAAGCTAAAGGCGGATGAAAGAACAATGCCTTATTAAGTACAATGTTTTCACACCGAGTGCCCCTTTTAACGTTAACCATAAATCAACATTGACCATAATAACCCGAACTAATAAGTTGAGGTTATAATAGGCTCGGGATATAATTGTAAACAGAACATATCAGTTCTAAGACATCCGTTGACAGAGATTTGAGTATTTTGCCTAGTTTTGCTAGCATTTACGTTAGGAAGTGATTGCCTTGTTAAAACACACATTTTCCTCTGTGAAACCTGGGATCAGCGAATCTACTAAAATAAGTGTTAGACCCTTAAAGGGCCACAACTTCGTACTTGCTGTGCTTTATCTACGTGACAAAGACGGCAAGTAAAGCATTGAATAATACTGTATACATACATATATATATATACAAAGTTTCAAACTGATGACATACGTACCTTCGTTTGAAACATAAAGTTACATGAATAATTATTTAAGTTACTGTGCTATTGATAAATTATAATTTTGTTCAATTCTCGTAAGTAAGGTGTTCATATTGTCAATATAGCCATTAATATTAAAATAAATCTACCTATCCATAAGTTTATGATCAGACTTCGCCCCGAAGCTCTCCAAAATAACATTGAAACTGTGTTTATTACACGCTTAGCTTAATCACACAGTTAATAGCTGATGAACAAATACTCAATCATTTGTAGAATCGGCAAAACAGTTCTTTCTGTCACCAAACTTCTGCTACTTAAAGAAATCAAGTATAACCATTTGGAAAACTTCTGATAAAAAAAAAACAACTAAGAATTTACTTTGGAAAAGTAACACCGGGCCCGTCATTACAAACACGGTGCATAGTTATTATTAACCTAAGAACACCAAATGACATTACTTCTGAGATTTTGAGAAGCCAGAACTAACAATATAGGAACATTGTTTAAGTCTTACAAATAAAATGTTTGCAAATAAAAGTAAACAAAGTTTTAAACTGATGACATACGAACCTTCGTTTGAGAAATTACGTGACATGAATAGTTATTTAAGTTATTGCATTATTTTTTTATATTTATTTTAATAACTTATAATATAATTTATTATAATTTTGTAAACTGCTCTTAAGTAAGGTATTCATATAATTAATATAGCCATTAATAATTATTATAAATCTACCTATCCGTGGGTTTATGATAAGACCACGCCCCGAAGCTCTCCAAAATAACATTAAAACTGTGTTCTTTACACGCATTAGCTTAATCATAAAGTTAATAGCTGCTGTACAAATAATCAATAATGTGTAGAATCCGCAAAATAGTTTTCTTTCTGTCCTCAAACGCCCGCTACTTAAAGGAATCAAGTATAACCATTTTGAAAACTTCTGATAAAAAAAAACTATGAATTGTATTTTGAAAAATAGCAACGGACCCGTTATTACAAACACAATGCACAGTTATTATAAACCTAAGAAAACCAAATTACTAATTAATTCTGAGAATTTTGAGATGCATGATGTCAAACACAAAAATGGTGTAATCAGTATAATTTAGTCTGTCAAATCTCATCAACCTGATGCCACACATCGATATAGCAACAGATCTTCAAGTTAATGTTCTTTATTTTAGAGAAATATTTCGCACTATAATATATAACATCAATTGCATTTAACTATACCCCTATAACCTTCGAAACCAGTTCATTAAGAAAAATACGGTTCACCGTTTAATTCATATTTACAATTATAAAAATAGTTTGTTAGTTCAAAAGTGGCTTGGAGAAAAATAAAAACGGCATATGGTGCAGATGAATAATAAAGATAGTTCGTTTATAGATGAAGGAGTTATGCCCCTTGAACGCAACGCCTCAATAGTTTCATTTATTGCACATTTATTGCACAATGGCTTGGCGTCTGTTTATTATATAATCGATCATAAATGGTTCAGATGTTTTATCTGATTGTTCGCTCAACTTGTTTGTATTCAGTCGATTGAGATTGAGTACAAGAATCTTGTTTTTACATTACTTAACATTGCTTTAATCGTTTAGAAAATACATTATACGCCATAACAGTTGGATATTATTTTTTTAAATTAAAAATACAATATTTCGTAATAAATGTAATCAAACAAAGAACATGAAAGCTGGTAATTTCTTTACACAGTACATGTTCTGCATGGAATTACCATACTGAAATATAAATCAAAATGTTCTTATAAACCATAAATGCCTTCCATACTGTTATGTTCTTTGTCTTTGTTATCCTGCTTGTTATTATGTTAAGTTCCTAAAACACAACTTCTAATTTCTAATTTCAATACTTTACTACAAAAAGAATACCAAACAGCAAAGTTTTAATACTAGCACCGTTGACATTGTGGTCCTAACATAAACTTTTCTTAGATGATATGTCTTTATAACTATATATTCAGAAATAATAATAAAAGCTTTCTGGTATTGCTAGATGCAACTATTGCTAGATGTTTATATGTATATATGTTACACATAGGTCACATAAATGTTACATATAGGTTACACATAGGAGACAAATATGTTACATATAGGTTACATATAGGTCACATATATGTTACATATAGGTTACACATAGGTCACATATATGTTACATATAGGTTACACATACGTCACAGATATGCTACATATAGGTTACACATAGCTAACATATATGTTACATATAGGTCACAGATATATTACATATATGATACACATACGTCACATATATGTTACATATAGGTTACACATAGGTCACAGATATGTAACATATAGGTTACACATAGGTCACATATATGTTACATATAGGTTACACATAGTTCACATATAAATGTACATGTATATGATACACATAGGTTACACTCAGGTTACATATAGGTTACATATATGATACACAATGGTAACATATTTGTACAGATTGCAATTACTGTAGCTAAACGCAATTAACATTATGTTAAACAATTAATATATAATACAATTACATATTGTTGCGCGTCTTATTGTTCTGAAAACTATATATGGATAAACAATGAAATCAGAGAAAAGCAGTTTAAAAATAAAATAAAGAAAGAAAAAAATCTAATACATTAAGAAAGTTTGTTTATATGTTTATCTTGTGTATATCATCTGTTTCAATGTTTTAAATTTCAAGTTGTCGTATTTAATTTGTATAATTAAACACGATATATATATCATGAAATAAAACAACAATATTCGATCTCATTTCTTTTATTCCTAATAGGCATTATAGGTTACTGCTATCAATTCATTTAGCCTTATATGTTGTATGTATTCAGCCTTGCTACTAACAAGAACACATTGGACCTCATATGTTACTGTTATCGACACATTGGGACTTAAATGTTACTTTTATCAATTCATTGATTCTCATATGTTACCAACTACACATTGGACCTTATCTGTCTCTGTTATCGATTAATTGATTGTTATATGTTACCAACTCATTGGGCCTTATATTTTATCAACATCAACTCATTGAACCTTATTGGTTACTAACATCAATTAGTTCGTTCCTATATGTTACCAAAACGAACATCTAACATAATTTCAAAAACAACATTGAGTTATGTGTATGTTTGTTTGGTTGTTTTATAAGTATAAATTACAAATGACAAACATACAACTAATATTTACGAGAGATCTATACAGTACCAAGATTAACCACTTGCTAAACAATGAAAGCTAAATAGCAATATACATGTACTCAAATTCCTTACTTTTTCACTTAGCAATATCCAGAAAACTCTGATAAGGGAAATACAAATATTAAATTCCTCAATTACTCATGTTACTATGGCAACATCAATCCATCATTGATGAAGGAATACCCCATACTAAGTAAGTTCGACCTAAAAGTATGTGTCTTCATCATGAGCACCACTACGTAATCTTGGTAATACTAAGTTAATATTATTTTAAAAACAATAGGTCAGTAAGAAAATGCCCTATTACCACATATATTTAAATCTAAAGTACATCTAGACAAAAGCAAAAAGGGCAAAATATAAAAGTGATATACACAGACACAAGACTTAACACACAAAAACCAAACAGCAACAACAGCAGTTATTACCTTGGAATTGTTAGTCGGCAAAAAGACCGATTAGGGTGCTTAAACCTGTTTTTTGGAGTGCACCAACCTCGCACATACTGAAGGTTTAAATAACAAACAAACAATGAAAATATGGAATCAAGGTGAGGCAACTAGCAGTAATCACAGGCATCGGGAGTAAAGACTGATAAAATGAACTAATATACAAACAAAAAAAGTAGTAATACAATGAACTATGAACATATCAATATATACAAGCGATAGAATCCTCGGTGACCTAAAAGTTCCAAATGAGAAAACAAAATAACAGGTCTCCTCCTAAATGATGTGGCTGATGGTGGTGTGGTTGATGGCTGTGTGGTTGATAGTGGTGTGGTTGGTGGTGGTGTGGTTGGTGATGGTGTGGTTGATGGTGGTGTAGGTGTTGTGGAGTAGCGATTACGATCATGGTTTTTACCGGTTGCAATTAACAATAAATTCCTCAACGATTATAAAACATGTTTATAGGTTTTGGAAATATTAAACTTAACATGGACATCATTTTAATAATACAGGGATAATTTGACAAGCAATTACATCAACAAAAGCGTTTTGTCACTGAAAGATAGCACGCATAATCAATATATTATATTCATGTTAAAAAATATCTGAAAAGCCCATCTTCTATGACTAGAAGTCAAATGTTTTGCATAATAATCAATGTAGTGTAAATACGATACAACTAGATACAAAAATATCCTATTCTATAACTTATGTATGTCTTACTGTTTGCAGAGTGTAAAGAGATTGTATATTTTGTGTTTGAAAGCAAGGTTTGTGTATATAAAACGATATCAGAAGAAAAAAACGAATTGGGATATTTAAATTTACAAATGTTTACATTAAACCCATAAACTGCAAACAAGTTTGTACAGGCCCTAAAATTAAAGCATGTTTTCTAAAGTAGGACCTTAGACGTGACAATAGTATTAGGCATGCTACTGATCGCATCATAAATAGACAACATACAAAACCGGCAACAGCTAAGCATAAATGCCATTTTATTTTTACAATAAGTAAACATAACTGTACACAGATAGCAACCATCTTCAAATTTGTTTGAAGAAAAACAATAACGATAACCCTGTAATTAAAAGAACGGGAAAACGATTTATCACAGTCTGCGGACGGTGGATGGTTTTAATTATTTTAATTATTTAACGCTCACGAGAAGCATAGTTGTTGTTAGGAAAGTGTTACTTCTATTATTTACAAGTATACTCTAACGTCGGTTGATAATGTGCCAGAATGAATCTGGTCCTGGCCTGATGCAAAAATAAAATATCTGCTTTAGTTGGTAGGATTTTTGGTAATTAACGAACACATAAATTATTGGCGCAGCTCTGGAGAGCGGTACCTATTATGGAATAATTTTTTATGGGGACGATAGTGTAGCTGGCAAAAACAGGAAATCGCAGTTGATCTGTTAGACTTTTTCAGAGAAATATAATGAGTATTCCGTTTTTGTTCTTTTTACATTGTAGCTTGCAACAATAATGTGAAGCTTGCAATTAAAAAAAGTAGCCGGTATTTATAGGAATTCGCAGCTGTTTGGCGAAGTATTGTTTAACAAAAGAAACCGTGTATTCCGATGTAAACAATACAGCTTGTTAATAGAGAACAAGGTAAACAAAAAAGTAGCATCAGAGTTATGGTTCGTTACTGTCAAATGTTTTAGTAATTAATCGACAGTGTATATTTTACTTAAAGCGCATGCTCTCTACGACGCCTTGGATGTATCACATCCTAGCTATTTCTTGTTAGTTTATAGTGATATAATTGATTGGCAATATAGTGTAAATATAATGTCGGTGGACGGCAGCGATAGTTGTTTAGTCTTTGATTTAATTTTCTATGCTAGCAGGAACACAAATGTCGACCCACAACAAACAATACCAACAGAAACAATACACATAATTGCATGTGTTGTGAAGTATAATATTATATATGTAGCCATAAACGACAAGTGTGCAACGTGGGCAATGTACTTGTTTAGGAAAATATGAAATCTTCTAAAGGTAAAGTCATAAACCAATATTTAACTAGCACTCAAATGTATAGACTTCCATTATCACGTACAGTTGACACAATTCTGACTATAATTAAACACATACAGACACAAATACGGCATTGGATGGCCAACAGAGGTGTTGCAGCGTCAGGCAAGACAAGACCGACTAGGGTGGTGTTGAAAGGACAGGCGAGCAAGTTACTGGGCTGTTGAAGCGGCATGGGAGACCAGAACGACTAGGGTGGTGTTGAAAGGGTAAGCAAGGGAAGATTACTGGGCTGTTGAAGCAGCAGTGGAGAGAAAGGGTCGAATGGAGTAGTGTTGAAGCGGTAAGAAAAAAGGGGCCGACTGGGATTTTGAAGAGGTTTGCAAGGAAGGGCCGACTGGAGTGTTGAGGCAGTTGGCATCTGTCAAATAACATACTTTTTCAACTAGCATGTAACATGTTATCTGTTTGTTAAAGATATTCAATACAAAAAAGTTAAAGCTACATTTGTGATAATAAACGATCCACTGGCTTAAAGCAAAAAAAAAAAATACTATCGAAATAATAACACATGATGTCTATAATAGCACACTATGTCTATAATAACACACTATGTATATAATAGAACAATATGTCTATAATAACACACTATGTCTATAATAGAACACGATGTCTATAATAACACACTATGTCTAAAATAACACACTATGTCTATAATAACACACTATGTCTATAATAGAACAATATGTCTATAATAACACACTATGTCTATAATAGCACACGATGTCTATAATAACACACTATGTCTATAATAGAACAATATGTCTATAATAACACACTATGTCTATAATAGAACAATATGTCTATAATAACACACTATGTCTATAATAGCACACGATGTCTATAATAACACACTATGTCTAAAATAACACACTATGTCTATAATAACACACTATGTCTATAATAGAACAATATGTCTATAATAACACACTATGTCTATAATAGCACACGATGTCTATAATAACACACTATGTCTATAATAGAACAATATGTCTATAATAACACACTATGTCTATAATAGCACACTATGTCTATAATAGAACAACATGTGTACAGGAGTATTGTAAAGTATGTCTATCAGTCAAGGGAATGTACAGCAAAAGCCATGACCGCGTATTTTGCTTCATTATCGTCCGCCTGTGAGCTTTGTTCAAAAGACAATGATAGTGCTTATAACGTATAAAATTCTAGAGTTGTGTTTTCCCCATTTATATAACATCGACAATACTTTTAGCATAATGCTATTCTAGAGCATGTACTATTTGGAACAAAACGACAGAGTGTATCCGATCAACATTGAAAATACACAAACACTTCTAATTGCAATACATAAATTCAATACATTATAGAATGTTTTATATTAACACTCGGAACGAATGAAATGTTGAAAAGATAAATATTGCTAATGGTTTATGGTTAAGAGTTAGCAAATTATGCACAATTGTACATCTTACTTAAGTAAAACAAACAGTATGGATATCTCACCATACGCCTTTTTTAAAGGGACGTTGTATAATGACCTCCTTAAATTTGGCAATATGTTTGCATCTTTTGGATCTGTTGTTTGATACAGTTATATTTAGAAACACCACATGTTATGTATTTATTTTACATCCTCCTTCGTTTTATCCACTGTTCCTTTCTATTCTACGTCGGTATATAACATTAAGTTCTGTCGATAATGTTTCAAGAGACCAGCCATGCTTAAAAACGATATCTGCATTGGTGAGTAAAAGTTGTATCTCGTTAATTAACATACTGACGACAAACATGTACACGAATTTTGACAGGTACGACACTTTTTTTATCTTTCTTGTAAGTAGATTATGTGAATCATAAAGGAAATGTGGTATACAACCATTCATACACATTTTGGACAAACTGTGTAACATAGCGTGGAGGCAGCCTTTAACGAACTCTTCAGAGGAGGCACATTTTTTTTTAAATGAAGCAGGAACACTGTCTTCAGCATATAACTTGTTATGAACGACACAAACCTTGAATCGAGCATAAAAAAAACTTAAGCAACTTGTAGGCATCCAAATGCATCTCACTAGACCGCTTGATCAGTGCCTGTTCTAGCAACATCGTAGATACCTTCCAACAGAATCTATGCTTTTCTTTATGACATCTTTTTGGCACAATATATCTTACATGTGAAAGTCCCTTTGACATCTTGTCTTGTGAATGAAAGTGTTCTATCGACTTAAACACACGTACATGTTCCTCGTGAAAGGAGTCACACTTATACTCATATGCAGGTAGAAAATCTACATCAACTTTAAATGCACAGTCACCGAAACCTCCAAAGTTTTTCGATGAATCTTTCTGTTGAACCTTTCTCACCCAGACGAACTTGAAATGACTACTACTGAGCCTGTAGTCAAATTTGGTTCCACCTACCCTCAAATGTAACAGACTTCCTGATTTAGTGTCTATTATTCTTTGAGAGGCTCTGAGATACTCGTTACTTAACACCTCCTTCCAATAACTAGGGTCATGTGACAGTGTAGGTGTCGCCAGTATCTCGTGTGCACCGGCCTTCGATGAAAGACTTTGTCCTTGAACCTCCCATTTGTCAATTATGTTAAAAACTGTAAATCTGAAAGAGGTTGCCAGTAAATATACATCAACGAAATTCTCGTCATGAGCATGATTTTCTAATGTTTGTACTTGTTTTGTTTTGTTTTTATCCAACACTTGTATAAAACCCGGACAGTATTCCTGATTCACAAACGCCATCTCATTGCCAGACATAATTGCAAGATAGTCGAATTCGACAAAATAGTCTTGTTCTGAAGAAGGATTTTTGATCACGCGATGAAATTGACACAACCGCGTATTCTCAGCCATATTTCCGCCTTGCACGAGTTTTTCTATTCTAAACGGCAAACGTTGAAATTCATTCTCTTCAATCAGCTTGGTTAGATATTTCTCAACAGCCCCTCTTAGGTCTAACATTTCCTGACAGTTGACATCTATGAAATACGCCTTTTTGAGTTCTTCATATATTTTATCTTCGACGGTTTTTCTAGAGCGAGACTTCCTAGACAACGAATCGTCATTTGATTGGGTGTCGTCTAGTATATTTGAGGCAATTGTTGTCAGTCTCGACTATTACCTATATTGGTTGTGTGTGTGTCGCGTGGGAAGGATGGGTTAGGGTTCTTCTGCAAGGAATAAATATATAAATATGAATGTTTAATTGCATATTAATGTAAAAACAATTACAATTACTCATGTTTTGACTTTGTACTTTTGTTCTGTAAACGTCGATATATAATAACAAAATAAGAAATAAAAATGAAAAGAAGGAAGTGGGTGCATACTTGTGTATTGGTGCAATGTAACTAAATTACAACACAACAAACATAATGCTCATAAACAGATAGACTGTATTTACATATATATTCAAGCTAACAAATAATATTTGAATAAGTTCGCATAGAGAAACGGTTGGCAATAAATGTCAGTCCGAGTTTCAATTAACGCCTCAAATAAGATGTCTGTGGCTTTAGCCTGTGACTGAAACATTTTCATGGTGACAAGCTATTTGTTTCTCACGTATTACATGCTACTTCAAAGAAAGATAATTGCAGGTGTCGTTAGACATTTGAGTCATTACTTCAAATAATTTGTATAAAACATTCATAACGATAATGATGATGATGACGACGACGACGACGATGATGATAATGATGATGATGTTGATATTGATGTTGATCTATGTACCGATACGTATATTTGTACATTTTTTAATTTTTATAAATTAGAAGGGTATTTCCCTGCATATATCCTTATGCCAAAAACTCGTAGCTGAAAAACCACCACTTTATATATAGTTACTTATACACATTTATAAAATGGTTTCGGTTCTGAATATTTCGATTAAACCTGCGACTCTTACCTGCATTTTCGACGTGATGCACTAAATTCTATTCAACGACCACTTCAAGTACAATTTCGGCCAGCATACAATATGCAATGGCTACAACTGGCGGTAAATACAATACAAACATGTGTATGGAAAATATATCTCGATATGTGCGAAGTTGACAAGAGATTGAAAAGTATAATATACCTGCCACGCTTATAATGTTTATATTAGGAAATAAGACAAAGTCTTATGAGCATTGCAACATATTCCAAAATTTGAAAAGGAACACAACAAAGGTATTTACATAAAAGCCAAATGTTAAAGTAACTTTAAATAAAATCATATGCTCATTTCAAGCTAAATATGTATCGTGTATGTTTTAAATGAATATGACATGTTTTAAACTACAAGCAAAGACGTGTCACGACATGTAACATATCCAAACAAGCAGATTTCTCTATAACCTTGTTTTTCAAATAGACCTGCTCTGGGCTAGTATATTTTTCTTGAAAAAAACTACTTCACTAGTTTCATGGTGACCTATTTATGTCATATTATGTAGAATTCTTGTAGAAAGAAATGAAAATTTAAATATTTCACGGAAAATATGTTTTTCTTTAAATACAAATGAATTGCCAAAGACTTGGTAATCCAAATCTGCTAAATGTCAGTTTAAATAACATGAATGTATTCAGATTGTAAACATGTTTTTATAGTAAGGTATAAACGGTATCAAAGTATTATCAAAATTGTTCCATGGATCTAATCTTGTGTTTTCAACTCAAAATCGTCGGGTACTTCTAATTATTAAATGCATTAGCCTATAAAGGATTTTACCAGCATATCCGAACGGTTCTCTGGTTTATTTGCCATCTAAAGATGTATTCTGTCTCTTTTTGTCCGTACTTAAAATCCTCTTCAGGTACCTCCTTCTTTGTCGAAATGTGTGTGCTACAAATGAACTAAATAATGTAAAGTACTTAAACACTGCCAACTTGATTCATCGGTTAATTGGGTATTTCCATGTGAAGTTAAAAAAGGTTAAAAAGGTTTTAGATATACTCATAAATCACACGTCTTAACAATTGCAGTTTCCAATAATATAGATATGCAGTACCAATGTTATAAACTTGCAAGTTTTGTAGAACAGTTGTTTAAAATATGTAAGTTGTATTAATATTTCCATTCAGTCAGTAAGCAATTAGTGTCAAGAGGTGCTGTTCCTCAGACAGTGCATAAGTGCATTCAGGCATTGATAAATATTTGTTTAAAGACCCTGTCTCTCAGATTCATTCAGGCACTGATCAATACTTGTTTAAAGACCCTGTCTCTCAGATTGTGTATACATTCATTCAGGCACTGATCAATATTTGTTTAAAGACCCTGTCTCTCAGATTGTGTATACATTCATTCAGGCACTGATCAATATTTGTTTAAAGACCCTGTCTCTCAGATTGTGTATACATTCATTCAGGCACTGATCAATACTTGTTTAAAGACCCTGTCTCTCAGATTGTGTATACATTCATTCAGGCACTGATCAATACTTGTTTAAAGACCCTGTCTCTCAGATTGTGTATACATTCATTCAGGCACTGATCAATACTTGTTTAAAGACCCTGTCTCTCAGATTGTGTATACATTCATTCAGGCACTGATCAATACTTGTTTAAAGACCCTGTCTCTCAGATTGTGTATACATTCATTCAGGCACTGATCAATATTTGTTTAAAGACCCTGTCTCTCAGATTGTGTATACATTCATTCAGGCACTGATCAATACTTGTTTAAAGACCCTGTCTCTCAGATTGTGTATACATTCATTCAGGCATTGATAAATATTTGTTTAAAGACCCTGTCTCTCAGATTGTGTATACATTCATTCAGGCACTGATCAATACTTGTTTAAAGCCCCTGTCTTTTAGATTGTGAATACGTGCATTCAGTCACTGATCGACAACTGTTTAAAGGTCTTGTCCCTCTGCTTGTGAATACGTGCATTTAGGCACTGATCGATATTTGTTTAAATCACCTGTCCATCTGTTTGTGAATACGTGCAGTCAGTCACTGATCAATAACTGTTTAAAGGTCCTGTCCCTCAGACAGTGCATCCGTACATTCAGTCACTGATCAATAACTGTTTAAAGGTATTGTCCCTCTGTTTGTGAATACGTGCATTCAGTCACTGATCAATAACTGTTTAAAGGCCATGTCCTCACGGGTTTGTTCTTACTTGTACATTTGGCTGGCATGTAAATGCCTTTGTTCTGTGCCTTATCAAGTTGTTGTCTATGGTACAATGCTCATAGGACTTATATATTCATATTTTGCTTCTTATTACTTGTAAATATTGACTTGTTTGCAATCATTTTATGTAGTAAATTTTGACATTTGTAAAACCAAATAGTGAGCATCGGTATTGAATATATTGGTTTATACAAATCATTGCTGAAACATAAACGTTTGACATCGTAAACATTTCATTTGCTACATCTGCTCAATGTCAATAGATATCTTTCAAAGTAAAATTGATTTTTATTAATATATATCTTAAATAATTTACTTACTTATTGTGCTTAAAATATATTTTGATACAACTAATCTGTATTTCACTGAACCCTTGGTATATGTTTAGTATTTTATGGTATGTTTTTATTTATATTTTTTGTTACATTGTACCGACAAGAGTATGGTTACATTGGTGACGTCTAGCATATTATTGGTGAAGGAAGACCCTAGATTTATGTCTAGGCAGAACCACCGGCACACAGCAGGTAAGCTGTTTAACGTTCCCACCTGATAGTTTATGTCTTGACTGGGACTCGAACACATGCATTTGGGGGCTAACATACATGTGGACTTTTTCTGAGGCCGAAGTGCGATGTTTTTACTTGGAAAGAAGGAAGTTATCTGTTGCCAAATAGGAAGACTTCCGAAAATGTGTTTTACACTACTGAAAGAAGTTAAAAGTATTTTTTTTTCTTTTGTCTTACTGATATTTGACATTAAATATAAATATTACTTTTCAATCTTGGCAAGATAAAGAGCTTTGAAAAGAGAAATTGTATAAGATATTGGTATTAATACATATCTGTTCGTTTTATTACAGTTGTAGCTTTCACATTAATCTGCCTCATTCCTCTACTGTCTGGGAAGACCTTTCGCCAAAATCTTGTGAAATAGCTTTAGGGTCTACATGGAGGCATTTTGTTTCGACAGATTAAGCCTACTACCCAGAGGCACGGGTAATGAAAAGAATAATCTGTATGTAAAAATTTGATATATATTAAAATCAACACACCTCTTTAGAATGTCTTAATATTAATACATTTTGCTAAAAAGAGTATGTCTATACTGTCAAATAATACAAGTATACATGCAATCAAATTTAGTCAGTAATTAATAAGATGTTGACACCACTTCGCTACTGAATAGAACAGACTAACATTTTTTTAAATGGACGTTAGATTTAAGCTTTAAATTCAGTTTCATGAGCCAGCCAACAGAACCACGGCTGACTTGAAGGCAGAGATTAGTACTTTGCAGTTTTTTATTTCGCCAAAATATCTACACAATTCGACAGTTAACAAGCATCCACTGGAAGAATCTAATTTACTTTCCATACCTAATCGGTGGCTGAATCATATTTTAAATGTTATCAAAACAACTATTTAAAATGTATTTTACTAAGAATTAATCACATGCTTAAAACTTTAAAATAATCACTTAAAGGCACATTAATCGTGTACTTGCACGTAGTCGATTTATATAAATTGATATAAGGAAAATGAAACATGTGCTAATGTTATAATTTTAAAGATTGTATGAGAAGATCAAATTATAAGAAACACATTTAATACATTAGTTGACCCTTTTTTCTATTAAAAAGCCATGTGTCTTGCATATTAATTGTCTCCATATTCAAATTTATAATTATTTGCATTTATTTGTCATAAATGCATTTGTCATGCTACATTAAACATTAGTTGTACAGTATATATTTGTGTTTTTGCTTAAACACCTACACATAAACGGAATGGAAAACGATTAAAACTTGCATTTGAGAAACTCGTCAGGAAGTGCGAGGTTAGAGCTCTGTAAAACCGGTTTAAGCACCCCAGTCGGTCCATATTGCCGACTGACCGTTCCAAGGCGGTAACTGTCGGGTTTTCTCTTTTCCTTAAATGACTCATCACCAATTTGCTCTTACTTTTCGCTTGGCTTGCATGTGAAATACCTTTGTTCTGTGCCTTTTCGGAGTTTGGTATATGTTGCAATACTCATAGGACTTTGTCATATATTCTTATTATTGTTAATTAATAAAGACACTTTTTAGCTTTATATCATGGAAAGCAATTAGTTCTTATATTATGTATTGACTAGTGATTGAGGTAGGCTTGGTTCTGTATCGGTATCTATCCAATGGCTCTTAATTGATTCAGTTTAGTTGATGTATAACCATAATGCAAATAAAACATTTGCATATTTGTTGTGATTTTAGCTATGTACACTGAATCAGAAAGACTGAAGAAGCTTTTACCCTGTCAATACAAATATATTACTAAATCTGTATATGTTTATTTATTCATTTGTTAATACTTAAGACATAACACTTTTGTTATGGACTAGTTTACTAGGTCATATTAATCTTACTTTTGACATGTTTATAACATATACAACTATAAAGATACGTCATGTTAATAAAAATAGCTTAAAATACTACATCAAACATACGTAAACAATTCAGATTCTGAGATTTCTACATTTACTCAATTTATAATTAGTGTACTTTATATGTTAACCAGAGTTCCCATGAAATGAAATGTTTAAACTACATGACAGCAGTAGGTAATTAGAACTGTCTGTCAATACTGTAGGATATACATCAAAATGTAACACACACCAAGAAGACCACACTTTCAATTTTGTTACTGGTTTTATCTGATATATTTCTCAAAATGTTCTGTTATCACAAAAAATAATATGTTCACATCATCTAACAGCTGAGTGGTAATTTTTAATATTGTCTGGAAAAATTATGGCTCAAGATGTGTTTAAGTTAACCTGTACTAGTTGGACGTCTGAGAGCAACAGGATCAGGCCAGGCGGAGACATGTCTGGGTCAAGGGATTCATCACCATTTTTTCCCCCCAAAGAATCAGTATAAAAAGACAAGTAAGTAAATACTCTGCATGAAACAGTATAATATAGTTATACGTGTGTTCAAATACTATAGTTGATTGTGGTTCTTTTTTTTTCCAATTTGTGACCCGTTACATGCTTAATCCTTTCCCCCATCAATATTTGTTTTGTCTTCCTCCTGTGTCTCCAGGGACCAATTTATTTTATATTAAATAAATAGTATGTCTTCCTCTATGCTGTTTAGATAGGCCATAATAAATACCACAAAGCACACAGTATTAGCTATGGACGTATTCAAAGGTGCTGTCACAATAAGTCCTAAATGGGACTTTGTCTATGATTTATTCAGAATTCGTTGTTTACACGCGTTTATGATTACTGATGATGAGTCGGCGGCCCCGTTACTATATGTCTATGGTTCAATAGAGTAAACACATTATACCTATCTCGCAGCTTTCATAACATTGTCTATGGTTCAATAATGTGAACACTGTGTCACCCTGGCAAGTTGCCAATGTGTCATCCAATTCTTTGTCAAGATTACAAACCAGCTTAATGGCCTGTCGTTGTGCAGTCTATATCTCCTAAGGGTATACATTTATCTTAACGTTTTTACTAAAGATGAGTATACTGAAAGTTGAACAAAGCACGATCCAGTGCAGGTGCTTACAGTGCAGGGTACGTATGTGTGGTCAGGTTTCACTCAGAACGCCTCTCGTACTGTTTCTTGTTCACCAGTGTTCACTACGGACATCACATTGAAGTCAGTGCTCACAGTGCAGGGTACGTCTGGGTGGTCAGGTTTCACTCAGAACGCCTCTCATACTGTTTCTTGTTCACCAGTGTTCACTACGGACACCACATTGAAGTCAGTGCCCATAGTGCAAGGTACGTCTGGGTTTTCACATTTCACCCCAAGCACCTCTCGTAGACAGCCCTCTTCATTACATTTACTGCCCGCATTACAGTGGTAAGATAACGTGCAACACACTGTACGACAGATGCATTCCAGACAGCGATCCAGACATTGCAAGTGTTTAATATCTCTAGAAGGACACGTCAAAGTCTGCGATATGTCAATATTTACATACCCAGTGAGGGGAACTTCTGCAAGTGGTATGTTTACATAAGAGCCCAGTCTGTGTGTATAGAGAGGTCGGTGCTGACATTCATGATCCAGAAACAAACAAGTTGTTTTTAGTAATTTATTACAATCACTGTCGTCTATACCGATTCGCGATCCGTGGAACTTTGGACTTGACACATTTTTCGCAGACATTTAACCACGGCCTCTTTAATAGCTTTTATTTCCGGACCACTAACATCATAAAGATCTTTGCCCCAATATTTCCTAAAAGTTGATACGGTGTTCAACTTATGTGTTGATGGTCTACAAAATAGTGGGAGCAATTGTTGACTATCTGAT
Organism: Sinonovacula constricta; assembly: GCA_007844125.1. Classification (NCBI taxonomy): domain Eukaryota; kingdom Metazoa; phylum Mollusca; class Bivalvia; order Cardiida; family Solecurtidae; genus Sinonovacula; species Sinonovacula constricta. The sequence goes on from CM017570.1 coordinate 50,640,871, forward strand.
GCAATCATGGTCATTCTCGGCATCAATTATTGCTAAATTAAATTAAATATTGTTCCTCTAAACAACTGTATTTTACTGTAAGAAAATTGTTAATTTAATCTTTGAAGTAAAACAAACATACAAGGAACGAAGGAAACAGCAAAACCATTTGTTAAGAAAGTGTTGCTATTTTTTGTTGCTACAGCATAGATACTAGTGTGGGTTGTGAAGTCGTTCATTGTCTGTGCTGTTTAAGTAAATATGACATTATATTGTACATATGTTAATAGTTCGTTATAATACAACTATATACAAATATTTATTGTATTATAGCCCTCTTTTATCAGTTTAACTTCAGATGCAGGTGTTTGCTGTAAATTGTCTCAATTTGATGGGATATTTTTTTTATTTACACTGTTTGTGAAAACCTTCAGAAAGTGCGAGGGGGACGCTACACAAACCAGATTTAAGCCCTTCAATCGGTCCTTTTGCCAACTGACATTTTCAATGCGAACACCTTGTTTTTGGTAATTTATTACAAGCAGTATTGTCCTGTAACAGTGCTGTCTATACCGACCCGCGATCTGTTTAACTTTAAATACCTTAATATTAAGATGGTCAGTGATAGCATTGTCATTAAAATGTCCGTCAATATTTATTTATATATAATTAATACGATCATAAGACTAACACAAACTATTTATCCAGAGCACAAGTTAAACAGTTCTTAAGATGAAATCGTTACATAGTGACTAGTGTCGAATTATATTATATTATTTTTTCTATTATTATTATTATTATTATTATTATTATTATTATTATTATTATTATTATTTTCATCATTATTATAATTGTTATGATTATTATTACTATTATTTTCATTATTACTATTATTACTATTTTCATTATTATTATAATTTAAAGTAGTAGAAGTAGAAGTAGTAGTAGTAGCAGTAAGTAGTAGTAGTAGTAGTAGCAGCAGCAGCAGCACTAATGACAGTAGCAACGAAAGTAGTTTTAGAGGTAGTAGTAGTAGTAGTTGTAGTAGTAGTTGTACTAGTAGTTGTAGTTGTAGTAGTAGTTGTGGTAGTAGTTGTGGTAGTAGTTGTGGTAGTAGTTGTGGTAGTATCAAAAGCTGTAGCAGTGGAAGTAGTTATTGCAGTGGTTGTTATAGTAAAAGTAGTGGTGGTAGTGGTAGAAGTACTATAATAATAGTTGCAACGGTAGTTATGATAGTAGTAGTAGAATAGCAGTAGTAGTAGTAGTAGTAGTGGTAGTAGTGGTAGTGGTAGGTTTGGTAGTAGAAATAGTCGTAAAGTGGTAGTAGAAGTCGTTGTAGTATAAGTAGTGCTAGTAGAAGTAGGAGTAGTGGTAAAAGCAGTAGTAGTAATTGCAGTAGTTGTAGTAGTAATAGTAGTAGAAGTTGAATAATAGTAGTAGCAGGAGAAGTACTTGTAGTAGAAGTAATTGAGGTGGTGATGGTAGAGATAGTAAAATAGTAGAAGCAGCAGTTGTAGTGGTAATGGCGGTGGAAGTAGTAGTAGAATAGTAGTAGCAGTAGTAATGGTGGTAGTAGTAGTAATGGTGTAGTAATGGTGGTAGTAGTAGTAATAGTAGCAGTAGTAGTAGTAGTAGTGGTAGTGGTGGTAGTAGCTGCAGTAGAATAGAATTACTAGTAGTGGTGGTGGTAGTGGTAGTTTTAGAATAGTAGTAGTGGTTGTGATAGTGGTAGTGGTAGGTTTAATGGTAAAATAATGTGTGTGCGTGTGTGTGCGCGCGTGTGTATGTATGTATATGTGTGTATATATCTTTATCATTATGTCTGTCCATCTGTCCTTCTCTCTGTCTCTGTCTTTTTTCAGTATTTTCAGTGTGGGGTAACAGACACAACTAAACAAAAATAACTATTACTTCCGCAGAAAAATATTCTGAATATATTTTGCTGGCTAACATCATGTTAACACAGTGCATTTTAAAGTCTTTCAATGGACTCATAAAACACACTCCTGTTGTTGCTTTGTTAATTATCATTACGAACTTATAAAATGTTATCAATTTAATGGAGTGGTACGAAACATGCGGGTAATGAAATTGAAATTAATTAAACATATGCCACGGGGTCAAAGTGTTGGTCTCTCATGAATTTTTGACTACATAAGGGTTTGTTTGGATAAGCTGTTCTCGTGTTTTCTAAAAAAAATACATACAAAAATCGAAAATCAAATTTCGAAATTGATAACATGTAATTTACGGAAATGTCAACATTATAAATCGACAACTCGGTCAGACACATTTGACCATTCACTCTTTTTGTTAACACAAGCAATCAGTTATGACACAGGCAATGTTCAATTGTATTTTAGTGTAAAGGATTCCTCAATATAACACACCTATGTAGGCCATAGATTAAAATGAATATTTTACATTTCCAGCCTACTTCGGAATCGTCAAAATGGCTGCTTCTATCCCCGTGCTTTCTGTGTTTACAGTCAGCCGCAATGGGTTTCCCGTGACATTTTATAAGCGGACGATTTATTATGGCTCATTGTGTTTTAATATTCTTGCTAACACACATGTGTATGTGCCCTCGACCTTCAAAACGGAAGGTTAAACGTGATGAAAAGGTGACATAATTATTTTTTTCTAAATAAAAGACATTAGATTAAAAGACTATTCTATGAGTGTCTTGTTATAGGCATTGGTTATGTAATTCTTTAGAGCATGCCATTACGATATGGGCTGGAGCAAGTTATTGATTAAAACAAGTTAGTATATCATGGGAGAGACTAAGGGTTTCATGCACTGCGATTGGTCAGCAAGAGTCTAATTCCCACACCATTTCTGATGCTACTTCAGCATGAGACTGGCCTTTGGGAGAGTGCAAATAAAAACGAAAACATGACACGGTCCTATTAGTGTGGCACCATATATCAAAATTTGTAACCGCATGAAGGGAAGGCATTCAACAGCTAGTCAAATATAAAAGTTGCTCAATACTGCGACAAGACATAACATAAAAAGGTTTAAAGAGCACAGCTACCTCCTTGGTACGGTTATACTGCAAAAGGGCTGACCAGGTTGTATTAAGGTCATTTGTATTTGGAGATAGGACCTATACATACACGTGTAATTCTGTAATCTTATTATATTTTAATAATTGTTAATTAACTGAAGAAATATTAATTAGTTATATATTAAGCAGTCCCTTAATGTACGTTTCACATGTTGGATGCATTAATAAATGAATATGCTCAAGTAGACTTTAATTTAAAACCAAACATAATCAAGAATGTTCTATATTGCGTGAACAAACGTCTGTTTGTATGTCCTTATCGTCACCTGTTTCATAAAGGTACATAGCATATTTATCCAGGCCAATCCTCCATGTAACGATATGTGTGTAAACGTCCTAAAGATAATACCTGCATGATAAGATCAGTTCGAGTTGGAGCTGTTAGGTCAGGGTTTGCATTACTGGACTTTGGATCCCTTTCTGTATCTTTTTATCTCATCTTACAGGTGAGTAAAATCCACCGAACAATATGTGCACTGAAGTTGTATAATATGCATTAGCCACAAAGGACCGACTGGGCTGCTTTAATCAACACTCGTGATCAGTTGCTTTCATACCAGTATTATTGAACTACGCCTTCACCTACATATTACGGATGAAAGATTCGACCGAGTCTTTTTTAATGAAACATTCTCTTGTCTTTAAATGTATTATACATATAAAAATAAACAATATTGCTTTAAATGCCAAGAAAAAAAATATCTGAGATCCTGATGGGAGTGACGACCACGTCAATAATGACTGCCGACTATAGATGTTAAGCTCTCTATGGGTTATTAATTTGGACTTTTGGGCCTCTGTGTATTTAAGGGTTGTTACTGAAATGACACAAACAGCGGCTTAGAAATAACGTAATGGATGGCTCTCGCCATGGCCATAGTCAAGTCGGTACCTCGCTCGTGCAAAGGTGCTACCCCATCGCAGTTAATTATGGTTGGTGTTAGTGTCATGCATATTCACGATGACGCATTAGTATTTAAAGGCATAGATTGAAAAATAAGTTAAAGGGATATATTGGAAAGTAAGTTAAAGGCAAATACTGAAAAGTATGTTAAAGGGACAGTTTGAAAAGTAATTAAAAGGTATATTTTGAAAAGTAACTTAAAGAGATATATTGAAAATTAAGTTAAAGGGACAGTTTAACAAGTAAGATAAAGGGATACATTGAAAAGTAATTTAAAGAGACAGTTTGAAAAGTAAAGTTAAAGGGACAGTTTGAAAAGTAAAGTTAAAGGGACAGTTTGAAACGTAAAGGTAAAGAGACAGTTTGAAAAGTAAAGTTAAAGGAAAAGTTTGAAAAGTAAGTTAAAGTGACAGTTTGAAAAGTAAAGGTAAAGAGACAGTTTGAAAAGTAAAGTTAAAGGGAAAGTTTGAAAAGTAAAGGTAAAGAGACAGTTTGAAAAGTAAAGGTAAAGAGACAGTTTGAAAAGTAAAGTTAAAGGGAAAGTTTGAAAAGTAAGTTAAAGAGACAGTTTGAAAAGTAAGTTAAAGAGACAGTTTGAAAAGTAAGTTAAAGTGATAGTTTGAAAAGTAAATTCAAGGGACAGTTTGAAAAGTAAAGTTAAAGAGACAGTTTGAAAAGTAAGTTAAAGAGACAGTTTGAAAAGTAAGTTAAAGGGATAGTTTGAGAAGAAAGGTTAAAGGGATAGATAGAAATTTAAGTTAAGAGACAGTTTGAAAAGTAAAGTTAAAAAGATACTTTGAAAAGAAAAGTTGAAGGGATATATTGAAAAGCAAAATTAAAGGGATGTATTTAAAAAATAAAAGTGAAGGGATAGTTTGAAAAGTAAGTTAAAAGGATAGTTAGAAAAGTAAGTTAAAGGGACAGTTTGAGAAGTAAATTGAAGGGACAGTTTGAAAAGTTAAGTTAAAGGGATATATTGAAAAGCAAAATTTAAGGGATGTATTGAAAAGTAAAATTAAAGGGATAGTTTGAAAAGTAAGTTAAAGGGACAGTTTGAAAAGTAAGTTAAAGGGAAAGTTTGAAACGATAAGTTAAAGGGATAGTTTGAAAATCAGTCACATACATGCAAAACAGACACTATAACTCTCATACACAGATATACAGAAAAATATATTCACAGGATTGTACTCATACAAACTTTGACATAGAGATTATATTTTACAATGTATATCCTTTATATAATAATTATATAATAAATATCAAGGCAGGAATGTCTTAATCATCGATGATCAGTTTTGTTTGTAATGGATAAATACGGACATGAACCAAGCGATAACTGTTCTTGTAACTTTGTGAAGATGTAATGTGGTTACTAATTTACGCTTCTCCTCGGAACATGTAAATGTTTACAAAATCCTCCGTGAATATCTCACGTATAAATAGTCACAGGTATGGCAATTTCATGTTTTCAAGTTGCCTGTGTCTGATATAATTACAATGGTTTACTATAATATTTCACAGTGCTCACATTTATACAAAAATTCACAATTTGTTTGTGCTATCCTGTAATAATATGACTTAAAGCAAGGTCGTGTGAACATTAGAAAATATAAACGCGCCATCTTGGCAACAATCGATCGCACATGACTTTATACCTGGAACAGACATTAGTCAGTGCTTTGGTTTTATAAATAGTTTGCAACTCATGTTAAGGAAATAAGTTTATCGATAATTTATATCAACATATACATCGAACCGAGTTTGTCTGACGACTCATGGAATTAGAAAAAATCATAATCTTAAGCGCAGATTTAGAAAAACAGTTTCTATTCAAGATCTGAACACACTTTATATTCGATCTGGTATTCACGCCTTACTTTGTACAGTTACCAATCTACCCTTGAAATCACTAGTTATTTTGGACAATGAGGCAGATAAAATATATTTACGTACACATCCTTTATATGAGGTGGCTTCCATCATTCAAAAGTATACTACCCATGCTTTAAGACCTCATATAGATAAACAGTCTCAACATAAACGACATTTCATGAAAATCAAATACATTAATAAAGGGATTGATTTTATCGACTTACCTAGTATCTTTCGGGACAAAAATATCATCAATAAAATCCCGTGTTACTTCGAAAACAAAGAAAACCCAATGATTTGTTATAAGTACAAAAAACCCATTAGAGGTCTTATTTTTAATTACAACCAAACAGTAGCAGACTTTAACCTAAATGACCCTTCTCAAGATTCTTGTAACTGTTCAACTTCACCTTTCTGTTATTTACCTTGTGGCCATATCATTACTGGGGATTTAAACATCATCGATGACTACACATTGAGAAAATTACTCTTTAAGGGCCCGAAATATCGCCTGCCAGATGACATAGATTTTGACCTTTGTTGCAAAGAAATTGCTGATGCAATTAATCTGTTTGCCGATCGCTGGTGTAAGAGAGAAAACACGGATACAGTAGCACTAAATACTTGGAAGAAAGCCATTTTTAAGATAATAAAAAAACGCGTTAAATTCTACCGCTCCCATCCATCTAGTTTACCTAAGAAACCTTCTTATCACTTAAAACATCTAAAACAGTCCTTTCAGAATATTCACGATAAATTTGTACTTGTACCTGCAGACAAAGCTTCAAACAACATTATTTTTGTCTGACGACTTTATTACAAAAATATACTGAGTGCTGAGTTATCCACCACCAGTTCTTACTCTTGCACCAACCTTGACTTTCAGACAGTCATTGACAAACGTAAACAGATATTGCATAATTTCAATATCAAAATAGAAACAAAGCAAGAAAAACTTCCTTCCTTGTACTGGATTCCTAAGCTTCACAAAACACCATACAAGTCACGATTCATAGCTAATGCCAGCTCTAGCACCACCACTCACATATCTAAACTACTTACGTCTTGCCTTACAGCCGTTCGCAATCACGTTGTTAAATATTGTGAAAAAGTGTATGAAAATTTAGGAATTAACATTTTTTGGTCTATTAAAAATTCTTCAGAAGTCTTAGACAAGTTTCGTACTTTAAACTTTCATTGATCTGCAGTTAATACTTACGATTTCTCTACGCTGTACACTTCTTTACCTCATGATTTAATTAAGACCAAATTGATTGCTCTTATTGAGAAAACATTTGCTCGAGAGCAACGTCTATATATTGCATGTCATGAAAGTAATGCATTTTTTTACCAACACATTCTTAGAAAAGTTTACTATGTGGACTTGCACGGATGTTTGTGAAGCTTTACGTTTTCTATTAGACAATATTTACATAAAATGCGGTGACACTTTATTTAGACAAGTAATTGGTATCCCTATGGGAACCAACTGTGCACCATTAATTGCAGATTTGTTTTTATAGTGCTTTGAACGTGATTTCATGTTAACTTTATCCCCTTCAAACCAAAGCCACATTATAGAGGCTTTCAATTTAACGTCGCGCTATCTTGACGATATTCTAACTATAGATAATCCTTTCTTTTCTCAAATGATCCATCTGATCTACCCTCCAGAACTTACCCTTAATAAAGCAAATAACTGACATTTAAATGCAGCATTTCTAGACATTGAGATAAATATTTCCAATGACAACGTCTCTACTAAAATCTATGACAAGAGAGATGATTTCAACTTTAGTATTGTGAATTATCCATACCTTGATGGTGATTCACCTCGTGCTACCTCCTATGGTATTTACATATCACCACTTACAAGGTTTGCACGAGTTTGTACTAAAGTAGAAGATTTCAATGATAGAAACCTGTTTATTTCTTCTAAACTGTTACAGCAAGGCTTTCGTTTTCATAAATTAAGAAAGGCGTTTTCAAAATTCTTTCACCGCAATGATTTTATTGCTTCTAAGTATAATAGCAGTATGAAAACACTTATGCAGAAAGGCATAAGTCATCCTGCATTTTATGGAAATGTTTTATACAAGTTAAAGAAGATCAAGGGTCTCAATAACTTTTCTGACCACTTTACAAAACTTATCAGAAAATGTATTGCAGACGGTTACAACCCGGGAATCCTTCGATGTACTGCATTGCTTGCAATTGACCCTTTTACAGTCAAGAACTTGCATTGCTTTTAAATTACACGATGACCGGACAGGTCGTTGAGACTATTTGAAAACAGTGACTTAAAGCCATAATTGGACAGTCACTGTTGGATTTCTTGTCTCTTCATCTCTCCAGTCGTGCCCTATATAGGTGGGACAACTTGAGCAGTCTCCATACCCTTTACGTGAGATTGCACAGTAGGTATAACATCGGGAATTTTTGTACCTTTATCATATATAATATGTCAACTGCGGATAAATCCTCGGCGTTTATGATATGTTTTTTGAACGTATTAACTCTAAACAATACTACGTTTTATTTTGTTGATTTTCTAAAATTCTATTATTTTGTCCGTATTATTTACATTTCACTTTTGACACTTTTGGCATATGACATCATGACATTTATGACGTCATTATATGGTTCTTATAATATATCAGCGCTTGTACTGCTTTATTTTATTTTAAACTACTCTCTCATTTGGAATATTTTGGTTGCCGAGGCTTTTATCTACTGTACATACTGTACATATGTTGTTTTATTAATAGTTATTTTGTATGTACATATGTTCATTATATCTGTTTTAACTCCCGATGCAGGTGCTTACTGTTAGTTGTGTCACTTTGACGGGATATTTTTATTTACACTGTTTGTTTGATAGAAAAACCTTCAGGAAGTGCGAGGTTGGAGCGCTCCACAAACCAGGTTTAAGCACCCCAGTTTGGCCCTTTTGCCGACTGACCGTTCCAAGGCGGTAACTGATGGTTTTTCTTTTTGTGTGTTATGTCTCGTCTCTGTGTTTTTTGTCACATTTACATTTACCTTGTTTGCCTTTGTCTACAGGTAGATAAAAATTTAAATAGCTGTGAAATTTTTGATAGGACCTTTTCTTATTTACCTATTGTTTATGGTTAGGTTTTGCACATTTGACACACAAATTACATATTATTGTGCAGTTAGAAATCAACCCGTGTGATAACATCCAAATTGCTTCCCCAGGATGTTATTATGTAGGTATGTCCTGCAAAACCTCGTGACTAATACAAGTGTATTAAATTGTAATGCATGCTTGATATTGACTAGTGGAGATATGTGTAATAGCATTCGGACCTAAACCCTTAAGAACGAAAGACTGCAGTAAGATTTTGGGACAATTTCCCCCCCCCCCCCCCCCACGCCCCCCCCCCCCAACGCCAACCAATAAGGCAAAGTTTACTAAAACACTGTCCGTATTGAAAAGGTGAATATATACCCCAATACACGTGGTATGTTTAATAAAAGTAGTTGCGAAAAAAGCAACTAAAAAGTGCAGAAAATGACAGACATATTGAAGTATGATAGTGTCCACCAATGGCCAGGAATAGTCCTATCAGATTCCTTTTTTCTTTTATATGTGCTTTTATTTGCCTATTTATCTACTTCTGTTAATCTGTATATATATAAGTAAATATTAAGATACTGTTAAGTTTAAACAGCAAGTTACATGTTCAGGACAGTTAATTGCAACAATTTTTATGTTATGCAAATGCCAATTAAGCCTTATTTAAGGAGGCGCACGGTGCCAAGCAGTTAAAATCGCTGACTTGAAACACCATAGTCCCTTACCGCGTAGGTTCGAGTCACAGTCGAAGCGAAAACCTTCATGTTGGGAGATTTTCCAGCTAAGATGCAGTGCACGATTGGTTCTACCCAGGCATAAGTCTTGGGTCTTCCTCCACCAATGATTCTTTAGACGTTTCACTTTCGGAAGACGTCAGTATTTGTGTTTTTATTACAATCATTACTTTCGCTACCCGTTTTCGTGCTGATGTAAAAATCCGTTGCTTTACCTACGACTTTGCCTGCTCCCGACGACATGTTTCTTTTTGTTTACACATGAAGACGCCTAGTCGTGGTCTTACACAAGCATTTATGGTTTACTGAAGAATATTAAGCGCCATGATCACGTAATACAGACGGGGCTACGTACATGGCTGGGAGCGTGTACCAAGCAGACGCTGATCGAACTCGCAGGCGGCTGTTAGCTGACTTCTTCCACTGCCACCTCTGATCGTAGGTTGATATGAAATGTTTTAATTTCACTTCCTGGTATCAATAAGTTTGCGGCCTTTATTTAATCTGTCAACTGTACAGTATTTTATTAGGGCAGGAGCTATCTGCAATGAAGCGACGATGTTACTTTAAAAATGTTCTGTCACCTTGCCAGCGGCCAGTATACATACATCCGCAAGTCGTTCCATTTATTTAATAAATGGTTTTATGTATTGATTAGTGCGTACATTTTGCAATGTTAACTTATGGTGCAGAAAACCTGCAGAAAATTAGCTTGGTAACGTTTACTGACATCATGTAATCATGTGTTGGTCAAAGTTGAACGTTAAATGTAGGACTACATTTTTGCGCAGGGTCACTGAGCTGACTCATAGCTAGAGCACTGGACACAAACAGGAAGGAGAAGGTAAATAAAGAAACGCAGAAAACGATACTTTACAGGATTGTCCTTTTGCAATCTGCGACATCTTCCCCCACCCCATACCCCGAATCCCCCTCTAGCAATAAAATGACATCCCTATATTTAAGGACATTCAAGTTAGCTTGAAAACGGCACAACAATGATATAATGGGCGGCCCTGGCGTACTGGTAGAGTCGCCGATTTGTAACTCTTCCGGCTGCTTAGCTTCTCACCGCGAACGTTCGAGTCCCGTTCGGGGCGAAGGACCCCACCTAGGAAGGTCATCCAGCTGACTTGCGGTGCGCCGATGGTTCTACCCGGACATTTGTCTGGGACCTTAATCCACTAAAAAGCAGGACGTTGCTATAAAGATCATAATCCGGCTGCAAAGTTTTTAAACAACAACAACAACAACAAAACAAACAAAACAAACAAAAGTGATTTAGAAACTTCTGAGACTTAACTTATCGTATACGGTACCTATTAATATTGAAATTGTACACCGTTGATAATTTACAGCCGGAAATCCCACTACATCTCCGGAAAGGACCTCACTAGACTCCATAGCCCCTGAACACAATTAACCGTTTGGTTTACTACATATACATTATTTCTAAATGTTACAAACCTTTCTGAGACATGTTCCTCAAGATCCATGAATGTTCAAAATGAACCATGGGTAATATTTATTAATGCAAATCGGATGTCTTTCCATGGTAACTCAACCATCTGATAAATGTGAGTCAATAAATTGATACATATTGTAAGGAGTTAAACCAAACATATTGTAACATATTGTAACATTAGCCAATACCTCAGATTTCATGAAGAAAATGCATATTAATTATTTCCTGAATGTCACCTCAATACATGTATATGTCTGACTGCCGTTCAACCAGGTGTTTTCTTTGCTACTCCTCCCATGAACAAAAGGCGAAGCTTAAGTCAACATGACACCATTCCTTCTTGCTTGAATAACATACCATCCAGAACAAATAAGACCTTCAACTTAATATTACGTACTAATGAACAAAAGTGGCCAGTACCCTTGCCTGCTAAAATGGTTTGGCTGTGGCCCACCTTCCCATGTTTCCGGTTTTACACAGAAGAAAGTAATGTCAGCATTTGGTTGGGATTCATCAACAAGGACATCATAGTCCCACATGTTTACCAACTTGTTTACCAACTTGTCTTTCCCTTAAGGCCTACATTCATCACCAGAACACGATCACTAGGCTCGATTCGAAAATTGCGTACCCTTTAGTCATATCTCTTTTAATGGCATGTACGTGCCACTTTGCTGGTAAACCGGTATGCAAACTCCTAAGACCCTCGACATACTCAGACGTGATTTTGGGCCGGGACAGGCGTCAGGCTAAATGCAAACGAAAGCATATATTGCCTGTAAAAGATGTCGCCCAAACATAAGTGGCTAGTTTACCCAAAAGTTTTGTCTCATAGAGTTATAGAAATGTACATGTAGGGCTACATATGCATTCCAATTGATCGTTTTATCTTTCTCAAATGAACGCAGCAAGTTTAAAAGTATCTGGTTAATGACTGGGGGTGGGGGTGCAATATCTTCAATGTTAGCAATGCGACATACGTCTTTTATTATCTGGTCATCAAAATATAACTCTGGTCACTATGGAGGCGACTTGGGAAGCCATGATCTAGAAAAAAGCTGTCAATAAGATGTCAGCCGTCTGGTTCGTTGTCGGTACTGCTTGTGCATAGACAAAAATGACAACCTGACAAAAATGGCACGGACTCTTCCTAAAAACACAATGCAGACGTTTCTGGACACGAGTTTTAACAAACATTATTGCAGAGAGAAATTGTAGGCAGAACGAGTTGCAAACCAACGATGGTGAGATGTCGCTTTTAACTTTGCAGCATATATGTAAGTGGTTGTTATTAGTTTGAACTTTAAAAATAGTATCATATTATAGTCATTAAATGTATCAACAACAGCCCTCTTTCGTAAATAATCCTACAAACGATAATGAAGTCATCTTATTAAGTGATGCTCTGACGCAAATGAGGCTTTCCCATGCAATATTTAATCATACGCTGAAATGTTGGGCATTATTTAACCCAAGTGTCATCCTATGACATTGTTAAAACCCAAGCCGACTAACATGAAATGGTGTTTTTGCTTGTCTGACTCTTTTATGACAACATGTCATGACAGCAGAAAATGCTTCAGAGATTGTTTAAGAAATTCAGCATTCTAAAGTCGGAGAGTATAATCCTTCTAGCGAAAACTGCATTCGGAGAGAAGGGATTGCGCCGGCATGTAACATTTCAGGTAAATACTCTTTGACGTATTCATTCATTCCTGGCAGAATCCGACGATCCGAGATCTCTAAATGGACAAGGGTCAACAAGGGTCAATAAACTAAATTTCTTGTTCTACCAGATGCGTACACCCAAAGTCAGCAGGTCCCTAAAGACTGTCTTTCCAATTTACCAGACATTACCATGCTTAAGTGTCAGACAATTACCTGTTGGCAGAGTAATACTAAGATCATCCATGAAAATACTTTTATCATTGACCTTGATAGAATCTTAAAAAAGTTCAACATCTCTAGCAACTACAACTTCTTGTAGCTTACACAGAACTGACAGTGATTTGTAGAGGCCTGGCAGTCATGTTGAACTCACTTTCGAAAAGCTATGTACATCAATTTAGGACACACATTCTATAAGCTATTGAGCTAATACGTTTACAGTGACAGAATGAGCTTTAGAAAATGATGCAAAGGCACTTGACAACTTATAAAACATTTCATGTGAGTTAAGCAAGGTGATCACCAACCATCAAGGAGACAGATGCATTGTTCCCAGTGTCAAGAACAATCTATACAAGTAATTGTATAGCTGCTGAAAGGCCACTCAAAACATATTGTACACCAATATCATTATCTCCCGTGACAATGAAACCCGAAATGCTGCAAATATCTCATTTTGGGTTTAAAGAATGAATGAAAGATGTTACCATAGGACGGTTTAGGTATCATTCACTAACACTGTCATCTCTTTAGCATGATTAAGTAATACTACTGTATGATCCTCTGGCTCACATCTTACTAGTCTGTTGTATGAGAAGTCAGTCTTGATTTGCTTCTTATCAGCCCTTCTTGATTTCAATTCTTAGCTCTTTTTTCACATCTGACACGCTACTGTTTATATTGTGTAGCCTTCATCTGTGCAGTTATATTCATCCAGTTATGTTAAGAATTGTGCCTCCATACTGGTATAAAACTGACGAATGTCTCTCTATTTTTGTTTGAAAACCATACTCCTTTCTCCCAATCTTCTTCATCTCACTTTTTTCTTTCCCGCCTATCATAATTTATCAATCATTATTCTTTTCTCACTGTAGTAAGATTGACAAGATTCAATAGAAGTTTTCATCAGAAATACATACTGCTCTTTAGGAGTCAATTTACTTCATATTTCCAAATAGGATAATCTACTTCTGCCGTCCTCTCTTCACTATAAAAAAACGTGGAAGCTATGGGACTTTGTATGATTTCCTACTGTACAGGTATGGCGCAAGAAGAGGTGGTTTTCTCAGGCTTCCACTGTTGTTTATGTATATCCCGATCTGGTCAAAATGTCATAGTGCCCCTTGTGTATCCTGACAGGAGCTCTTGTGGCAAATGAGTTTGTACCCCCAGCTCTTGTTGTACTCTTACGTTCAGATGCAAACAAATATCCCGCTTCAACGAGTCTGTCTAGACATCCTAGTATCATGCTAATTTCATCACCAACATATTTAATGGAGCTACAAGCTTTGTTTTCAGCTTAAGAGAATATTGCAATAAATAATAAACTGGCTAAAATGTTTACTACAAGTTTCAAATTGTATTCAGAATATCAAAGACATGTGTAACGTATATTGTCAGGAGTTTTTATGGATTTATGTAAAAATGTAAATTGTACGAGTAGATGAAGAATAATGTGTTAGCTTACCGGTTAAACTACCAACATATGATCAATTTGTTTTCCATAACCTTGGTCCGTCTTTTTTGAGTCTGGTCTGCCACATCGAGTTCCTCTGACATTCAACATCCTTTTAAATTGGTAAAAAATAAACACATAACTATGACAAGATGGATTCTTTCAAAATTAAACAAAAGTCATACCGCTTTATTAACTATGTTTAATGTAGCGAGAAAAAAAATATGCTAAATACAAGACTTTCCATCGCCTACCTGAATTACAAAAAATGCCGACCGCTATTTATGACAATATACAAAAGAAGAACCTAAAGTTAAACATGACTGAATTCTAAATCAATTTGCAAAATACATTTCCTTTAAACAAAACAACACCAAACCAACACAAAATGTTCATAAACAACAACAACAAAAATCACAACAATTTGTGAAATACCTTTACACCACTTGAAATACATTTTATTTAATTATTTATTGTATTTATTGATCTATTTTTATAAAAGATGAACTATTATTTGTCCACCTGTATGCAAAAGTCCTGTAATAACACTTTATTTAACACACTTTGGCATCCTTTGTTTGTAAATGATTAAGTGTCTCACTGTTGCTGATTATGAAAAGTTACTCATTTATTAATTGAGATTATAGAATACTGCACTTTGTTAACTGCACTTCTCACAACGGTATCATACTATAAAATGATATAAAAATAGCAGTTGATGATTTTGTTTTATAGAAATGGTCTTTTAACTTATTCACTTTTTATAAGGTTTAAAATATGTAAACAGGCTAACCGAACACTATGTTCTTAAAAAAACAACAGAACTACTTTTTTTCCTATAAAAGCGATGTAATTCCTTAATACTTTAATTAACGTACGATTATCACAATTCTAATTGGTCTTTCGCCTTGCTACATCAGTAAACCTTCAGAAACCCAATCCGCCATAATGGTTCTCACGGGTTTCGGTCTTCGTTATTTCGTACGATACACATGAGTCCTAATCCAGGTGTTCAGACTTCTGCCCTCACCGCAGTGAATTATGATAAGTGTCCTCATGCATTTTCGTGATAAATATTCAAGTGAAATTACAAGAAAAATGTCGGTGATGGGAAGCATCCAATGAGACGCAAAATGTGGAAGCGGTAAAGAGACGAAAGCAATATGGGATCAAGTAAGAAAGCCTCACATTACACAAATAAGATTTTTTAACGTAATCCGTCGTTTTCTTTCTCAATATATTATTGTTCTTTAGAAGTTATTTTGAAAGTTACAGACACACAAATAAATATAAAATTAATAAATAAAGGAGAACGCTGTTTATCTTATACGGATCCGTATTTTATCAAATTTATAAAGTCCGCAAAACAAACTTTCCCCAAGTGCGAATTTCATTGAGCAGTCCACATATAGGCGCCAATAAGGACAGTGAAAAGGATTGGTTAAATTGAAGTTAAAGGGTAGTTAACATGTTCAATGGATCCTTAGAACACTATGACAAATAATGGAATGGAAAATATAAAATATAGAAAGGCAGAAAAAGATATTTTTCAGGATTGTCCGTTTGCAAGCTGTGACATGTTAACATGCACGCTTGTCTTTATCGGTCTAGATGTGTAAAGTTAATCATTTGTAAAAACGTTCATGTGTCACAGCTACACCTGCAACTGTCAGAGCTACATCTGCACCTGTCACAGCTTCATCTGCACCGGTCACAGCTACATCTGCACCTGTTACAGCTACATCTGCACCTGTTACAGCTACATATGCACCTGTTACAGCTACATCTGCACCTGTCACAGCTACATCTGCACCTGTTACAGCTACATCTGCACCTGTTACAGCTACATCTGCACCTGTCACAGCTACATCTGCACCTGTTACAGCTACATCTGCACCTGTTACAGCTGTGTCTGCAACTGTCAAAGCTACATCGTTCACCTGTCACAGCTGTGTCTGCACCTGTTGCAGCTAAATCGTTCACCTGTCACAGCTGTGTCTGCACCTGTCACAGCTACATCTGCACCTGTTGCAGCTACATCTGCACCTGTTACAGCTGTGTCTGCAACTGTCAAAGCTACATCGTTCACCTGTCACAGCTGTGTCTGCACCTGTTGCAGCTAAATCGTTCACCTGTCACAGCTGTGTCTGCACCTGTCACAGCTACATCTGCACCTGTTGCAGCTACATCTGCACCTGTTACAGCTGTGTCTGCAACTGTCAAAGCTACATCGTTCACCTGTCACAGCTGTGTCTGCACCTGTTGCAGCTAAATCGTTCACCTGTCACAGCTGTGTCTGCACCTGTCACAGCTACATCTGCACCTGTTGCAGCTACATCTGCACCTGTTACAGCTGTGTCTGCAACTGTCAAAGCTACATCGTTCTCCTGTCACAACTGTCTCTGCACCTGTCACAGCTACAGCTGCACCTGTCACAGCTACAGCTGCACCTGTCACAGCTACATCTGCACATGTCACAGCTAAATCGTTCACCTGTCACAGCTACATCGGCATACCGAAAATACAAAGGTATTTAAAATTGTTCAAATTATAATGTGTTTTATCATAACCCAAAAAGAAAAGTTTTGTTATTAGCTGTTATAAAATTAGATGTGAGGTATTTGACGCTTCATTTCTCGACGAATCGCACATAATTATCATTCAATTCTCAATATTAAAAACTTTTCATTCCCAAAGTATTTCTACGAAAATATTGATTTTTCATAATACATAGTACATAGTAGCTGCATGACTGTGGATTGTAATTCGTGAGAAAAAAAAAAACTTATTTTATATTTTGTGGTTGACAAAACAGCTACAGGATTATGACAAAATGTCCATATCTGACAGAGCGCATTATGCTTTAAAAATGTGCAGTTGATCGTTTAAGAAAAAACTTTAGCACCGAATATGCGTGAACAAAATATAAAGTAATGAGAATGGAGCAATAATTATTTAGAACAAAAAAATACACGCAACTTTTCAAATTCCCGTATTAGTATGACGGTTGTGGCCTTCATTAGTCACCAACACCAAAGGGACCAAACAGGGTGCTTAAATTAGGTGTACAAAACTCTATCCTAGCATTCAATATCAGCTAGCATTGTTCATTGTTCACACTGTCCCATTAAATGGCTGCTTAACTTCAGTCATCAGAAATGAAATTTCCACAACCCTAAAAACAACCGCCGAATCGAAAAGCGACGTCCATGTGACAGTTGTAAAAGAAAATTGTCAAAAAATCCATCATGTTTACACACGTGCCTACAACATTTCGTTATGTAATATGGATAATTTCAAAAAATGTAAACTAAGCAAGCAAAGATGCGAAAAACAAAGAGAAGACATTTGCGACTGAATGGTTCCCCTCCATTCCCAAGTAGGGTTCACTAGGGTTCACGTGCCCGTCCTGTGTACAGCACGGGTCACTAAGAGTGCTAGTTATACAATGTCACGTAACAACAAACACAACAGCTCAATGTTCAAATTGACCTTCTGATCAGCTTCATTATTAATGACTTGATAATGATAACATCACTTAAAGAGTATATCTTCTTAATTTTTTAAATAGTAAAAAACGGTAGATGCAAAGTGATTTAGGCTTTTAATCAGTAAATGTAACGGTTTAAACGATCTTATTTTTATACTGTTTATAGATAAAAAAAGTTTCTACAATTCACACATTTCAAACTTGGAGGTTATTAATTGTTAATATGCTTTAATTGTCGCTTTGCATGAAAACAATTTAAACAGTAAAACAACAAATACTAAAAACACATGGTTGAATCATTCGAAATCGAAAACATCATTTCTCATGTAATAAAATCTTCAAAAGAATGGGGGCGAAAAACAAAGGCAGATAACTTTTCTTACAGTATAAATACATCCACATAGCGGTTACCTCCCCTTCCGGAATAGTCGTATAATTTATACTCTGTCCAAAATACCCACATATCTTCGAATTTAATAGTCATGTATGTTTTAATATTTTTAATTTTTTGCCGGTAGATATCTTATAATGCGACATGTCGGAATAATTTCAATGTTTTGAATTAATGTTATTGATTTCATTATTAATGTTCAGACAAAGTTTTCATGTTCCGATGTGTTCTTATAATACAGTGATTTATATGATTTAATGTAAATATATGCTTTTAATGTTTGCATGATATTAAAATTATGGTATAATTTGCTTTAGGATTTACATGATTCTGAAATTTATGTTTTAATAAATTATATTCTATGTATACACAGTTATCAAGGATTTTATCCTTAAGAGGAACATTATTCTTAAGTAATGTAAACAAACTAAACTGCTTGGGCGATTTCCATTTCTACTGAAACTAAATAATCTCGATATAACTTTCATGCAACAAGACATTCACATAATGCACCGGATGTTTTGATCGTACTTTTGGCAGTTTTGACATATGAAACTTTTTCACAAAATATGCGGTTGAAACAGGTAAAAAGATGCCCAAATAAGAATAAACAAGTGTAGAACTAATTTCTAAATTCAAATAACAATGTTTTACTTTAATAATTAAGTAATTTCCTTCTGAAATGAGCGCCCAGGAACGCTTCATTTACTTTTATGCAGCATGTAAGCGACCATCACATGTTGGGGGTCTATTCAAAGTAATAAACAAATGTTAGATTGAGAAACCTATTTAGAAGTGGGAGTTTGGGCTGTGTTTGTATGGCTCTGTGTGTTGGTGTGTGTGTGTGTGTGTGTGTGTATGTTTGAGTGTGTGTGTGTGTGTGTGTGTGTGTGTGTGTGTGTGTGTGTGTGTGTGTGTGTTTGTGCTGGCTTTAAAATATATCTAAAAAATTTACAATGTGACAAATTATAATATTCCCCTACACCTAAGACTACAAATAACAATTTTTCATTGTTTTAGTTACATCCATGCAAGAAAAGCAAATACCGAAACCACCAGCTAGAATCTCTCCATAAAGCTTATGAAGCATGGAAGGCATGCAGAATATCAGTTTATAAAGCTTCAAAACTGTATGTTTTTCCTGAGCAGACCCTTAGAGACAGGGCACGTGGCTGATTAAGGCAGATGTCACCAAATCATGGCCTGCTGCCCTGTTATCAGAAGAAGTAGAGCAATTGATTTTTGATCATATCACTAAGATGACTTTATTTGCTAACGGTTATTCGTATTTTGAACTGAGGGTATTAGCTACAGATATTGCTATATTTTCAGGAAAACTATATAAAAATGCCAAAATAATAAGCGAGGTTTGGCTAATTAGATTTTTAAGAAGGCACCCTAGTCTTAAAGGATTGAAGCCAAAAGGACTTTTACTGGTCAGGGCGAAAGCAGTTAGTCCTGAAATAGTTAAAACTACTACGAAGAATTGGACGAAGTGCTAAAAATATGATTTGCATGGAAAAGCCCACAGAATATTTAATGTGGACGAAACTGGTATCACGCCGAACACAAACCACCAACTATTGTTGGTCGAAAGGGAATGACAATTCCTGCAATAACATCTCCTAAATCTAACACAACAACGGTCATTGCAAGCTGCAGTGCTACTGGCCAGTCCGTCCCTCCATATTTTGTCTTTAAGGGAAAGCGGTCTTCAGATGATTTGTTAAATGGTGCTTTACCAGGTACTGGGGCCTGCATGTCTGAAAAGGGCTGGTCAAATAGTGAAGTTTTTCACAAATACATTACAGAGCACCTTTCAAAACATATTCCTGGTGGTCTTGGGAATGAAAATACACTGATTATGTATGATGGTGCAACCTCTCATTTCAGTCCTTCATTGATACTGTGGGCATTACAGAGTAAAGTTGTTCTTATGGTCTTACCTGCACACAGCTCACATCTGTTGCAGCTATTAGATGTAGGCATTTTTTAAACCATTTAAGTTTGCTTACAATAGGGCTTGTCAGGAATTCTTAAGGCAAAATGTTGGCAGGCAAATCACACGTTATGATATTTGTGAATTAGCATGTAAGGCCTATTTTAAGGCATTGACCCCTTCCAACATCATCAATTCCTTTAGGAAAACTGGTATTGTCCCATTCAACAAGCAGGCTTTTGCTCCTGAATGTTTTATGCCAAATGAAATAACGTCAGAGAAGCAGAGTCAGTCTGACCAACCAGAGTCTCAGCCAAATGAATGTCTACAAACCTCAGTAGCATCATTTCTGGTACATAAAATACCCAGATTTGTTCCACCTTTGAAAAGAAAATTAACATCCAAAATTCAAACTTCTGGCAAAGTTATTACAAACTCTCAACTGGCAGAGACTTTTATTCGGTCAAAAAAGAAGGCAGACATAGTGAATAAAAAATAAAGAAATTTGCCACACCTTTTAAGGCTGTATCCCCTTGTGAACCGGGACCTTCTGGAGTCGAAAAGACCCCACAATCTGACACCAGTAGCACTGGAAGGTCTGATGACTCAGATCATGAAGACAACAACCCAGAATCTGAGAAAAGCTGTGTTTGTAAAAGATTATATGTTAACAAAACCAACAATGACATGATTTTATCCATCATAACTTGGGGTCAATGTGATATGGAAGGTTGTGGTCACTGGGTACACTTAAAATTTTGCACAAAGGTAAAGGTACTTAGGAGACACGACTCTTTTATCTGCCCATGTCACAGTGCAAATTCTAAAGACTGAATCTTGTCCTAAAACTGTCTCAAGAAACAATGTTGTCCTAAGACCTGTCTTAAGAAAAAAAATGTTGTCCTAAACACTATTTAATTCCATTGACCTGTACTACAGTATATTTAAATTTATGTATTATATAGGTCTAAGTTAATTAGTAGTGATTGTTCACAGCAATAACGTCAATCGTGTTTACCTTGTTGTTGATATTTTCACCAGATGTTGTTTTTATAATGCTATTAACATTTAAGAACACATGAAAGGCAGATACACTAGTCTACTTGTATTATTGTTTTGAGATGACCCCCGAAAACTTGTTGGTGACCTCATGGAAAATGGGCTAGTATGCGTGTTTTTAAAAACGCTGGAAATAGGATTTGGAAAGTCTTCATTGAATGAATTTTACTGAAGTGAGTAAATTAGTATCAGTTGAACAAAACTTTATTCCTTTTCCATTACTTATTATATCAGTAAGCAGTAAAATTGTTTAGTACCACGAAAACTTGTTGGACCATCATAAACGTTTAAAATATGCCAGATATTTCTGGCGATGGAAGACATAAAACTCCATTCTTTTTCACGGTATTTCTGATATGCCTAGTAATTAAAAGTTGTTGCAGCAGGCACAGTATATTAAAGCATTTATTATGATTGATGTTGTTAAGTTTATTATTATTATTATCATTATTATTATTATTATTATTATTATTATTATTATTATTATTATTATTATTATTATTATTATTATTATTATAATTATTATTATTATTATTATTATTATTATCATCATCATCATCATCATCATCATTATTATTATTGCTAAATGCAATGACAGAAAGAGTTGCTACATTTCTGATCGCCTAAATTGAAGAATTAAGGCTTTTTAATCTTAATTTTACCTAAAACATGTTTGTTTGAAATGCATGTTTACATTTATACAAGAGATCAATTGCTATATTATGTTCAGTTATTCGTCATGGTTCGACAATCATTCCATTTTGATAATAAACTAAAATAGTAGTTCAGACTGACTTTGCCTAGACGGTTTTGCATTCAAGCGGAAGGCTAACTGGTAGCGTTAAATCAACGTACTAAAATATTTTCAAAAGGTAAAAAGTATACATGCACATTGCAATTTGGAAAGATATGCACAGACGCAAAGTAAATACAGATGATAAAGGTAATAAAAGTGTGTTTCAGATTATGAAATCTCGCTTACAAAATAATTAACGCTTTCTGGTTTAGCATACAAAACCGAGTCGAGAGGAAAGTTATAAAACATACACACTCGAGAAATCCCGACATTGCATTACAAATGTCTAGATAGAAGAGCACAATATTTATGATGGAGTCGTTTGGAATTGCGAATCAATGTAGAAATGTATCAGCTCATTTTAATATAAGGACCAGGCGTTTACGTAGCGAATGAACTGGAACATATGAAATGGTTCGTTACGGGGGCGGATCCAGAAAAGTTTGGTTGGGTGGTGGTGGTGCATGAATCTAGACCCATTCAACTTTTATCGCAGTAAAAACTAGATATATATACAAAATAAAGGACACAAACTCCACCTAAGTAGTGAACAGAAAAAATACTTTAAAAGCTTATTTTTTTTTCAAACTAACATGTATGTGTTTTTTTTTATCTTTTACCTGGTTGTTGGGGGATGCATCCCCTATCACTCCCGCCCTGCATCCATCTCTGTTTCGTTACATATGTCGTTTTATCATTTATTATGTCATTTGAAATAATATAGGACAGGGATATACTTATTTAATGTAAAATGGATCCCAACATTGAAACAAAACGTTCCGGTCAGTTACGTAAGCGTTCGCATTATCATGGAACCCACATTTACTTTCGTCCGTGATCCTTAATTCGTAAATGACAATGGTGGACGAAGGATGTCCGACCCCAAAGACAGGAAGGTTAACTTGGTTTAATAAAAAAATTAAGTCGTAGGCTGGAACAGCTCAAATCTAAAAATCGTCAAACAAACAACGCCGCCACAGTTTACGTTTGGTACGTAAGCGAAAGTAATTTGTTATATATATATATATTTCTGGTTAGTGAGACAAATAACCGTTATATTTTACACGTTTTGAGTATTTATATTTGGAGACAGATAAACGTTCAGTCCTAAGCCATGTATCACTTTAAATATGTATTGGAATCGATCATTTTGTAAAGTTTTTAATGTATGGTCTATGGCAGATTTTTTCGTTAAATCGTTGGAGCTATATAAAATTGTATTGGCAAACTTATAATCTATGTCCATCCTTTTACAGCAAGTGAAGTTTTGATTGTTGGTAAAGGCACGCTGAATTAAGACCCCTAATCTGTTACCTCCTGTATAAATTCTATATCCACTGTTATTGGGAAAGTATGACGTTAAATTTATGTCCATTCGTTCACATTTTATAAAAAAGAGTTTGTAATTGGTTTAATTAATCTCAATAGTCAAACTCTCTTAATGACATTGTCAAACGTTTACGTTTAATCCAGATTCCACCTGTCAGCTCCTGTTTAAGTATCGGGATGTAATTATCATTGGGAAATTTAAGAGGTGGATCTTGATAACATCTGTCACATCCCATCTAAGTTCTATATACATTGCCGTTAGTAGAGTTACATTCTGAAACTTAGTGGTTGAGGGAAACGCTAATTCTAGGTCCCATCTGCCTCACTGTTTGTGAGTTTTATAAACATTGTCATTAAAAAAAGACGCTGTTTATTATGTCCACCCTTTCAGATCCTATTTTAGTTCTGAAAGTAATGTTGTTGGTTAACGGAGACGCTGAATTTAGTCATTGGTTATGTAAAGCCCTCAATCGATGAAACTCATGACACATATATCTGTTTGGAATATGCCGTTTTATTTGTAATATTGCATGCTGAATCGACATCTCCTCTGTCACATTCTTTGTACGTTTGATACATAATGATATTGGCAAAGTTACAAGTTACACGTTGAATCTGTATCCCATCAGTCCCACCTTACGTAAGTTCCAGGACGTATTCTCATTGGCAAAGGTTAACAAAGACTCTAGATAAAAGCTTTGCCTACTCTTCCAAGTAATTTTAGTACATAAAGTCCCTGTTAAAAGAACGCGCTGAATATATTACTCTCCGGTCAGTGTATATAGGTATCTGGTACCTATTGCGGTCATTGTACATAGGTATCTGGTACCCATTGCGGTCATTGTACACAAGTATCTGGTACCCATTGCGGGCAGGAATATTGTACACTGAGTTTGGACATCTATTGACCTCACCCATCTCAATCTTACTACCGGAGTTTACATGTGTTGTCACCGTCCCTCTTCCTATTTCCGTACCAATCTCACTACCGGAGTTTACATGTGTTGTCACCGCCCCTCTTCCTATTTCCGTACCAATTGCGTGCGTCTCTTCATTACTAATGTGTCGTCTTTTGACTTCGTCTGAATGGAACCAGCAGAAAACTATTACCAAAATGCCGATGCCGATGAAAACTCGAGACATCCTGCCGTCAATAACAATGGTAAGGAGTCAGAAGATAATGGCTGACCTTTGGCGACGTACTTCTCTCCAAACCATATGGTTCCGTCGTGTACACTGTAGGCTATGAGCCGGAAGATAACTATCCCGATTACTGCCGGACCTACAACACATATAATAGGATAGGTAGATGTTATTCATTGACAAGAAATAGCATTGATACAAAACATGAAAGGGCGCCCAGTATGTTTTAACATTACACAACGTTATTTGACGCGCGGATGTGTAATTTAAACGTAACATATATTCGAAAAGTATTTTTGGCCTTCCCATTAAAAGCTGTTTAAACCAAGTAACTTGAAAAAATACATACTTGATACAATTCTGAAGTGACAAGAAGTCTTCAAAATGTATTTACCAATAGAATCACCCTGGCCATTTTTACATAATGGACATGTCAGGATACCACCGAAAAGAACCGAATGGCATGAATACTACAGCATCTGACTGATAAATGTGAATTCTAAGCAAATTAAGATGGCAATGCCGTGAATACAATATACTACCAATATTGGTGTGGCATACACCGACCAGTTCTGTGTTTACATTTTCTTTTTGACAAGAAAATACGTAGAAATTATGTTAACATGACCAAATCCAATGTTGTCTGTTGCTGATAGTTGAACCTTCGATCATGAGACTGTGCATCTCCAAGATGTGTTAAGATGTGTTAGTCTGATTTGTTCCCACATGTGCGTACATACATTTGTTCTGTGTTAAATGAAGAAAATAGTCACAGAGTGTGCCCACATTTACTATAACATGTATAAACAGCGAATCTGTAACACTGACATATCGTTGGAGAGAAGAACATGTTATCGACAATAAGAATAGTTTTAGGAATATCGTGACGTTAATTGTAAAGTCGCTGTGTTTAGGGAGCAATGTGAACAGAAAACCGTGCACAAATATATGCAAACACAGATTTGTATTACTGGTGTACACTTTGTTCCGCGTGAATAACGGTCACTTACCCTATTACAGTATTGCTTCGGATTATCTGAACGAAAAGACAAAGATTCCAAAGCGGCCATACGACTATACATCCTGTATTTTTTATAAGAACTGGCAAATAATGGTACAATTTGTCATTGCCAATAAAGCAATGACTCTGTCCATGCGCACAATTTTTACATATGAGGTTAAAAATGTAAATAAGAGTAGAACATTGCAATAATAAGAAGCCATTATTAATACCAACTGCGGACAGTATAAAAGGTCAATTTCAAAGTAAAAGTTGAAAATGGTCTAAGAATTACTGCATATCTTAAAAAAATTGAACTACGATGAGACATAGGACAGACAAAAGGGATTTAACACTAAAACGTTACATTACACATGGAAAACATCAAGTGACACTCCTTATAATTGTTAGAAATTAGACATAAAGGTAGGGGCAAGAGCTTGAAACTTATTGATTGGCTGGATTCAGTGGGTTTGGAACTGTATATTACCTCCAGTAAGCAGGAAAAATGCGGCCTCAGATAATAACTTCTGGGTGTGTTTTATTATACATGGGGAAATTATAAGAATGACAACAGCTGCTATTGCGGCTATCAATGCTGGAATCTGGAGAAGTGCTATCCATTGAACAAGATATGTGGAAAGAAAACGCATGTTTTACACAATGTGACGTAGATTCATTAGGTAATATACATTGATTATTTTGGATAAACATAAACATATTAACATATTAACATGTTATCGAAAAGATTTTTCTAACAACAACAGCCTCGTTTTATCAGCATGTCTGATGTATACAAAGACACAATACCTTATATATTAAGGACATGGTCCTGCGTGCGTTTTATTAATCCAAGTGTCAAGACAGTAACAGCCAGTATGCCTAAATTAAATGCATGTAACAATGTATTATCCCCGTTGTTGGAAATTCGAGTATCCTTTATTCTCACACTCAAACTGTATTCTATGTAAATACATTTCTTAACAAAACCTTTGTGCAGGACATTACAAATCGTGAACTAAATCGCTGTCACAGTTATTTTCAATATAAATATGCATAATGAGGATTGGTGCTAAAACATATCGATGTCCGAAAGAATTACCCACATGATGATCTGGACCCGAGTTCAAAAGTAAATGTGGATTTCGTAGTGTAAACATAGACCACTTTGCAGTATAACTCAGTTAGGTAGTGCATTATGTAAGGGGATGTTATGGTTCGCTTTCGGGATAATTGTAGGACATAAAAACAACAACATTTCTGTTAAAACGTTTCGTGTAACAATATATTATTTTAGTTGTTAGAGAAAAAAGTTTGCCCAAACAGTCGGAGAGCACATTTCAGACGCCCAGCTCTGGCGACTGTAAACCAGTATCCCTGCTTATTGGCGACGCTAGGGAGCGCGACGCCTACACATGGAATGCTCAGTGAAATGTGCGCTTGGGGAAAGTCTGTTTAGCGGACTTTCTAACGCTGATGAAATACGTGTCCAAAATTGGCAAACGGCGTTCTTTTTATTTATTTATCTTTTCGGGTCTTCATGAAAAAATGGCAGAAACGAGAGATCTTGCTTTATTTCATTTTTTAATATTACTTTTTAAAACCTTTAACGTTAATGTACATCCTTACTTACAAAAGGAGTGGACCAGTCTAAAATGATCACGCGCTAAGCTGACAATGCCAATAGTAGGCAAAACGCTGACGCGGGACTATATCGCTGGATGTGAAGATAACTGGTTTGGTGTAACTTAAATCGGTTTTATAGACATTGTTCGAACTTTATACATTTTGTCAACGTTTGTGGAAATGCCAAAGATATGACAGAGATCAGCATACAAGTTGCCGGGGAAATGGCAATTTAAATCAGATCTTCGCAGGTCATTTTTATTGTCATGGTTTTTTGAAAATTATTAATTATTGTTGGTTAATCGTCTTGTTGTGATGTGATAAATTAATAAAGGCAGAAGATGACGACATTGTTGTCTTCATTTATTTTGTGTGGTTTATTTATTTATTTGCTTTAAACAACTTTTCTGGAATAAACAATTCAATAAATGCACAACTTTATCCATACAATTATTTAAAAAAATGCAACCATGTACAAGCTTTAGACCCATACTTACATAAGTATATAGGAATACTCCTGGTACGTCCTCCAATGTTCGGACTGAATTGTAACAACTTGAGATTTTCTATTAGCAACAAAACAGTCCATAGCCATGAAAAGATTACTCTTAACGATTCATTGAGCAAGAACGGTTAAAACTAACTTTACATGCAATGATTCTGCACTGGCAATATACACAAACGATTTTTGTAAGGTCCGCACAAATCTTAAAAAAGCATGGCCAGAGCCAGCGTACAGGAATGCTTTTCTTACATAGCACTTCTGTATTGTTTGTGGTTTGAATGCCATACTAACTTTCACTTGACATTAACGTTTGTTAAGTTGTGTTCTTAATGTCAGTCCAGTGTGCTATTTTAAACCACAGTAGCACATATATGTATGCACTTACTTAATAACATTGCTTTCTTACAATATCAGTTAAATCGGGATTAAGGACATTGAGGTCCTTCTGATTTTACTGTTTCTCCTAATGTGTCTTCGTCCATTTTACTTTAAATGTGTGAAGTAGGTTAAGATTAGGAAATCAACAGTGTTCACTGTATACATAATCGTGATACAAAAATGCTTCCATACATAGCAACTTTGAAAATAAAAAATCAGATACCGAGAAAGAAAAAAATCATAACATAACATGTTCCAGATGACCAAGCCTATCTTTAAATTCATGTTGTTCAACAAACATGGAAACTTACTCACAAAGTTTGGCGATGTCGGATTTATATGTACAAATGGTTATTTAATATTGTCATTTGTAATATTTGACATTCAGCTATACATTTGTAAAAATGAAAAGATATATCTGTTCAAAACCTAAATAATCTACCTACTTTAGCGTGTGAACAGAAATAAGATATACAAACCTTCACCTTGGTACTCAGTCATGTAAATGCGGAAGCCTGCTACATGTACACCCAAGGCAATACATGCAAACACGATGGTCGTAATCACAATCCAAATCCAAGCCATCGATGATTGCTAACATTAATCGATACACTGGAGTCTGCTTTGAAGGAAGAAATATACGTCTTCCGGTGGTTTTCTCTTTCTTGCAACTGTGTATGCAATTGACTATCTTGCAACTGTGTATGCAATTGACTATCTTGCAACTGTGTATGGTGCAATTGACTATCTTGCAACTGTGTATGCAATTGACTATCTTCCAACTGTGTATGCAATTGACTATCTTGCAACTGTGTATGCAATTGACTATCTTCCAACTGTGTATGCATTGACAATCTTCCTAATGGTTATGCAATTGACTAGCAAGAAAGTGAAGATTCTGCTCGGGTTTGCTTATTGCACAGAAAGTCATGATTCACGGTTGGTCTCCGAGTCGGAACGATACCACTCTCGACAAGATATTAACTAGGAACAAAAAAATCTCCTCACACTTGGGCGCGAGTTTGTCTATCTCGACATGGATTAATGTTATATATCATGCAGCAAATATGTTATCTATAATGACTAAAGTAATAAACAAATCTAACACAAATCTCAAAGATAGCCAGTACGTAACATATATAAAAAGTCGTATATTTACCCACAATCTACAGGTATTTGCTTGACTTTAGGGATATGCATATATCTTAGCTTTTCCATTCATCTTGAATCATGTCCTTTAATCGAAATATATATGTAACATCACGGGATGATAGTCCTGTTTTTTGGACTTGTTTACATCTAAATGTCTCTTGGAAAACATAAAGAAAAAAAAAGTTTTTTTTTTTTCCGTTTTCTCCAGTTATCTGTACAATTAATATATATCTACTGTTTTTGATGTCCGTGAAAAAATATCTTCACTAAATAACGACACACTAACATACACTAATCAAATTGTTGTTCTGTCGATGCAGCTAAGATGCCTCTTTGCTTGGCTATACTCTGTCCTCTTTAGGGCCTATTTTCATATCACCATCTCATAAAAATCAATTTGTCATTTGTTCTTAACGTACTAGGCCCGTAACGTTATATTTTATTTATAAATTTACTCTTCTTTTTTATGCAAACTTTTGTATTTCATATTGTTTATATTTATTGTATATATGTTGTGTGCGGATGATCTTGACCCTTGTACAATGCATAAATTAATCAAACAAAACAAATAGGTTTGCTTGTTTTTCCTACACCTGTCTTAAAGACTGTTATACTTTAAAAACATAATTAGAAATGATGAGCAGATATTTATGAAAGAACGTGTTTCCATTTCTCGGTATGTAATTATATAATAGCATGGTTAATAATTGTAACTCAGAAATGTAATCAACAAGCCTTTAACTGTGCATGCATGAACTAGCAAGTTTCACACCAGGTAGTCATGTTCCATTGCTTCTTCGGTATTTCAAAACAACGTAGGGACTTTCCCTCGTGTTTATAAACCATTTTCATTGGTCAAATTAAGTTGGTCATCGCGAAATATCTAGTTTTGTTTATTAACTAAAAGGAAGGTGTTCAATTATTCTAAATCACATACTGTTAAACTCTGGTCTGTGTTCAGTAAATTTCACATTCTATAAGATGCTTATAAAAAGAGAAACACAGTGTGGGAACACTAAAGTTCACATTAAGGTCATACCAAAAACAGGTACATATTTCGTAAAAATGTAAGAATATGTATTACTATAAACATGCATTCTTACAGTTTACGAGGTAACTCATTTAAAATTACCTTCACTTATTTCTTCTATCTTCATTCTGCTTTGAGTAAATAGGTTTTATTTGTAGTGCTTTTTTAACATTTGGCGTCTTACTGGAGAGCAGACACTATTTTAAATAATAAAGTTATCGTTTATTCGGCTCTTTTCTTCCACATGCTTTAAACAAGGTGAAATAATAAGTCAACAATACTGTTCTTTTTTTCCTATAAAACAACATATATACACCTAGTGACTTAGGACTTTTAGGAGTATATTTAAATGTAAATTACTCCAACTTTTAACAGTTCATAACACGGATTCGCAGAAATAAAGACTAATCTCACCAGAGGACGTAATCATTGTGATATATAATCATTGTTTAATGACTTAGCCATTATGTTTTTATACATTGACTCTGCAACATTGTTGTTTATTCGGTACAATACAAAGTATGTGAAGTTCACACCTACAGTTTACACATTAAGCATTATTCGCTCTATTGGACTGAGGAAATTGTCAAGGATGCCAGATCCAAACTGAACGTTTGACTGGCTTTAATAAATATTTGATTCACCTTACCTAGCCGTGTACTTTATTGAATAGCGTTATACACCCTTGTATAATTTTGTCAGTTTCTTCTTGCATTCAAGTGTATTTGTTATTGAGCGTAACGGACTGTACGAACATGCCGTCAGCTGAAGGCTCAACGCAACAGGGCGTGACGGACTGTACGTACATGCCATCAGCTGAAGGCTCAACGCAGCAGGTCGTAACGAACGATACATGTATAGCGTCAAGTAAATGCATAACGTGATAAGGCATAACAGACGGTACATACGGGTATATGCCGTCAGCTGAAGGCTCAAAGCAAGAGGGCGTAACGGACGGTACATATCTGCCGTCAGCTGAAGGCTCAACTCAAGCGGGCATAACGGACAGTACAAATATGATGTCAGCTGAAGGTTCAACTCAAGAGAGCATAACGGAGTGTACATACATGATGTCAGCTGAAGGCTCAACGCAAGAGGGCGTAACGGACGGTACATATAAATGCCGTCAGCTGAAGGCTCAACTCAAAAGGGAGTACATACGCCGTCAATTTTCATTTGTTATTTATTTCAAATCTTATTTGTATTCACTGTCAGATGTTACTTTAACAATTTAAGGTTATCCTTGTCTCTTGTGTGACTAAAAAGTAGTTCAATATACTTCTAAGATAAGATTTTAAACGAAATGATGTAACATAGTAACCAAATGATACTAGACCAAATGGTAGTAGACTAAATGGGAGTAAATCGAATAGTTCTTTTACTGAAGATGACATGGGGACTTTGAGAATGAGACGGCATGAAAGTAGTTGAGACGGGAGTAGACCAAAAGGGAGTGACTGAATTGGACTAATCCCACAGTATATGATTATAGAGCAAGTTACCTTATCAATATTAGACGTAAATGCAATATGCTTAAAAGCAGCTCCATTAGGTCAAGAGGAATACGTAAACCATGTTTGTCTCTTCTGTCATTTTAATTGGCTTTAGTCTTTAAACTTTGTCTAAATATCTTATAGGTCCTTATTTTTTCTATCATATCGAAAAAACAACACACAAAAAAACGCACTCATTTTCAATTGAAACCTGTTTATTACCACACATAAAACAAATAAACACAAATCACATTAAGAGAGTTACAAAGAATAAAGTTTGAAAAAATACTTATTTCGTCATTTCATGTGTTTTCATTTCAGTTAACACAATTGTATTTTTGGAAGCGCAACGGTATCTCGTTCATCCGAAATAAGTGAAACACCTAGGAACCTTTCTCGGAGAAGCAAAGAATGTGCGTAGGAATGTCGCATGTCGTTAAGAATGTGCGTAGAAATGTCGCATGTCGTTAAGAATGTGCGTAGGAATGTCGCATGTCGTTAAGAATATGCGTAGGAATGTCGCATGTCGTTAAGAATGTGCGTAGGAATGTCGCATGTCGTTAAGAATGTTCGTAGGAATGTCGCATGTCGTTAAGAATGTGCGTAGGAATGTCGCATGTCGTTCAGAATGTGCGTAGGAATGTCGCATGTCGTTAAGAATGTTCGTAGGAATGTCGCATATCGTTAAGAATGTTCGTAGCAATGTCGCATGTCGTTAAGAATGTGCGTAGTAATATTGCATGTCGTTTTGTTTGTGTTTATATACAATGTCTCAAAATGGCCCTTCCGGGTCTAAATCTAAGCCATACCAATAAAGTAACGGTTGTTTGAATACATGATTGTTGTAGAATAGGAACATCACATTTGTTTATTGATTCAGACTGATCAACACATCTGCTTATCGTGTTTTCATTTCAGAATTAGATATTCTTTTAAATAAGTTGTAATATTTCATCACCTTTTAATTATATTGCATTTCAAACTATTTGTAAACATATAAACATATAACTACATAAACATTAAGCATCTTCATCAAATACGTTGATGAAGGTTTGCTTTATATTTTTGTTGTAGCAGTTGCGTGAGTTTGTTCCAATCGTGCAATTAATTGTCGTAGACATGTAACGAAGGATCCAACAATATGTAACATATATATTCGAAGCACGTACACATAATGTTGGTTTAAAAGGAAACGATTTAAATCTAACAGACTTGTAATTGCTTAAATATGATACATATAGGTTAAAGATAAGCTGCTTAATGATCTTGGAGTTCCTCAGGGGTAGACTTTGCTATGAATCTGTTCGTTTGTTGATTCAACCCGTAGGTGTATGTGGAGGTGTTTTTGTTAATCCAGTCGGTTGTAGGTCTAGAGCCATCAACTGTCTTGTGAATCAGCGAGTTTCCAGAATCTAGAATCTGTTAGCAAAGTTGGCCTCTGTTGGGCTCACCACTAATCTACAGTCCTTATGTTTTTCTAATGGTTTATACGTTGTTCGAATAACTGGGGTTACATATTTAAAGCAAAGAGTCTAGTGGGTGTAGTTTTGATTCAAACCTATTGCTTATAGGTTTAGAGCCGCGAACTGTCTCAGGGAGGCTAGAAGTACGTCAGACGCCATGGTAATTTCCGACTCACGAAGCAGGAAGCCCGGATTAGCGGAAGCTGGTCTCAACTCGTACGTGAATGAGTACTTGATCCCTCGGGAATAAAAGTAATCGTAGCCACCTCCTGAGGCGGCATCTGAACAAGCAACAATTTAGATTTATATACACCAAGGTTCGTAGTTCTTTTTCTACTTAAACTAATAATATTTCCTTTGTTTTGAAATATGTATATATTAGATATAAGAACATTTCTTAACTTTCATTCAAGTAATTGAAAACTTCAATCGGATCTCCCAGGGCAATTCCGTCCTCGGGACAATAATCCCTCGTTCTTGTTCTAATGGTCATTGTTGGGACGTCCAACTATTTTTGGAAAACGCGAGTCAAAAGTCTGGGTAGAACCACCGGCGGACAACTGGATGACCTTCTGATAATAGGCATTGAACCAGACAAGGTCCCAAACCCACGTATTATACAGCTTAGGAGGAAGGAACGTTTCAAATTATACTAACTCGGCCACAGGCATGCTATGGATATTGATTAAACGGTTACAATGTCATTATAATGTATTCGATATAATAGGGGTATAAACTTACAAAGTATATCGGGAGGGGTCCCGATAACGAATTGTCTTCCATGCGTTGCTTTTAAGTCTGCCATCTTTTTTTCACCGACCCAGTACTGGAATTTGATAGATCTTCATCATAATCATCAGCATCTATATCATCAGCATCTATATCATCATCATCATTATCATCATCATCATCATCATCATCATCATCATCATCATCATCATCATCATCATCATCAACAACAACAACAACAACAACAACATGATTATCGTCGTCGCCGCCATCGTCAATTATCAGCAGCAGCAGCACCGCCATCCTCTCCATACTGGTTCTACAACACGCAGACAGACAGAATCACATATAGACATGCACGTAAATACATAGACTGGCTGACGAATATACGGCTGGCCGGAAATGTAGCTGCGTACATGGACACATAGACTGATGACAGACGGACACTCAGACCATCAGCACATAGATGGATGACGGACGAACACTCAGGCAGTCAATCACATAAAATGTTTACGGACGGAGAAGCACAAAGAGAGACAGGCACATAGACAAATAGACTGAAGGATGGTCGGACGAACACACAGACATATAAAAACACAGATACATATACACATAGTCTTATTGACGGACTGTCGGACACACAGTCAGTCAGACACATGGAAACATAGACTGACGAGTCGGACACAAAGACACAAAAACTAAGTCCATTACCAGATGCGGGTAGTCAGCAGGTTTCTGGCTCGTATATCCATAAGGCAGAAGAAAAAGTTATCAGTACGCGTGGATGGAAAAGAATGCATTGACGTTAGGCGTGCTCAGAACAGCGTCATGTAAGGCCGACGTCTCCAACGCGCTAAAGGGAGCGTCACCAGGCCAGGTGATCCCGGTGCATCGTGTGTCTGTTCCTGCGCCTGCAATAAACAAATTGTGGTATCATTATAAAAATGCATTAAATGATCACTATCATGACAAATTCTGTAGTATAGGCAACACGCGAAAAGCTAGAAGAAGAAGCTTCATGGCCAACACCGACATCAAAATCAAAAACATCAAAAACAATCCCTACGAGTAGCGAAATCAACACCATCAACATCACAATAAGCATCAGGATCACAGCATCAAGAACATCACAATAGTTTCGACCAGCACACCCTCACTACAGACCATCATCACAACTACAAACACATCATGCCGATTACCACGATCATCAATACCATCCTTATTACCAGCCACACCAGCACAATCAACAACCTTACAAACACAATCAACAACCTACACAACCACCATACAATAACCACAGCCACCATCACTTATCTTATACAACTACCAGGCACTTTTATGACCTTTCACGATCAATATAACATCAACTGAAATCAAAGATAATTAAACATTTCCGCATGTTTCTACTCTTTTATTTTAAATTAATCCAAAATGTCAACGATGTAACAGCTTGCTTAAGTGTAATAGTAATCGGGCATCCACATTTCGGATACCACATATTTGTCAAGTTGCAAAGAATAATGCATACCTTTGATTACACATACTACGATAAGGTAGAAAGCACATGCAAAAGCTGAAATTCACTAGGCTGTATCGCTGTGGTGGGAAAATTTTCAGGACATGCGATTTCCATGCTAAACATGACCCCCTTCCTTTTCCTTATGACATTTGTGAGAAGCTATGTAAATCAAACGAAGTTTATTTCTGCAAAACACACTTCTTCTCCTGCCAAGAACAACAACCTACTGACACCTTTATATGAAACAAAGCTTTGTTTCACAAATGACTTAACCGTCAAGTCCTTTGACAAGAGAGTGATTCAAGCACAAGTAACATCCTAACAGCCTGGCATCTTTAAATAGTTCATTCGGGAATACACACTAAACGTCTACTCAAACCAAAATGTATGTCTACTCGCCAGACTTGGCTCCATTATGGGTTTTACAAACGTGAGGTGGTACCAACTGGTTACCACTTTCTTGCTAATGGCACCACGAACGAGCGGTCCTCCGGGGGTGAGATGATTGCTGCTAAAGACAGGTACTGAACTAAACAGTACATCACATTCAAAGATTTTGCTGCCTCCCTGGCAAAACCAACTTTGTAGTCTCCCGCATAACCCTCCGCAGCATGAATAAACCCTACAGAAATCGATGTCTGAAAAAAGGAGTTGCACCTCAATCACTCCAAATCCAAAGGCTGAATTGCAGGCGACACGGACATTTCGAACATCAGCTGTGATATATTAACCATAGATGGGAATTCCAATACTTTAAACATAAACCAGGTATTCATTAGCATTAATTCTTTGAAACCGGATCCGAGCATGTTGTTTTTCAAACACCAAACACGAGACAACGACCCTTTCGATGCATTCACAGCATATCATAAGATGAGATAAAACCAATACCTGGAGTAACTGACTAGGATATTGTCTAAGCACAGGCATCATTCCGTGTACCAAAATAGAGGCATCTTACTATGCAAGCAGACAGAGTCGGCCTCCACGAAGCTGTACGTAGTTAAAGTCGATTAATTGCTGACTATACAAAAACATATCCCGAATGAACGGAAGGAAGTGAAAACACATTGATCCATATATAGAGGGTTCTGCGTCTAATCCATGGACACATTGATCCTATCAAAATAGATGCAACGTTACAGCCAGCCAAGGAAGGAATGACAAGAAGTTTTCTCTCTTAAAGATGTAAGCTTACAATAAACTCAAACATATCCCCAAGCGTAAATGTAAGAAAGCCTGCAATGCCGGTGTTTTTGACATGTTAAAGAACAACAAGGGTGAGAAAAAAACGTCAAGCCGGAATTATACCTCAAGCAAACCCGTAAACCTCATAAAGCTGCAGGTCCCGGAGGGTATTCAAGACGCTTGCTCGGAGTCGTTATCACAGTTATCACACCCAGATCTTACTCTCGTGTTCCACACGACCGTGAAGAGTGGAAGATGATAAAACACTTCCTCAATATTAAAAACAATAAATACTTTTCAACCAACAGCTCGGGTTTAGTCGTTAGCGTGACAATAAATCATAACCTGGCCCGACCTATCTCCTGCTCTTAGAGCGTGTGAAATGAATGTCGCGATTCTTCTTGACTTTGTTAAAGCGTGTGACCGTGTCCATCATAAGAGACTCCAAATCAAACTGCGTTATTATTACATAATAACATATCCTGACTTAAACTGGATTCGCAGTTTCTTGTCGGGCCAAAGCCAACATCTCTTCTCAGGAGCTTCCTTGAATTCTGGTGTACCTCAAGGCTCAACACTCGGCCCGTTCCTGATTCTCTTGTTCATTACCTACCTGCCCAGTCATATTGCATCGACTAGGTGCCGCTTTTGTTGTAAATTCGCTGAACAGTGGAACGTATTGATCTTTAGTCTGACTCCGAAAAGCTTCAATACTAGGAAAAGGAGTGAATGACTAGTTAATACCTTGGTGTGAAAATATCGCACAATGTCAGAAGGCATCTCTTAGAAACCACACGTTGATGCAATCACCAAAAAGTAAAGAGTAGTCATAGTCTTGCAGAACTCTGTTGTTATCGCTACTAATGAAGCGATGTTAATTTGGTCATTTATGTTCGTATTTTGAAATGTCTTATCGCACAATGCGGTTTTTAGTAGTCGTGCATAAGGCATGCATACCGACAGTATACGAATAGTATAATATTTACAGAGAGAGAGACCCTTTGTTCGTTGCGAATGACGCACCGATTGACCTCCTCACGGAGGGTCTGTCGTCTTCGAAGACCAGCAATATCGTCTTCCAGCGCTTTATGTCAGAGGTCTTAACCTTCGAAAATAACTTATAATCCTTTTCGTGCATGTGTTGCTATGTGGCGAGTATGTCACTTGTGTCCATACAGGCGTCGTGAAACAACGTTCTCCAGTTTCACGTTGTATTCTCCTTCAGTCGTGTACATAATTAATCCCTCTCTTGGGCATTTTCGTACAGGGTGAAATTACAACAGGGTTTGCTGTATATGTGCCCGGTTACAGCGATTAAAACACAATGCCTCTGACAATTATGAGCCCTCTGTTAAGTAGGTAAATAAGACACATCAAAATAACCACATTTATTTAATTCTAAACTTCCTCTTGACAAAGGCAAACAATGTAAATGTGACAAAGGACACAGAGACGAGACATAACACACAAAAAGAAAACAAAACAGCAGTTACCGCCTTGGAACAGCCAGCGGGCAAAAGGACCGGCAGAGGGGAATGAACCTGGTTTGTAGAGCGCTCCAACCTAACAGTTTCATGAAGGTTTTTCCATCAAACAGTGTAAATAAAAATATCCCGTCAATGTGAGACAACTAACAGTAAGCACCTTCATCGGGATTTAAAACAGGTCAAATTAATTTATGTACATACAAGGCCGACTGCTGTGGCTAGGTGGCTCATGAAACTCATGAAGCTACAAAGGAGAACTTCATGCCATCGGTACGGCAGATTAAGACATGGAATCTGTATACCTAGCCATGACCGCCAGGTGTCACCGGATAAAAGTGTTGTTCAGATGGTATGACAATGAGGTTCTGTGTAGACCATCACCAGCTTGGCGTTGGATCGGCGATGCTGCAATGTGGACCAGCCTGTGTCTGTCATCATGGCAGTGGTGTTGGTTGTTGTCTTATAATCTCCCTATTTGTATTTACATAATCATACTTTAGTGTTACCAGTAGTTCGTGTGTGTATAATAAATAAATACTTGTTGAAAATATAAATACTACAATTGCTTGTTGTTGTTTGGTTAATTGTTGTTTGGCGATTTGCATCCTGTCCCTGCAAGTTCTACACAACAGGACACAAGTTTGATGAAAATGGAAAATCTTCAATAAATAGTTATTCTTATCATAGAAATAAAAATTAACCACTAGTACACTATAAAAACACGTTAAATATGATATGCGCCAGGTCCATTATCACTTTGTGGGCTTTTAGATTTACCTAAATTAATTTCTTTATGAATATCCACGATATATATGTATTGCCCAGAGACCCGTCCCCAGTGCTTCACATTACATTGGTCTCAATTCCTAAAAAACACGATTTCTGGCCATTTAAAGGTTAGATTTTAGAGTGCATAATATACTCATGCATGAGTCAAACTTTAGCGATGTTTTTGGATGACAAACTCTATTTTCTGCTCGTGAGTACGTCAGAGGTGATCCAAAAGATCGAATGATAAACAACGAGAATTTAGTGCGATGCGCGAGGAACCTTGATATTATTTGCACCATGAGATGAAGTGTGCACTGTTATTGACCTACATTTTGTAGAGGCAATGTTGTCACACATGTGTAAACTGTTTTTTTAACCTTACCCATCATACAATCGAAGGTGTTAACAGAGAAATTGGTTGTTCATTGAGAAGAATATAGAAGTAAATATAGGCGCCGGCAATCAAAAAGATACTTTATATGGTTTGTGTAAGTTCTATGCCTAGAAATATACACACGCGCTTGTTATACAACAGAACAGGACCAGCAAGCTCTTTGAAAACTAAAACAGTCGACATTTTAACTTTTTAACACATTGTCCTTTAAAGGTGGAAGCCGACAGTTTGGAGCAACAATATTTTCATTGCTGTTTG
The DNA here is from genome assembly GCA_007844125.1 of Sinonovacula constricta. Lineage (NCBI taxonomy): Eukaryota > Metazoa > Mollusca > Bivalvia > Cardiida > Solecurtidae > Sinonovacula > Sinonovacula constricta. The sequence goes on from CM017570.1 coordinate 50,680,481, forward strand.
TTGGTGACCTACACCTGCCTGAAAAGTGAACCATAACACCACATTCGTCATTACAAACATGTATTTCCCTATCTGATCCACGCTGCACAGTTAGCTATTTTTAAACCAACAAAACCACGTGACCACTTATGTGATAGTTTATCCACGCCATCCGCAGTGACGTCAATGTCTATTTTTAGGAATCCCAGCCGTTCTTATTTATAGATGTAAAAAGAATAAATAATTTAAGTGTTGATTAACGAGTGTTACTGCCCTAAAATTGAGATTCTGTTGAAAATCGTCAAGGCTTAGACTAAAGTATAATTGTTTCTTCAGAAACTATGAACAAATACCCTTAACAGAAGACAACTATTGTTACATATCTTAAATAAATTTAAAACAATAGATTATTCATAGATTAATCATATATTTGTGTTGGGCGCCCGTAGCGTAGTGGTAGAGTTGCCGATTTGTATCTCCATTGACTGCTTAGCCTCTCACCGCGTGGGTTCGTGTCCCGTTCTGGGAGAAGGACTTAATGTGAGGTCTTCCAACTGACTTGCGGTGCGCCGGAGGTTCTACCCAGACATGAGCCTGGGGTCTTCCTCCGCCAAAAAGCTGGGCATTGCTATAATAAACATAATTGGTCGCTGCAATGTATGTCAAAAACACAAAAAAATATTAATAGATTCGTGTGTTTTTGCTAACACGATAATTCGGTTTATCAAGTACGAATAACGAACGGTGTGCTATTAACCATTTACATTTCAGGGGATGGATCCAGCGGGTGTTGGGGTGGGGAGGTACATCCCTCCACCAAACAGGTAAAAGAGTGGACGTGTGAAAACACATACATGTAAGCATAAACCAAACTAAGCTTTTAAAGTAAATTTTGTCTGTTGAGTTGGTCCCTTTACTGTGTAAGTTGAATGAATCGTGATTCAACCCCCCCCCCACCCACACACACACATACACACACACAAACACACACACACAAACACAAACACACACACACACACACACAGAGTTTGAAATTGTGCATTAGTATAATTTGTTGCAGTAAGTCAAACTATAAATCTGTAAGGGAAAACTCAACGTTGCATTTGACCTTAAATGTCCGCTGCATAGAAAGTTATATAATTTGGCTAGTGTCGATTTATCTGACTTGAAACATATATGAGAGTTTATCTCTATTGATAGTAAATGTCTCTTGTTAGAATATGATTATCCGAAGCAATGAATGCAACAAGACGGAATAAACCGCGGTGTTCCGAATGAATATGCATGTGTAGGAAATATCCTGTAACATCCGAAGAAAAAACAACACACATCACTTTGTTTTATTTCCGCCTGGCGGAGATAAAATCACAAGTTAACACCATCCTGTTCATTGTTGTTATACTTCCGGACTGCGGTCATTTATAAGATTGAAAATGAGGCTTTAGCAAATTTTCCTATTGTTTTGAGAACGACAAGAAAGGATGTTTTTTACGGTGTCGCTCTTATTTTTGCTGCATTCAGGTAATTTTTAGCAATAATCATTTCAGCCATAATTATTTATGTATGCATACTTTTACATTATATCAGCCAGTATGTACAATATCTTGCCGACATAAGGAATTAATAAAGCGAATTTCTGTTAATGAGCTTATGTTAAATTGTATAAAACACAGCATTACATTTTACATTAGGGTGATAAAACATAAAAATTATGATATAAGTAGAAAGACACTGTATTGCCATTAAATTAACAAGTATACAATAAGTAACATAAGACTGAATTGTCATTAAAACACAAGTATGAAATAAGTAAAACGGCACTGAATTGTCAATAAATCAACACATATGAGACAAAACGGCACTGAATTTTCACTAAATCAACAAATGTGAGACAAACCGGTACTGAATTGTCATTAAATCAACAAATATGAGACAAAACGGTACTGAATTGTCATTAAATCAACAAATATGAGACACAACGGCACTGAATTGACATTAAATCAACAAGTATGAGACAAAACGGCACTGAATTTTCATTAAATCAACAAGTATGAAATAAGTAAATCCGTACTGAATTGTCAATAATCACTCAACAAATATGAAATGAGTTAAACGGCACTGAATTGTCAAAAAATAAACAAATATGAGACAAGTAAAACGGCACTGACTTGTCATTAAATCAAGAAGTATGAGATAAGTAAAAACGGCATTGAATTGTCAATAAATCAACAAGTATGAAATCCGTAAAACGTGACTGAATTGTCATTAAATCAACAAGTATGAAACAAGTAAATCGTTACTGAATTTTCATTTAATCAACAAGTATGAAATACGTAAAACCTGACTGAATTGTCATTAAATCAACAAGTATGAAACAAGTAAATCGTTACTGAATTTTCATTTAATAAACAAGTATGAAATGAGTAAAACGGCACTGAATTGTCAACAAATAAACAAATATGAGACAAGTAAAACGGCACTGAATAGTCATTGAATCAACAAGTATGAGATAAGTAAAACGGCACTGAATTGTCATTGAATCAACAAGTGTGAGATAAGTAAAACGGCACTGAATTGTCAATAAATCAACAAATATGAGACAAAACGGCACTTAATTGTCAATAAATCAACAAATATGAGACAAAACGGCACTAAATTTTCACTAAATCAACACATGTGAGACAAAACGGTAATGAATTGTCATTAAATCAACAAATATGAGACAAAACGGTACTGAAATGTCATTAAATCAACAAATATGAGACAAAACGGCACTGAATTGTCATTAAATGAAAAAAAAATGAGACAAAACGACACTGAATTGTCAATAAATAAACAAGCATGAGACAAAACGGCACTGAATTTTCATTAAATCAACAAGTATGAAATAAGTAAATCCGTACTGAATTGTCAATAATCACTCAACAAATATGAAATGAGTTAAACGGCACTGAATTGTCAAAAAATAAACAAATATGAGACAAGTAAAACGGCACTGACTTGTCATTAAATCAAGAAGTATGAGATAAGTAAAAACGGCATTGAATTGTCAATAAATTAACAAGTATGAAATACGTAAAACGTGACTGAATTGTCATTGAATCAACAAGTATGAAACAAGTAAATCGTTACTGAATTTTCATTTAATAAACAAGTATGAAATGAGTAAAACGGCACTGAATTGTCAATAAATCCACAAATATGAAATGAGTTAAACGGCACTGAATTGTCAACAAATAAACAAATATGAGACAAGTAAAACGGCACTGAATTGTCATTGAATCAACTAGTATGAGATAAGTAAAACGGCACTGAACTGTCATTGAATCAACAAGTATGAGATAAGTAAAACGGCACTGACTTGTCATTGAATCAACAAGTATGAGATAAATAAAACGGCACTGACCTGTCATTGAATCAACAAGTATAAGATAAGTAAAACGGCACTGAACTGTCATTGAATCAACAAGTATGAGATCAGTAAAACAGCACTGACTTGTCATTGAATCAACAAATTTAAGACAAAACGGCACTGAACTGTCATTGAATCAACAAGTATGAGATCAGTAAAACGGCATTGAACTGTCATTGAATCAGCAAGTATGCGATAACTAGAATGACAGTGTATTGACCTTTCCGATAACCCGATTACTTCCCATGAGTTCAAATGGAGGCTACTAGCCGCTGACAATCTGGAGACGAATTAAAAAGATGGCGGAAAAGGATAAAGGAAGCGCGTGTAAACAACAAAGAATTTGGACATTTCAAGATAACAGATTGGAGAAAGTACTTAGCTATCGTAGATTGAATGTGTCTGGACGGAAATGTTAGCTAATCCAGGGAATTATCGGCGCTCACAAGCTAGATATTACTGGCCAATACCAACTCGAGAAGACGAAGAGGGACTCTGAACAGTGTGTTATTCCTTCTGAAAAAGGGATTTCATCTCCTTGAACATAAATTAGTAACACTTCGCCCTTTTCACACTTCGCCTTCCCTTGATTGGTCACAGTTAATGACAGGAGACGAGATTCACGGTTCGCCTTCCCTTGATTGGTCACAGTTAATGACAGGAGACGAGATTCACGGTTCGCCTTCCCTTGATTGGTCACAGTTAATGACAGGAGACGAGATTCACGGTTCGCCTTCCCTTGATTGGTCACAGTTAATGACAGGAGACGAGATTCACGGTTCGCCTTCCCTTGATTGGTCACAGTTAATGACAGCAGACGAGATTCACGGTTCGCCTTCCCTTGATTGGTCACAGTTAATGACAGGAGACGAGATTCACGGTTCGCCTTTCCTTGATTGGTCACAGTTAATGACAGGAGACGAGATTCACGGTTCGCCTTCCCTAGATTGGTCACAGTTAATGACAGGAGACGAGATTCACGGTTCGCCTTCCCTCGATTGGTCACAGTTAATGAAAGGAGACGAGATTCACGCACGATTCGCCTCTGTTTGGCAAAAGATGTTCACACTTCGCACTTTTCTTAACGTTATTCATGAATGAGAACATGTTGTGCAATTATGAAATAACTATATAATCCAAATTATCATGAGTGTGAAAATCTTATTAAATTAGGGTCGACAAAATACGTACGTCAATAAATAGTAACAGTAACAATCGTGTAACAGCGGAGCTTCATAAAAGTATAACATTAATAAACTTCACATACGCTTTGATTCTTTTCTTTTTAGTTATTCAATATAAATGTGTAACATTCCAGTAATTGTATATATTTTATTTATTTATCTAGATTATCACTTGTTTAACAATTTTTTATATGAAGTAACATTGCATTGAAACCAAGGAATTGTTACCGTTCGTATATTTTTATTCAGCTTAAGATATTTTTCCCCTAGTAACGACAAGTTTAAAAAAAGAAACAGTATATTTTGCTAAGAAGGCTCAACAATACTTACTATATAATTCGCAGTATATAAAGACGAAAGAATCCTTAAAACAATGTGAACGTCTTAGAAAAAAAATAGATATAAATTAACAAGTATACATTTTTGAATTTTGATACATTTAAAATTTAAGTGTAAAGTGTAACTCATAAACTTCTATCAGAAGGCGACATGTTATTGAGCAAGGGCGAAGTGTGATTCATTTCTGGGCGAAGCGTGGTTAATCAGGACGAAAGCGAACTGTGAAAAAAGGTGAAAATGAGGTTAGTCTGGAAATATTAAAATGTTCCCAGTTTGTGAAAAGGATATATATAAATACACCGTCTTTAACATGAACTCAAAATGGCAGCTGATTTCTATAGTTTTTGTGTAAGTATATATATATCCTACAATAACAATTATCTTATCGTAATCGTTTACTGTAGCATGTTTTAAAATAAGTAAATTGTTGTTTTGAACATAACAGATGCTATTGTTATGAAAACTGTGAATACAATTGATTTATTTAAAGTTTTTCGTTATGTAGGTCTCGTTTGACTTTTATCCGTTTCTACGTAAAGATTTAAAGAATGAACATTTTGAAACGCATCGTGATCACAAAAGATATTGACATCAGCGGATATATTTTATTTCAATATTCAATGTTTCTCCAACAAAAAATGTATATTTTATGCAAACATTAAAATTAACCAAATGTAACACAATAACATTAAAGGCAAATATTTATGTAGAAGTAAAGACAATGTTAATTAAACCAATTAGAAAGAAATATCCTTCTATATAGGAATAATTTACTCGTATCATTTTATTCATAGTTCGTCGATAATTTTCAAAATGTATTTGACTTTTTTATGTTTTTCTTTAAAATAGATAAAATGATTTTAATAAATATATGTTCAACTTGTTATAATAGATTTAAGGCTAAACCAGTCTGCATATAAATCTTAAGTCATTCAGGTTCTGCTTATGATTGTAAATGGTTTGTAAAGGCGTAAAAAGGCGTATCATAGTGGATGGTTTGTAAAGGCGTAAAAAGGCGTATACATGCAGCAAAGGGTTAAGATTTAGTATCGGCATTTTAAAGACATATAGCCGCCTGTTTGTCGTAATATAGAATTCAACACAAACAATATGAAAGTTTAACATAAATAAAACAATAACAAAAGAAACCGTTGTTTCAGTTTTATATTGGTTTAATGTTTAATATTTAAACAATTGTTGCTTTAACTTCCAGGCATTGTGTGTATCGGTTGTCCGACCGGATTTTACGGCCCAGATTGTACAGCCTGGTGCCCAGCAGGATGTATGAATGGGGTAAGTTCATATGTATTAAACAAACTACCCCCTGTTCCTGTAATTTCTGCGGTATGAGTCCGGTTCAACTCAGTAATCAGAAAAATACAAAACAATCTTTACTGGGTATCGAACCTGCAACTGTGTGCTGCAAAGGCGAGTACGCGTAGCTTGGTGGCGAATGAAATGTTACTGATGTACTAGAAAACCCATCAAATGCCTTGCCTATTATTGACATAATGATATCCTCCAACCAATATGAAGATTACAAATAATAAATCAATACAATACAAAGGCACAATAGCACACGGGAGTAAGCAGTAAAATTAACAGCATTGTAGGTTCATACATCAAAACTTCACATACTGCTCACTGCTCACTCTCAATCACTCTGCTCCCATCCATCGTCTATTGAACAATAGACACACGCGCGCGCTCACATGCAAAGACAGGTACACATTCACACAATTTGTGAGCATGCGATGAAAACAACAACATATTTTACATTCACTGAATTAAACAGTTTACCTTTCAGGTGCAGCCTAATAAACTATCTTTTCTTTACCACTTATATAATAATAAAAAAATAACGGAAAAAGAACTGACATCATTTTCTGACAGTAACATAAATCACTTCAAATAACGATATCGATTTCGTTTGTTTTTGATTTCGCACATTGATGCGATCAAGTTTTATTTGTCACGGCAACAGACAACGCAAAACAAAAACGCAGCAAGTAGATAATCACCAAACTATCTGTCATGTGCTTTATCATAAGTGGCAGGAGTTATATCCATATCGCGGGAAGTTTTCAATGTTCAGACTTGTCTTCACACAGGATTGCTGTCTGTGTACAGCCGAATGTCCACGTCAAAGGCCACGAGCATTTCATATCCAAGTAACCACGGTCATCCTTGAGTAAAGAAGATGTTTGTTTTGATTTTGAAATACATTGCAGCGACCATTTATAATCATTATAGCAACGTCCAGCTTTTTGGTGGCGACAAACCCCAGACGCATGTCTGAGTAGAACCACCGTCGCACCGCAAGTCAGCTGGAATACCTTCTCACATTAAGTCCTTCTCCCCGAATGGTACTCGAACCCGCGTGGTGAGAGGCTAAGCAGTCAGAGGAGTTACACATTGGCGACTCTACCACTACGCCACGGGGGTCCCCAAGAACGGAGATGAAACTAGGTTTGAACGAAATATCAGATTATTAATACAGTTATTATTACAGATCTTTTAAATTATTATACCAATATAGTTTTACTTTAACAATAAATATGTGGTATGTTCACATCTTAATAATAAAGAGAGACTGTTTCGTCTGCATTACATTTAATTGAATGATAATTCTGTGTATGATGGTTCGTGAATAACTTGAAGTGTTCCGATTAGATCTCCAATGTAGTCAAGCGTGCTTTTTTCAAAACGGCTGTGGTAAATGTAGAAAAGTCAAACGCAGCAGGTGTGGGGAGTGTGACAGCAGCCTAGAATACAGGTGTGGAGAGAGGGACAGCAGCCTAGCAGACATAAGTGGGGAGTGTAACAGCAACCTAGTAGACATGTTTGGGGAGTGTGACAGCTGCCTAGTAGACATGTGTGGGAGTGTGACAGCAGCCTAGTAGACAGATGTGGGGAGTGTGACAGCAGCCTAGTAGACAGGTTTGGGAAGTTTGAAGCAGTCTAGTAAACCGAAATGGGGAGTGTGAGTGCAGCCTAGTAGACAGAAGTGGAGAGTGTGACAGCAGCCAGGTAGACAGAAGTGGGCAGTGTGAGTGCAGCCTAGGAGACAGAAGTTGGGAGTGTGACAGCAGCCTAGTAGACAAAAGTGGGGAGTGTGAGTGCAGCCTAGGAGACAGAAGTTGGGAGTGTGACAGCAGCATAGTAGACAAAAGTGGGGAGTGTGACACCAGCCTAGTAGACAGAAGTGGGGAGTGTGACAGAAGCCTAGTAAACATAAGTTGGAAGTGTGACAGCAGCCTAGTAGACAGAAGTGGGGATTGTGACAGCTGCATAGTAGACAAAAGTGGGGAGTGTGACAGCAGCCTATTAAACAGAAGTTGGGAGTGTGACAGTTGCCTGGCAGACAAAAGTGGGGAGAGTGAGTGCAGCCTAGCAGACAGAAGTGGGGAGTGTGACAGTTGCCTGGTAGACAAAGTGGGGAGTGTGACAGTTTCCTGGTAGGCAAAAGTGTGGAGTGTGAGTGAAGCCTAGTAGACAGAAGTGGGGAGTGTGACAGTTGCCTGGTAGACAGAAGTTGGGAGTGTGAAATTTGCCTGGTAGACAAAAGTGGGAAGTGTGAGTGCAGCCTAGTAGACAGAAGTGGGGAGTGTGACAGTTGCCTGGTAGACAGAAGTTGGGAGTGTGAAATTTGCCTGGTAGACAAAAGTGGGAAGTGTGAGTGCAGCCTAGTAAACAAAAGTGGGGAGTGCGACAGTTGCCTGGTATGCAGAAGTGGGGAGTGTGAAAGTTGCCTGGTAGACAAAAGTGGGGAGTGTGAGTGCAGCCTAGTAAACATAAGTGGGAAGTGTGAGTGCAGCCTAGTAAACAGATGTGGGCAGTGTGAGTGCAGCCCAATAGACAGAAGTGGGGAGTGTGAGTGCAGGCTAGTAACCAGAAGTGGGGAGTGTGAGTGCAGCCCAATAGACAGAAGTGGGGAGTGTGACAGCAGCCTAGTAACCAGAAGTGGGGAGAGTGAGTGCAGCCTAGTCGACAAAAGTGGGGAATGTGAGTGCAGCCTAGTAGACAGATGTGGGGAGTGTGAGTGCAGCCTAGTAGACAGATGTGGGGAGTGTGAGTGCAGCCTAGTAACCAGAAGTGGGGAGTGTGAGTGCAGCCTAGTAACCAGAAGTGGGGAGTGTGAGTGCAGCCTAGTAGATTGAAGTGGGGAGTGTGAGTGCAACCTAGTAGACAGAAGTCGGAAGTGTGAGTGCAGCCTAGTAGACAGAAGTCGGGAGTGTGAGTGCAGCCTAGTAAACATAAGTGGGAAGTGTGAGTGCAGCCTAGTAGATTGAAGTGGGGAGTTTGAGTGCAGCCTAGTAGACAGAAGTCGGGAGTGTGAGTGCAGCCTAGTAAACATAAGTGGGAAGTGTGAAAGCAGCCCAGTAGACAGAAGTGGGGAATGTGAGTGCAGCCTAGTAGAGAGAAGTGGGGAGTGTGAGTGCAGCCTAGTAGACAGAAGTCGGGAGAGTGAGTGCAGCCTAGTAGACAGAAGTGGGGAGTGTGAAAGAAGTCTAGTAGACAGATGTGGAGAGTGTGAAAGCAGCCCAGTAGACAGAAGTGGGGAGTGTGAGTGCAGGCTGGTAACCAGAAGTGGGGAGTGTGAGTGCAGCCTAGTAGATTGAAGTGGGGAGTTTGAGTGCAGCCTAGTAAACAGATGTGGGCAGTGTGCGTGCAGCCCAATAGACATAAGTGGGGAGTGTGAGTGAAGGCTAGTAACCAGAAGTGGGGAGTATGAGTGCAGCCTAGTAGATTGAAGTGGGGAGTTTGAGTGCATCCTAGTAGACAGAAGTCGGGAGTGTGAGTGCAGCCTAGTAAACATAAGTAGGAAGTGTGACGGAGGCCCAGTAGACAGAAGTGGGGAATGTGAGTGCAGCCTAGTAGAGAGAAGTGGGGAGTGTGAGTGCAGCCTAGTAGACAGCAGTCGGGAGTGTGAGTGCAGCCTAGTAGACAGAAGTGGGGAGTGTGAAAGAAGTCTAGTAGACAGATGTGGAGAGTGTGAAAGCAGCCCAGTAGACAGAAGTGGGGAGTGTGCGTGCAGCCTAGTAGACATAAGTGGGGAGTGTGAGTGCAGCCTAGTAAACAGATGTGGGGAGTGTGAGTGCAGATTGGTAGACAGAAGTGGGGGTGTGAGTGCATCCCAGTAGACAGAAGTCGGGAGTGTGAGTGCAGCCTAGTAGACAGAAGTGGGGAGTGTGAATGCAGCCTAGTAGACAGAAGGGTGTGTGTGAGTGCAGCCTAGTAAACAGATGTGGGGAGTGTAAGTTCAGCTTAGTAGACAGAAGTGGGGGTGTGAGTGCATCCCAGTAGACAGTAGTCGGGAGTGTGAGTGCAGCCTAGTAAACAGATGTGGGGAGTGTGAGTGCATCCCAGTATACAGAATTGGGGAGTGTGAGTGCAGCTTAGTAGACAGAAGTGTCGGGTGTGAGTGCATCCCAGTAGACAGAAGTCGGGAGTGTGAGTGCAGCCTAGTAAACAGATGTGGGGAGTGTAAGTGCAGCCCAGTATACAGAAGTTGGGAGTGTGAGTGCAGCCTATTAGACAGAAGTGAGGAGTGTGACGGCAGCCCAGTAAACAGAAGTCGTGAGTGTGAGTGCAGCCTTGTAGACAGAAGTGGGGAGTGTGAGTGCAGCCAAGTATACAGATGTGGGGAGTGTGAGTGCAGCCTGGTAAACAGGTGTGGGGAGTGTGAGTGCAGTCTGGTAAACAGGTGTGGGGAGTGTGAGTGCAGCCTAGTAAACAGATGTGGGGAGTGTGAGTACAGCTTGATAGACAGAAGTGGGGTGTGTGAGTGCATCACAGTAGACAGAAGTCGGGAGTGTGATTGCAGCCTAGTAAACAGATGTGGGGAGCGTGAGTGCAGCCCAGTAGACAGAAGTGGGGAGTGTGGGTGCAGCCTAGTAGACAGAAGTGAGGAGTGTGACGGCAGCCCAGTCAACAGAAGTGGGAAGTGTGAGTGCAGCCTTGTAGACAGAAGTGGGTCGTGTGAGTGCAGCCCAGTAGACAGATGTGGAGAGTGTGATTGCAGCCTGGTAAACAGGTGTAGGGAGTGTGAGTGCAGCCTAGTAAACAGATGTGGGGAGTGTGAGTGCAGCTTAGTAGACAGAAGTGGGGGGTGTGAGTGCATCCCAGTAGACAGAAGTCGGGAGAGTGAGTGCATCCCAGTAGACATAAGTGGGTAGTGTGAGTGCAGCCCAATAAACAGAAGTGGGGAGTGTGACGGCAGCCAAGTAAACAGAAGTTGGGAGTGTGAGTGCAGCCTATAAGACAGAAGTGGGGAGTGTGAAAGAAGTCAAGTAGGCAGATGTGGAGAGTGTGAAGGCAACCTAGTAGACAGATGTGGAAAGTGTGACAGCAGCCTAGTAGACAGATGTGGAGAGTGTGACAGCAGCCTAGTAGACAGTTGTGGAGAGTTTGACATCAGCCTAGTAGACAGAAGTGGAGAGTGTGACAGCAGCCTAGTAGACAGATGTGGAGAGTGTGACAGCGGCCTAGTAGACAGATGTGGAGAGTGTGACATCAGCCTAGCAGACAAATGTGGAGAGTGTGACAGCAGCCTAGTAGACAGATGTGGAGAGTGTGACAGCGGCCTAGTAGACAGATGTGGGGAGTGTGACAACAGCCTAGTAGACTGGTGTGGGGAGTGTGACAGCAGCCTAGTAGACAGATGTGGGAAGTGTGACAGCATCCCTAGTAAACTGGTGTGAGTAGTGTGTCAACAGCCTACTAGACAGTTATGGGGAGTGTTGCACCAGCTTAGTAGCTAGGTGTGGCGAGTGTGACAGCAGCCTAGTAGACAGCTGTTTTGATTTTGACAACAGCCTGGTAAAGAGGTGTGGGGAGTGTGACATCAGTCTAGTAGAAAAATGCGAGGAGTGTGACAACAGCCTAGTAGACAGGTATCAGGGGTGTGACATCACCCTTGTAGACAAGAGACACATGATATGGCGAAAAAAAAGTTTTATCAGTTTATCATTCTAACCTATCTTGTGGGCCCAATTTTCTAACTAGAAACACACTTAGGATTATACTTTATGTTAAATACAATCAGTTCTTTTAATTGCGTCACTTGCATAAAAATACACACACAAACAAACAAAAGCAAAAAAGCAAACAAAAAAGAACAACAACAAAACACAACAGCAACAGAAAACAAAACAAAACAAAACAAAGTTTAAATATTTGTTTTGGCTTTTCTTGCCTTTTTTAGACATGCGACGATGAAACCGGAAAGTGTACTTCCGACTGCAAAGATGGCGTTGCCCCTCCTAACTGCACTTGCAACCCATGGTGCGCCACTTGTAGAGCTGATAATAGAGACACGTGTACGTCTTGCCAGCACGGGTTTTATGGAACAGACTGTACGGGAAAGTGTGCTAATTGCTTTAATGAATCCTGCGGAATGGATGGTATATGCAACCAAGGGTGCAAAGATGGTTTCTTTGAAAGTAATGTTACGTGCATTGAGTGCCCGAAACAGCGTGAAGAGTGTGTCAACCTGGTCTCAGATGTTTGCCAATCTACCTGTCAACGTCTGCGTTGTCCAGGTAACTGAAATGGTATTGTTTCTGAATTTTTGGTAATATGTTGTGTGGTGATTATAAAATGTTTGCTTGCATAAACGTCCCTCTAAATGCAGTCCTAATCAGAAGGAAAGTTTTTGTCTCATTTTAGTGCTTTATATAACAGTTATCCAGGCTAAAGTGAGTAGTTTTATCTCTACTGTCTGAATAAACACTCTGAAACAAACAAATACAACTTTCTAAGTCACGTGTTTACAGTACAATCAAAGGTTTTTATGTGATGATGTTCTCACACACAGAACAATCAATGCTATAGCAATGTAAGATTTCGAGTGGTTTTCTCAACACTGTTTGACCAAGTAAGCGACTATGGCACAACCATCTGGTACACTCTGTATAGTACCATATCAGAATAGATCATAATTGTATTCCTCCAAGTACAAAATTATTTTACAATATGACTAATTTACATGAAGAAATCAAAATGAAATACGACAGTGCCAATTTGCAATTGCAATTATAGTCAAGGGGCAGCTAGGAAAGTAATAACTGATATCAAACCAAGTCGCCAAACAATGACCTTGAGACTGAAACGGCGTGATATTGGATATAGGTTTACATTAAGTAGAGCTCTGGTCTCAGTTACAAATGGCCCAAAGTTTTCAATATCGTTTCTCATCAAATGTATGTGTTAACAACCGTCATACAGAGATATTCTGCATTAAATCGCGAAGATCCTGCTTTGGCGATACATATATGCAATTATTAATCTATCATGTTGTTATTCCCATATAAATGCAAATACTCGTAATTTTAACGAAATATTTTCTGTAGATATTTTATAATATTAAATTTTCTTCAGACCTAAACGTTGTACATCTTATGACGTATATGTTCCCTGGATTCGTTGTCGCCGGAGTCGTTGTTATTGTCCTACCGGCAGTGATCATATGGTAAGGGGAGTTAAATTGTTCATAAAAGTTACGCCAAACGTAATTATATATATATACAACTGAATAAAGATTATCCTTAAAGCAATATATTAAAGCAACAGAGATCCAACATACAGCATATCTTGAGAAATTAAAAAAAGTCGGTAGGGCCGTGTTTTCCATTGCTGACGTTATTTTGACAAAAAATAACCCAACTTTGAGGCAGAATTGTATAAACTTCTAATTAGAATAATTTCAATATAAAATGTTTCTAACATAGCCATAAGATATCGTGCGGAAGAAAAAAGTTAAGGAGTAGGGCCGTGCTTTCCCTTGAGCGCCGTACTTATTTACTTATTGTACGGCTGGGTCCTGTTTTAAACTTGTCCCAGGTACTTCTAGGCCATGTGGTTAAAATCGGTTTCTTTAGAAACTTACCTACGATCAAGCAAATTGTGTAAACACACGTGGCGTACACCAACATGTGAACTGTTTAAATATAGGTAAATGCATTATCTTATCTATATTCTATAAATTGTAATATATAGCATAAGACATTTACAATGCGGGAGCACAAAATCCTCAGTCGGCTAGTTTTCGATGTAGTTAGCAGTTAGTGAAACATAGTGAAGCATCGACTATTTATATATTAAAGGTGGTATCCGACAGTTTGGTCCATCTTTTCTCCAATATTTAAATAAGTCACTGGTACCTAGAAAGGTCTTGCAAAATGCTGTTCATTGATGCCAAAGATCACTGTGAACTTTCAAGGATAAATCCAAACTCGACAATGCAAACAGGTGATTCCTATCCGAGCCCACCAGCAGAGATAGCTATTACTAAACTTAGAAAACCACGTGACCACTTTGATATAGCCATCCGGTTAATCCACTCTAACGTCGATATCTATTTCTAGCAGAGATCAGTATTGCACTTTTTATACAGTTGTAAAGACTGAACATTTAGATATTTTCTTTCGCGATAAGTACAGTCTAACAATAAAGTTAGTGTTCAAAATCGCCTCTATAACGACTAAAGTACCCCCCCCACACACACACACACACCGGAATCATTATGAGTTTACTATCTTAATAAACACTAAACAAGTGACAAATAACAAAGTGGCCAAGCACTGAGACGCAATACTAAATTAAAAAAACATAGGTACAATTAACAATAATCGCCTTGCAACTATCAACCGGCATAAGTTTGAGTGCTTACATTGGTTTATGGAGCTCCAGAATAACTATAATAAACATTTATTGACTTCCGGTATATCTTACTTAAACCAAATCACAGTTTCTTGTTATATCAGGAAAAGAAATAATTATTTCTATAGATCAAAGGCTGATCAATAAATTTGTGTATTGCTTTGACAGTGTCACGTGATTAAATTATTGTCCACGATCACATACTTCGTTACAGTTGCAGATTCAAATGGATGAAAGAACGCTCGATTAGAACAGCCAGACACATGAATCAAAACGTCGATTCAGGTAAGCAGGTAGAAGAGCTAGAAGAGACTGAAAGTCATAACACAGTTACGGCCCTTCGCAGGAAGCTGCTGATATAAACATAATTGACGCCGCTCGTAAACAGATTAACTTGCAACAATAAAAACTAGCTTGCAATTATAAAGCGGTTACAGGCATTAATGCGAATTCGCAACTGTTTGGAGAGGTAGTGTTTAATAAAAGAAACAGAGTGTACCAGTGTTAACAAATCGGCTTGCAATTACAGATATAGCAGACTAAAAGAAACGCATCAACGTCTGTGCAATGTCTCTGTATTTGTGTCACTTCTACAGTCAACTGTCATGTGTATACCTTTCCCTAAAGCATATTGTCTCAAATTTTAATGTATGCTGAAAGTACTTTGTCATATTTCCGAATTTAAGATTTCTACTTGTGTACCTTTTATAATTAACAGCTTATCAAGTCATTGTTTTCAAGCTGAACATATTACATAAGATGTGAACTGTTGAAGACATTTGATTTATAATAATATATGATATATTTACTTTGTCAGTAATAACAGAAAAGTAATGAAGACATCTTTATTACTTACAGGTCAGTATAATAATAACCCCTCCAACAGACGTGAATTAAGCAATGTTCCTGATTGCGACATCACTAATACCACTAGCCCACAGAGTTCATAATTTGGGCAACCACAGCCAATTCTCTTGCACACCTGAAACATGTTCTTGGAAAGTGTGAGATGCTTAAACAACTGGTATGATAAATCACATGATTCACGTGGCAAGAAGTATAACGTTGATGTATCTTTCTGGGAAAGAGTGAGATGTTTAAACAACTGTTATGATAAATCACATGATTCACGTGGCAAGAAGTATAACGTTGGTGTATCTTTCTGGGAAAGAGTGAGATGCTTAAACAACTGGTATGATAAATCACATGATTCACGTGGCAAGAAGTATAACGTTGGTGTATCTTTCTGGGAAAGAGTGAGATGCTTAAACAACTGGTATGATAAATCACATGATTCACGTGGCAAGAAGTATAACGTTGATGTATCTTTCTGGGAAAGTGTGAGATGCTTAAACAACTGGTATGATAAATCACATGATTCACGTGGCAAGAAGTATAACGTTGGTGTATCTTTCTGGGAAAGAGTGAGATGCTTAAACAACTGGTATGATAAATCACATGATTCACGTGGCAAGAAGTATAACGTTGATGTATCTTTCTGGGAAAGAGTGAGATGTTTAAACAACTGGTATGATAAATCACATGATTCACGTGGCAAGAAGTATAACGTTGATGTATCTTTCTGGGAAAGAGTGAGATGTTTAAACAACTGGTATGATAAATCACATGATTCACGTGGCAAGAAGTATAACGTTGGTGTATCTTTCTGGGAAAGAGTGAGATGTTTAAACAACTGGTATGATAAATCACATGATTCACGTGGCAAGAAGTATAACGTTGATGTATCTTTCTGGGAAAGAGTGAGATGTTTAAACAACTGGTATGATAAATCACATGATTCACGTGGCAAGAAGTATAACGTTGATGTATCTTTCTGGGAAAGAGTGAGATGTTTAAACAACTGGTATGATAAATCACATGATTCACGTGGCAAGAAGTATAACGTTGATGTATCTTTCTGGGAAAGAGTGAGATGTTTAAACAACTGGTATGATAAATCACATGATTCACGTGGTAAGAAGTATAACGTTGGTGTATCTTTCTGGGAAAGAGTGAGATGTTTAAACAACTGGTATGATAAATCACATGATTCACGTGGCAAGAAGTATAACGTTGGTGTATCTTTCTGGGAAAGAGTGAGATGTTTAAACAACTGGTATGATAAATCACATGATTCACGTGGCAAGAAGTATAACGTTGGTGTATCTTTCTGGGAAAGAGTGAGATGTTTAAACAACTGGTATGATAAATCACATGATTCACGTGGCAAGAAGTATAACGTTGGTGTATCTTTCTGGGAAAGAGTGAGATGTTTAAACAACTGGTATGATAAATCACATGATTCACGTGGCAAGAAGTATAACGTTGATGTATCTTTCTGGGAAAGAGTGAGATGTTTAAACAACTGGTATGATAAATCACATGATTCACGTGGCAAGAAGTATAACGTTGGTGTATCTTTCTGGGAAAGAGTGAGATGTTTAAACAACTGGTATGATAAATCACATGATTCACGTGGCAAGAAGTATAACGTTGGTGGATCTTTCTGGGAAAGAGTGAGATGTTTAAACAACTGGTATGATAAACCACATGATTCGCGTGGCAAGAAGTATAACGTTGGTGTATCTTTCTGGGAAAGAGTGAGATGTTTAAACAACTGGTATGATAAATCACATGATTCACGTGGCAAGAAGTATAACGTTGGTGTATCTTTCTGGGATAGAGTGAGATGTTTAAACAACTGGTATGATAAACCACATGATTCGCGTGGCAAGAAGTATAACGTTGGTGTATCTTTCTGGGAAAGAGTGAGATGTTTAAACAACTGGTATGATAAATCACATGATTCACGTGGCAATAAGTATAACGTTGGTGTATCTTTCTGGGAAAGAGTGAGATTTTTAAACAACTGGTATGATAAACCACATGATTCACGTGGCAAGAAGTATAACGTTGGTGTATCTTTCTGGGAAAGAGTGAGATGTTTAAACAACTGGTATGATAAATCACATGATTCACGTGGCAAGAAGTATAACGTTGGTGTATCTTTCTGGGAAAGAGTGAGATGTTTAAACAACTGGTATGATAAATCACATGATTCACGTGGCAAGAAGTATAACGTTGATGTATCTTTCTGGGAAAGAGTGAGATGTTTAAACAACTGGTATGATAAATCACATGATTCACGTGGCAAGAAGTATAACGTTGGTGTATCTTTCTGGGAAAGAGTGAGATGTTTAAACAACCGGTATGATAAACCACATGATTCACGTGGCAAGAAGTATAACGTTGGTGTATCTTTCTGGGAAAGAGTGAGATGTTTAAACAACTGGTATGATAAACCACATGATTCGCGTGGCAAGAAGTATAACGTTGGTGTATCTTTCTGGGAAAGAGTGAGATGTTTAAACAACTGGTATGATAAACCACATGATTCGCGTGGCAAGAAGTATAACGTTGATGTATCTTTCTGGGAAAGTGTGAGATGTTTAAACAACTGGTATGATAAACAACATGATTCACGTGGCAAGAAGTATAACGTTGATATTCCCTTATGGGAAAGTTTGTGATGTTTAAACAACTTGTCTGATAAACAAAATGATTGACGTAGCAAGTAGCGTAACGCTGATTTATCTCTCTGAGAAAATGTGAATTGATTACGAGTAAAGTCAGTATTCCTTTATTATAAGTGCACTGGATGATGTACATAATATAAATCATCTGAAAAGTAAATTAATCGTTTTTGAGAAAATGTAAGGTGGATAAAGGTGGATAATTAATGATTGCCAAATTACAGTTTGTCTTTTTCTATGAAAGTCATTGTCGGAACCCACAGTATGTATTTCCTTGTCAACACATACATATGCTGTATTTACTTGGCCAGAAAAAAAAAACACATTCGTTCATATGAACAGATACAAGAATAATTTGATGGGCTTCGTGTCCAAAACAGCACGGAAATTCAGCCAATGAATGGTAGTAAATTGTAAACGAAAGACGTTGCAGGTTTGTGCGGCCTTGACATTGAAAATAATGTTATATTAACTTCAATTGAAGAGATGCGTCGATGTAACGCACATTTTCATTGGACCACTAGTTGCTATGATCATTCATGAAAAATAACTTTTAACGGCATAAAATCCCACGGCCGCCATGAAGCAGCGAGGTATGAATAAACGTAAGTTCCAACGATGTGTGAAAGTGTCGGTTGGCTGGATAGATAAACATGATGATACTGTGTTGGCTGGATAGATAAACATGGTGATACTGTGTTGGCTGGATAGATAAACATGATGATACTGGGTTGGCTGGATAGATAAACATTGTGATACTGGGTTGACTGGATAGATTAACATGGTGATATTGGGTTGGCTGGATAGATAAACATGGTGATACTGGGTTGACTGGATAGATAAACATGGTGATACTGGGTTGACTGGATAGATTAGCATGGTGATATTGGGTTGGCTGGATAGATAAACATGGTGATACTGGGTTGACTGGATAGATAAACATGATGATACTGGGTTGACTGAATAGATAAACATGGTGATACTGGGTTGTTTGGATATATAATAGATAAACATGATGATACTGGATTGGCTGGATAGATAAACATTGTGATAATGGGTTGGCTGGATAGATAACAGGTAAACATGATGATACTGGGTTGGTTGGATAGATAAACATGGTGATACTGGGTTGGCTGGATAGATAAACATGGTGATACTGGGTTGGCTGGATATATAAACATTGTGATAATGGGTTGGCTGGATAGATAATAGATAAACATGGTGATACTGGGTTGGCTGGATAGATAATAAATAAACATCGTGATACTGGTTTGGCTGGATATATAACATATAAACATGATGATACTGGGTTGGTTGGATAGATAAACATGGTGATACCGGGTTGGCTGGATAGATAAACATAGTGATACTGGGTTGGCTGGATAGATAAACATGGTGATACTGGCTTGGCTGGACAGATAAACATGGTGATACTGGGTTTGCTGGATATAAAACATGGTGATACTGGGTTGGCTGGATAGATAAACATCGTGATACTGGGTTGGCTGGATAGATAAACATGGTGATACTGGGTTGGCTGGATAGATAAACATGGTGATACTGGGTTGGCTGGATTGATAAACATGATGATACTGGGTTGACTGGATAGATAAACATGGTGATACTGGGTTGGCTGGATATATAAACATGATGATACTGGGTTGGCTGGATAGATAATAGGTAAACATGGTGATACTCTTGGCTGGATAAAAAAAACATGATGATACTGGGTTGGCTGGATAGATAAACATAAACATGACGATACTGGGTTGGCTAGATATATAAACATGATGATACTAGGTAGGCTGGATAGATGAACATAATACTAAGTTGACTGGATAAATAAACATGATGTACTGGGTTGGCTGGATAGATTAACATGGTGATACTGGGTTGGCTCGATAGATAAACATGATGATACTAGGTTGGCTGGATAGATAAACATGATGATACTGGGTTGGCTGGATAGATAAACATGGTGATACTGGGTTGGCTGGATATATAAATATGGTGATACTGGGTTGGCTGGATAAATAAACATGGTGATACTGGGTTGGTTGGATAGATTAACATAAAGATACTTGGTTGGTTGGATAGATAAACATGAAGATACTGGGTTTGCTAAATATTTTTAAACATATACACATATAACTACATACACATTATTCATCTTCATCAAATACTTTGGTAAAAGTCTGCTTTATATTGGTTTGTTGAGTTTGTTCCTGTCTTGCAATAAATTGTCGTAGACATGTAAAGAAAAATCCAACAATGTGTAACATATATATTCGTAGCTCGTACACCTAATGTTGGTCTAAATGTAAACAATTTAAATCTAACAGACTTGTAATTGCTTAAATATAATAAAGTTTAGCTGATTAATGATCTTGGAGTTCCTCAGGGGTAGACTTTGCTATGAATCTTTTCGTTTGCTGATTCAACTCGTGGGTGTTTGTGAAGATGTTTTTGTTAATCCAGTCGGTTATAGGTCTAGAGAGATCAACTGTCTTGTGCATCAGCGAGTTTCCAGACTATAGAATCTGTTTGCAAAGTTGGCCTCTGTTGGTCTCACCACTAATCTACAGTCCTTATGTTTTTCTAATGGTTTATACGTTGTTCGAATAACTGAGGTTACATATTTAAAACAAAGACTCTAGTGGGTATAATTTTGATTCAAACCTATTGCTTATAGGTTTAGAGCCGCGAACTGTCTCAGGGAGGCTAGAAGTTCTTCAGACGCCATGGGATTTTCCGATTCTGGGAGCAGGAAGCCTGGATTAGCGGCAGCTGGTCTCAACTCGTACGTGGATGAGTACTTGATCCCTCGGGTATAAAAGTAATCGTAGGCACCTCTTGAGGCGGCATCTGAACAAGCAAAAATTGAGATTCGTATACAGCAAGATTTTTAGTTCTTTTTCTTACTTATACTAAGAATATTTTCTAAGTTTTGAAATATTTCCTTGGATATACGAACATTTCTTATCTTTCATTCATAAAACTATAAAATGTCTTAGTTTAAAACAATAACTTTATCAATATGACCTTAGACATTGATTAAAAGAACTACTCGAATCAAAGACTTTAATTACTTAAAACACTCGTTTTATTTCAATGATTAGTCAACAAATTATGAACTGGTTTCATTTTTTAAATGTCCGAATACGTACTGACATACTAAGGAGATAATTAAGTCATTGAAAACTTCAATAGGAAATCCTTTGGTTATTCCGTCCTCAGGTTCAACAAATTATAAGCTAGTTTCTTTTTTTTAATGTTCACATACTAACTGGCATTCTAAGGAAATAACAAGAAAAGCGTTGATGCGAAGCATCAAAGGGCGCCGCAAGAGTGAAACTTAATATTTATTAAAAATTGATTGACTGATGAAAATTATTAAGTAAACATTAATAACACTGAAATAATTTAATTCTGGTATATAAGGCTACCTATATGTACAATTCTAAAAAAGGGAAAAACATGTCTTCATTAACAAGTATAACCGTCAGGTGTACATTAATGTTTATAAATTTAAAAAGTAAAAATACCTTGTTTGAGTGGAAGTTACAATCAAAGAATAAATACACATAACCGGCGCGTAGCTGACTGTACGCTGAATACGCAGCTGCGTACATATTGTCACATAACAAAAATAATGAAAACACACAAAGATAAAATCTGCAGTTAATATCTTATCCTAGTAGGGATAAGGTGTATATTTATTGCGATCAATTTGCACACGAAAAGAAAAAATGTAAAACAGCTAAACAATGAATTTATTGACCTTCTGTAGGGACACGTTTTGTACTCTTATATAAGAACTTCTCAGATAATTCCGTTCTCAGGACGATCAGGCCTCAGTAGTATCTGGTAGAGGGATATGTACAGAATTGTAACTTTTCGTTCGTCGATTAATATTTAGTTTTCATGTTTTGTTAGACAAACAGTAATTACTGCATTTAACATCTTTACATTTATCTTTTCCGTTCGGAAGACATACAAGTCGCAAGGCAGTGCTGTTGCCAATTACAAATTAATGGGGATCATTTATAAACCACAGCGTAGAAGTTCGAGGGTCATTCAGAATAGCGAAGGGTCATACTATCAATGTATAGATCTACATGGTATTATAAAAACATATTTCAACGTATGTATTCATATTTTTAGTTGCTATATAACTTGCAAAGTGAGTGAAGTAAAGTTAGAAAATACCAAATTCCATTTGCAACAGTTTTCTATTGTTTCAGTCTGGAAAAGAGCAAAGCTTCTATTTATTACAAGCTTTGGGGTTTAAAGAAATAGATATGAGACTCTTATCTGTCAGTATTTTGATTCCAGACTGCCACATACTCGCCAAAACAATAATATCCTGTGCAAACAATTTACTAGTCATGGGTTTACTGCATTGTTTGCAATTTACAATAGAAATAAAAGTATATTGACGACCTTCGCATAGCTAAAAATGGCAAACAATGACTTTCAAATACTTTTTTAATTTCCTCATAATTTCGTCCTTTCCGATAAGGATTGAGGATAGGTTTGCACATAATTCCCGTTTTGTCGATTGTTAAGAATCATTGGGCTTACATCGAGTCTTCGATCATCAAAATAATGTGGTAATATACAGAAGAAAACAGCAGTTTATTTATTTTCTTTTTGTCATAATCGTATGCTGATAAAATTGACGAGTGAGTTCAGTACCGCGACAATGTTCAAAGCAAAAGTGCGGATCAAATTATCCCGAAGTCAACGACATAATGGTAGCTGCAACATACACTTTGTATTGGCAGCAATGGCCGGAGTGCATTCTGTTACTTCCATCAACAAGTAGATCACGTGACTTACATGTGAGTAGCTATAGCCATCAGGGTTGTGGACAGGAACGATGTACCAGTCGTATTTATCCAGCATCTCTTCACTTCCTTCTGCTTTCCTGCCAAGCTGAAAAAATATTAATATTACACTCTAACGTTAATTAAGTCTAGAGCTTGCGGATCGGGAGGTCGCGGGTTCAAACACCGACCGGGTCAATTCAAAGACTTTAATGTTAGTAGTAGTGGCTTCCCTCCTAACGCTCGGGGCTAAGGGGACAGCATTACGCCTAACTCGTCGGTGTAAGTATAATGGACCGCCCGGGTTCAGTCCCTGGGCACACCATAAGTGCCCCTGTGTTATAATAACAGAAATGTCGCTGCACAGTATCGGTAAAAATGTCGGCAAAATCCCTACTTAATTCTAAGGAAAGACGTTTAACACTGTCTATATTGTAACACATTATAAATTGTAAAATAAATCGCTCTAATCAGATCCTATCAGATCGATATACCTACCACGCCTATCAGATCGCTATACCTACCACTCCCTATACGATCGATATGCCTACCACATGTATCAAATCGATATACATACCACATTTATCAGATCGATATACCTACCATGTTTATCAGATCGATATACATACCACATTTATCAGATCGAAATACCTACCGCGCCTGCCAGATCAATATGCCTACCACGCCTATCAGATCGATGTACCTACCACGCCCATCAGATCGATAAACCTACCACGTTTATCAGATCGACATACCTTTCATGTTTATCAGATCGATATACAAACCAAATTCATCAGATCGATATACCTACCACGCCTATCAGATCGATATACATACCATATTTATCAGATCGATATACCTACCATGTTTATCAGATCGATATACATACCACATTTATCAGATCGATATACCTACCACGCCTATCAGATCGATATAACTACCACGCCTACCAGATCGATATACCTACCACGCCTATCAGATCGATATAACTACCACGCCTACCACATCGATATACCTACCACACCTATCAGATCGATATACCTACCCCGCCTATCAGATCGATATACCTATCCCGCCTATCAGATCGATATACCTACCACGCCTATCATATCGATATACCTACCACGCCTATCAGATCGATATACCTACCACGCCTATCAGATCGATATACCTACCACGTTTATCAAATCAATATACCTACCATGTTTATCAGATCGATATACCTACCACGCCTATCATATCGATATACATACCACACCTATCAGATCGATATACCTACCACACCTATCAGATCGATATACCTACCACGCCTATCAGATTAATATGCCTACCACGCCTATCAGATCGATATACGTACCACGCCTATCAGATCGATATACCTACCACGCCTATCAGATCGATATACCTACCACACCTATCAGATCGATATACCTACCACGCCTATCAGATCAATATGCCTACCACGCCTATCAGATCGATATACGTACCACGCCTATCAGATCGATATACCTACCACACCTATCAGATCGACATACATACCACGCCTATCAGATCGATATACCTACCACAGCTATCAGACCGATATACCTACCACGCCTGCCAGATCAATATGCCTACCACGCCTATCAGATCGATGTACCTACCACGCCTATCAGATCGATATAACTACCACGTTTATCAGATCGATATACCTACAATGTTTATCAGATCGATATACCTACCACACCTATGAGATCGATATACCTACCACGCCTTTCAGATCGATATACTTAAAAGGCCTATCAGATCGATATACCTAACATGTTTATCAGATCGATATGCATACCACATTTATCAGATCGATATACCTACCGCGCCAATCAGATCGATATACCTACCACGCCTATCATATCGATATACCTACCACGCCTACCAGATCAATATTCCTACCACACCTATCAGATCGATATACCTAACACACCTATCAGATCGATATACATACCACACCTATCAAATCGATATTCCTACCACAATTACCCGATCGATATACCTACCACGCCTATCAGATTGATATACCTACCACACCTATCAGATCGATATACCTACCACACCTATCATATCGCTATACCTACCACGTTTATCAGATCGATATACATACCACGCCTATCAGATCGATATACCTACCACACCTATCAGATCGATATACATACCACACCTATCAAATCGATATACCTACCACAATTACCCGATCGATATACCTACCACGCCTATCAGATCGATATACATACCCCGCCTATCAGATCGATATACCTACCACACCTATCAGATCGATATACCTGCCACGCCTACCAGATCTATATACCTACCACGCCTACCAGATCGATATACCTACCACGCCTATCAGATCGATACACCTACCACGCCTATCAGATCGATATACCTACCACGCCTATCAGATCGATATACCTACCACGTCTATCAGATTGATATACCTACCACACCTATCAGATCGATATACCTACCACACCTATCATATCGCTATACCTACCACGTTTATCAGATCGATATACATACCCCGCCTATCAGATCGATATACCTACCACGCCTACCAGATCGATATACCTACCACGCCTATCAGATCGATACACCTACCACGCCTATCAGATCGATATACCTACCACGCCTATCAGATCGATATACCTACCACGTCTATCAGATTGAGGGCCGATGCGATAGCGATCCACTCCCAGGCGTGGGTACAAGCCTTGATCCAGATAGCGGTACGCAGTTTCCTTTCGTAATCTTTAGGTTACATGATTATAATTATAAATAATTATTATAACAGCTCATTATTATTATGTAGAAAAAATGTTAATGAAACAAAAAGAAGTGCAACAATTAGTTGCTTAAATATATAGGTTAACACACCCTCTGCATATATAAGACAAACGAAGCTCCAATAACGTAGGCAGTGTACAGATAAGGCCAAACACCTTTTTTTCCTAATTCGATTATCCACCGCGGATGGATTTCTATGTGCAATGTAACCTTTATTTCACCCACTGCCTTTCTGTAATTCTGATCATTTTAAAAACACAAACATAACGAATACCATAATCTAACAATAATGATGATGATAATAACAATAATGATGATGATAATAATAATAATAATAATAATAATAATAATAATAATAATAATAATAATAATAATAATAAAAAAAATAATAATAATAATAATGATAATAATAATAATAATAATAATAATAATAATAATAATAATAATAATAATAATAATAATAATAATAATAATAATAATAATAATAATAATAATAACAATAATCATCATCATCATCATCATCATCATCATCATCATCATCATCATCATCATCATCATCATCATCATAATAATAATAACAATCATAATCATAATAATCATAATCATAACCATAATAATCTTTATCACCATTAATTGTTGATTAATTAGTAAATCAGACCAGCTATTAATTTATTTAAAAGACTTTAATTACCTTTACACGATATATATCTTTGTTATTGTATGTTTTGCCAATTGAAGCCACGTCCACATGCGAACCATAGATACTCGGGGCCACCAGTAAGTAGCCTTTGATCTGAAAGATGGAGACCATTTTCCTCTCTTTTTACTTACCTCCTGTAAACTTTTCATGCGAACATCCTTTAGCTTGCCTTCCATGCAAAATTGAAATTTAAGGTTTCTTTTAGAGCTTATATCATTTTACATTCAGCAGTCATTCAAAAGACTCTTAGTTTAATGTATCTCGAAACGAAGACCCTGATGTTATGAAACTGCAGCAATCAAAATATTCATCTCATGGATTGTTTTTCAGATGAAATTTACTTCATTTTAGTGTCAAAACCCTTTGGCAAATAATACACCACACTAAATTCAGGAACACTTTTAAGCGACTGGTTGCCAACTTTTTGTTCTACAGTAAGTGTAATGGTCAATGGTACCTTCAGGAGAGTTATTCTTTTATTTTCGCACCGAATTGTTATTTAAAAAAACGCATTTCTCGGCTACAACTTGTTCTAGTTATCTCCCCTGTCGTTTGAACGTGGCTAAATTGTCGTTCGCCTTGCGTAAACATACAAAAGTAGTTATATCATCAGATCTAATCAATTTCTCATCTTTTATCATTTATTCGGTAAGTTAGGATGATTACACTACACTAAATCCATTTGCTCCCTGTTAATACTCGTGCAATAAGTAGATTGGTTGCATCATAATGACTTCTTTGTGCAATAGGTATGCCACACTAAATTTATTTGTGTAATAGTTGTACTACACTAGAATGAAAAGCTGTACATTGTACATGTGCAGTCATACAAGAACGACTTCTTGGATATCTAAGTCAACATCAAGCAAGATTTAATCAATGTGTAATTATTCTCATTTTGTATATAAGGTATCTTACCTGGTCCTCCGTGCAGTAGAGTTGTGCAAACATGCACGAGTGACCCTTGGTTTGTAGTTTGGACAGTTGCACACGGACTCGATTCTCGGCCATACTCGTCCTCTCGGCGGCAATAAGACTGAAAAATAACCATATTTAAGACATATTGTCTTCAAAAGTTGCCCATACCCCTCTGTGACCTGGTGGGGTGATATAGTCTCGTCATTTTATCACGTGGAGGAAGCTTGGAAAATGGTGGCCAGCATTAATTATAAGGTGTGAAGCGTCATTACCAGCGAATTTCTGTGTTCTTCGTCTTTACAAATACTAAAGGAAGACAACTTTACATTTAGCTTTAAATCTAAACATGAACTAAAAACTTCAAAACAAATATTGGTAGATATTCTCTCCCTAAGGAATCATTATTAAGAATTTCATGGAATTATGTTGTTACTCTTGTATGTTTGGATTTGTGATGACAAATTCAATTCCCGCATCGTTGAGCTGTTTCCGTAACTTTCCGTAGAACTTCGGAGACACTCGGATGCTGTTCGATATCACCTTGGAGGGACCGGACCAAAACTCCAGCTGCAGAAAAGTACGTGTACAAATCATTGAATTTTTGCTTCATTTGTTTTTACTAAAGAAAACACATAATTCTATAAAAACACGTGTATATATAGAACAAGAGACCACGAAATAGAAGAGATTCAACCTTTATTGTGATATCCTCTCTCATATGTTGAAAGGTATGTAACAACATATTGTTTCTAATTTGAATGTAGCTAACGTCTATTTTTTTCTGCAAACACTTATTTTGTCATTAAAGTGTAAAACGTGAACTTCTAAAAGACGGCGTACGCCATAAGCAGTCCGCACTGAAATCAAGCCTGAGAAACGTGTGTCTTGTGTCTCGCTTATCGTAGTTCGTATAGTGAACAGCATGTAGAAAGTACATTTGTATGAGCATATTATATCATGAACGACAAGATCATCTTGGGTTATAAATCATACGCTGGTGAGGTTTCTAAATTTAGTATATTATGTATAAGTAAATGAAATATAAAAAGAAAAGAAAACACAACAAAGAAAAGATGTAAACTAGTAATATATCTAAAAGCAATTGTAACGACCACAGGGGTAGACATTTAAGCACTTCAAACCATTATGACTGCTTGGTTTACTCTTCAGTTAAAGTGGCTTTCAAAGTTGCGCAGTTAAGCAACGATTAAGGTGGTTGGTTTACGGATGGTTGACAGTTGGAGTACGCCGGCCTGCGTTACGCAATATGTCAGAAAGTTCAGTCCACATTGAAGAGAAAGGTGAACTAGTTGATATGGGGCGATATCACCGATATGTTAGTGTGGTTATAGGGTGTTTCTAGCATGTTTCACTTACATCATCATCGACAGCATTTTGTTCCAAGGAGGCGAGAAGTTCCAGCTGCTCTTGTGTGGACGCTGTAGCTGTTATCAGTTGATGACTGTGGAGAAAAAAAAGTGCAAGGTATAGCGTCTAAACACTTTTAAAGTAGCATGTACCACTGTTTTATCGTCGTACCTGTTTGACTTATCAATGATGTGTATGCATAACAATATCAACTTATAAACTTTGAATTTGTTAAGGACATCTAACCTGTAAACCCCAAAATTACCATAAAATCAACTAATTTTTAGGAATCTAGGTCAAAACCATTCTAAGTTGATTTGCATGTTGAACTATTCGGAATACGCCGATTATAGAGATGCGTCGATAATACAGAGTTCGAGTAAACATAGAAAATCGTTTGAATTGGATCTTGAATTTTTGAGTTTGCCAAACCTGTCAGAACGTGTCTTTTAAAAACAAATTCAAGATAAAACCGACACTCGTGCATATTCGCATGTGTCCGTAACGGTTAATGGTAAAAACGGATTTTGGTTCACACGGTTAAAGGTTTAAATAGTTAATGGCTCAAACGGGTAATGGCACAAACGGTTAATGGTTCACACTGTTAATGGTTGAAACTGTTAAGTTAAAACATATTCTTATTGTTTGAAAAAACTCTCAACCAAGACGACTTTCCTGTAGTTCCTTATGGTATGTTTATGTATAAACAATAAAAAAGAGGATAAATAGAAATAAGGGGCACTACTATTTAAACAATTGTGTAAAATAAGCAATATTGTGTGTGCATTAAAATACGAAATTAAACAACAAAGTAAAGCAAACGTTACTTTGATGTCTGTGATTCTTGGTTTGGATGAATTCCCTTGACCTAATTGTAAAGTCCAATTGTGGGGTACGGAGCATGCTGACATATTATGTTTTACTATGTCGGTGTGTTAAAATCTACGGAAATTCCTCTTCACATCTTCAACCTATGGTTAACTGCACCTATTATTGAACAAGATAGTTGTATAAAGAGGGCCTGCTCCAGAAGGAAGTCGTTGGTAAACAAGATAAAAAATGAACCAGTATGTTTTATAAAGAAGCAACAGCCAGAACAGCATTGTGTCGGATGACTTTGTTTTACCAAATAAAATTACTTTTGAAAGTGCAGGGCTTTAGTGTTATATTTAATATTTTTTATCAAGTTATGTAAAGAAAGTTATTAATTTACTAAATTATAAAAATAAATATTAAAATTTAAATGGATTCATAGCCCGAATAAATTTAAGAAAATATTTAATTTGACATTTTACAAAAATCAAATGGTGTTCCCTAAGAAGGTTCTCTATGAAAATATTAGTGTTTCTAAACTTCTCGAATGAAGAAGCCAATCGGCTTTCTAGTTGTTTTGCAAATAATGAAATAAAAATACAGTCATTTACATTTCCAATGTTTACCGCTAGAATGAACTATATAAAAATACGTTCATTGCAAGGTAAACTACAATGCGCGCTTACATTCCTATTGCTGACTGGTTAGGTGGGGGGAGCTTATTTTATTTATGAACTACTTTCATGAATGATCGTAAACATGACGTGAAAATTACGTCGTGTAAAATGTTGTGTTTTCTTTTTCTTACACGTTTTAAACCCATTACACGTAATTGTGGTTTCAAATAATTTATCCTTTTTTACAATCTGTAATAATGACATTCAACAAACTAGAAATGAGAAACTATTTTATCGTTGCTTTGCGTTTTTACTTTGTAGGCGTGGCTTAAAATGAAGAATGTTATCACGCGCAGAGTAAGCTATCCTTATATCTATAAGAAGTCGCAGGGATTGCTTTGTCTATAAAAAATAAATTTAAGAAATTGTAATTATATATATTTGATTAATTGATTATTATTGGATCTAAAAATAACGTTAATATCATTAAGGAATCGTTGATGTTTTGCTTTCATCGGATGATAACTTAGTTGGGCCGATTAAAGTCTATCGTGAAGTCCTTCGTACTCCGCGACACTTTAAACATCCCAACGCAGTTCATCAACACATGAACGTCACAAGTCAACGATTCATTCCTTAGATAACAACAACATCGAAACATAGCATAAACAGCTGATCCCCCGCATCCTTTAGCCGAATTGAGAGCATGCTTGACTAAAACAAACGTAGTTCGATTCCCCGGCTGCGGTGACTCGTTATGAAACCTTAGTTTATACATATTCTGTTCTATTTCGAATAATGTATATAAAATATACAAGACATATTACGGAGAAAGAAAATTTAAACGAAAGTTTAAACTCAATTAATAAAGGTTGATTTCAGCAGATTTAATTAAGTTATGAATATTTGCTCCTACCCAGTGTAATCCTTCTGCTGAGCTGACACGTACAGCACTAGTACCGACAGAATGATTCCGAGTTGCTGCATCTTGCCTGTCCTTTCTACTAGAGATCCGAGACACCGGGCCCGGGATTATAACCCACGAGTCCGCAACCTTGACTTGATACTCAGCCAATCAAAATACGTGTTGCATCCTCTTCTACACAGCTAATGAAAACAAGTGTTACTTTATAACTTAGCATAGCTATATTTGGGGGATTATCGTCATACCTCTTCACTAATAAATTTACTTTTTACCCTTTGAATTTATGTAGACTATTACCAGAAGATATCTATAAATGCCAGTGCTGCAAAGCCCAGTACAAAGCTTAAAGTGCAAATTTATCAGTTTACGCGTGACACATCTGCGTTTTCCATTCTCGTGATTTACCATTTTAACTCTTTAAGTTTTGTCAAGTGATGACGCTTATATTAAGAGTCGCATAGTAATGCAGAGCACCAATTGTTTTAATCTGAAAAGATATGGCGAAATGTTGTTTATGTATTGTCATCGTCTGTGCGCAAAGGGTAGTATAACAAGCCAGTCAGTCATCATTTCAAAACAGCACGTCAACTAGTCTGAGTCACGCTGCAGACATAGCTATTAAAAATCCACGTAGACACAAAACTTTGAGATCACGATCATTTCTCAATCAGGCAATCCCTTCTTACATCGATGTAGGTTTTTTTTTTTTACTTTCCTTTTTTATTTATTTATTTTTTTATTTTATTTTATTTTTTTGCGTTGCTGTTTTTCTTTGCTTTGTAGTTTTTTTTTTTTTTTTTTTTTTTTTTTTTTTTTTTTTTTTTTTTTTTTTTTTTTTTTTTTACTTTTTTAATTTCATTCGTTCTTATTTATGTATTTGGAGGGAATTATCATTTTTCGATTTGCAAACTTTCACAACTGAGGTAGTGTTCTAATCATACTTACTTGGACTAAATTATGAGTTTATGCAGAAAAAAGTATACATTCTCAAGCAATGGTAAAATAGTATAACATGTGTTGATTTATGTAAACTATCTGAAACTAGAGATTTATATTTAAGGAAGATGTCCCCATTCAGGTGCATACTGTCTTTAGTAGCATTATTACTGAATTACTACTGAATTAAGGACACGTGTTTTTATTTGATGCAATAAAGGTCACAATTTTGATATCAAAATAGACTGTGATTTAAAATACAGACCAATATATAACTCCGGAGGAACAACGACGTGTTAGGTCAATACTTTAGACATTTTCAAGTCAGTATGGCTCAATTTACAACTCCTTACAAATAGCCATATTTCATGAAATGGCTGTATATTGTTGAGGACATGCCCTTTACCTTAAGCTGAATAGACACATTTGGTATAAGTTAAATATTGTCACTTTGGACAAAAATACAAACCCTCAAAACTTAGTAACAAACAAGACGTTTAAGATCAAGAAAATCAACTATATATGTAGATATGTGTATATATGTTTTATATCCCAATTCTCAATCGCCTAATAATCCTGTCGGTCAGGCTTAATAATACAATGTAAAACCGGAATGGCTAGAGAGAGATTCTTTGTCTTTCCACCAAGCAAGTTTTCCGTCACTCTATTGCTTACGTGTGAGTTGACTTTCTTATCAAAGACGATACTTTATAACTGTGTTTTATGTTTTTATTTATGTTGTTGTTAATGTTGTTGTTTATGTTGTTGTTTATGTTGTTGTGTATGTTGTTGTTTATGTTGTTGTTTATGTTGTTGTTTATGTTGTTGTTTATGTTGTTGTTTATGTGCTATTTATGTAGTTGTTTATGTTGTTGTTGTGATGTTGTTGTTTATGTTGTTGTTTATGTTGTTATTTATGTTGTTGTTTATGTTGTTGTTTAAGTTGTTGTTTATGTTGTTGTTTATGTTGTTGTTTATGTTGTTGTTTATGTTGTTGTTTATGTTGTTGTTTATGTTTTTGTTTATGTTGTTGTTTATGTTGTTATTTATGTTGTTGTTTATGTTCTTGTTTATGTGTTATTTATGTTGTTGTTGATGTTGTTGTTGTGTTGTTGTTGTTTATGTTGTTATTTATGTTCTTGTTTATGTTGTTGTTTATGTTGTTGTTTATGTTGTTGTTTGTGTTGTTGTTTATGTTGTTGTTGTGTTGTTGTTGTTTATGGTGTTGTTTGTATAAACTTTAAAGGTGATATCCCATAGTTGGCCTATTTCAAATACATAATAATATCTGACCTCTGTTGAGGGGTAGTTGTGCATAATTTCCACAGAAAGTCAAACTTTAGTCTAAGCTTTGATTTTAATCAGTGTCTCAATTTAAAAGCATTACATCTCATATAACTCATATAACATATAACAAATATACAGGTTTGTAATGACGAATGTGGCGTTATACTTTACTTTTTACATAAGTGTGTGACATCAATAAACATCATTTCGAGGGATCTGTACAGGTTACAACACTGTTGAAAACATTTTTTGTCAAAACTGTCTGATACCACCTTTACATATGGTTTTAAAAAAAAAATCTTGTCGAACGATCATCTTGTAACCCGGTTATGGTATGTCTGGTTCGGTTACAGAAATATGATTATTTATATAAATCGTTGTATCGCGTGCTGTCGTGAATGCGGGGCACCAGGCGATCTGCGATAGATTTATAATCAATTGTTCCATTGATAACGCTATTGATATAGCCCAGAGAATAAATAAGACGTTTCCAAAAACAGGACTGAAAGTCTCGCTTGTTTTGAAGGATTTATAATTATTTACTTTTATTGTCAGTAAATATAGTCGGGACGCACATGGTCGGTAGGCTCGAGATTTCATCTGAGAAAGTACAAATCTTTAGCCGCTCATTGTGTAGATTCGTGCCTCAGTCGGGTTAAAACATTGAAGTAAAAACTTTTGTCACGAGTGGACGTGTGTTGGTGATTCTACGCGGATCTGCCTGTCGTGTCCTCTGTATACCTTTTCTCTTACACCTGTCACTGAATAAAGTATCCGTACTGTTTGTTTACAAGATCAGTTATATTTGAACTTGTATTCTAACCAAGATAATGTACCTTGTACAAATCTTAATGAAAGTCTGCTCTGTTCTGTTATATAATATTATATTATGTTCTGTTTCTGTTTCTTCCATGGTTTAAAGACGATATCATGGTTGATATGCATGTCTCTATGTACTTACATATGATGTCTGTACAAATATTCATTGACACGATATCTTAGTTGATATGTGCATACAATCATATTTTACACGATATCTTAGTTGATATGCGTGTTTCTATGTACTTACATATGATATGTACATACAAGCATATTTTACACGATATCTTAGTTGATATGCGTGTTTCTATGTACTTTCATGCGATATGTCCGTACAAACATGTTTTACACGAGATCTTAGTTGATATGCGTGTTTCTATGTACTTACATGCGATATGTCCGTACAAACATGTTTTACACGAGATCTTAGTTGATATGCGTGTTTCTATGTACTTACATGTGATATGTCCGTACAAACATGTTTTACACGAGATCTTAGTAGATATGCGTGTTTCTATGAATTTACATGTGATATGTCAGTACAAATATATTTTACACGATATCTTAGTTGATATGCGTGTTTCTATGTACTTACATATTATAGGTCAATACAAACAAATATTAATTTGATTTACACATTTACGTCCTTTTTTGACACGACGGCTCCATACAAGATATATTTGAAAGCATACGGAGCAATATAACTGTGCAGTAAATGCATTATTAAATAGATATCCTTTGAATTCTAATCGCCGACTATTAAAGAGTCTTTATTCAATATATTTTCCTGCCAGCCACAGCAGCACACATTGTTGTTGTGATGATTCTGTTCTAACGTATGGTAGATATATACATGTATAACCACTTCAAACCAGTCTCGCTGCAGGGTAAACTCTAGCGACGCGGTTTAAGCGTCTTCCAAAGTTGCGCGGTTAAGCTACGCTATGTGTGATTGTTGTATGGAGGGGTTACCGTTGCCATGCGCCGGCCTGTGTTACAATGGTTACGTCCAATGCTGTCGTTATTTTTCACAAAAAATGACCCAACTTTGAGCAAAATTTTATAAACTCCTAATTGGAATTATTTCAATAAAAAATGTTTCTAAGATAGCCATAAGTGTATCATGTAATATGCAAAATGAATTTCGAAGATATCTTGCGAAATAAAAAATTTAAGGTGTAGGGTCGTGTTTTCTCTTGAGCGCCGTACTTATTGTACGGCCGGACCGTGTTTTAAACTTTTCCACAATGGTGGCAACTGCGGGATCATGGCCAACTGAAGGACTTGAGTTGCCTGGCCTTGAAATGCCATATTCCAAGTGTTAAAATGAGACTTCTGGGTGGGATGGATGTAGAGGAGGTAATATAACGACCACAGTGGGAGATATATAAGCACTTTAAACCAGCCTCTGGGTTCCAAGGTTGCATGGCTAACTGACGGTAAGTTTGGTTGTTGTAAAGCTTGGCTGGCATGTATAGTTTCTCGTTTTATCAGAGAAAAATAAAATAAAAAACATACCCAAAACTGTCATGTTTAGTGT
This sequence comes from Sinonovacula constricta, assembly GCA_007844125.1. Taxonomy (NCBI): domain Eukaryota; kingdom Metazoa; phylum Mollusca; class Bivalvia; order Cardiida; family Solecurtidae; genus Sinonovacula; species Sinonovacula constricta. The sequence continues at coordinate 50,716,160 of CM017570.1, forward strand.
AAGTTTTTATTTTAATGTATAAAAAGATATGTCACTGGTGCGCATAGTGTTGCTCAGTTATACATGACAGCGCACACCGTTTGCGGTCTTCACGTTTCCTATCATGTGACTTCGTCTCTAGTTGCGGGATTGCTTTCACGACACGTTTTTTCACGGCCTCATCTGACCCGGTGGAAGATCTCTCGTGCACGTCCCGTCGCTACAGACCGCGTTACCATGACAATCAGCGTCTGTCACACACGGTCCTAGTGCTGAGGCCGTCGTAGATATCGTCGCTGGTCCTGATGTTGTAGGGAAGGTTGTTGTGAAGGTCGGAGGACGTAAAGGTGGCTGTACAGAACGGAGAGAGAAGAAAAACAATGTAACGTAACGTTGTAACGTAACAGACCATCCAGACATGGTTCTTATAAACGTTTACTATAACTAGCGTCCAGCCAGACCTTCTTGACAGGGTTCTTATAAACGTTTACTATAACTAGCGTCCAGCCAGACCATCCAGACAGGGTTCTTATAAACGTTTACTATAACTAGCGTCCAGCCAGACCTTCCTGACAGGGTTCTTATAAACATTTACTATAACTAGCGTCCAGCCAGACCATCCAGACATGGTTCTTATAAACGTTTACTATAACTAGCGTCCAGCCAGACCTTCCTGACAGGGTTCTTATAAACGTTTACTATAGCTAGCGTCCAGCCAGACCTTCCTGACAGGGTTCTTATAAACGTTTACTATAACTAGCGTCCAGCCAGACCTTCCTGACATGGTTCTTATAAACGTTAACTATAACTAGCGTCCAGCCAGACCATCCAGACATGGTTCTTATAAACGTTAACTATAACTAGCGTCCAGCCAGACCTTCCTGACAGGGTTCTTATAAACGTTTACTATAACTAGCGTCCAGCCAGACCATCCAGACAGGGTTCTTATAAACGTTTACTATAACTAGCGTCCAGCCAGACCATCCAGACAGGGTTCTTATAAACGTTTACTATAACTAGCGTCCAGCCAGACCTTCCTGACAGGGTTCTTATAAACGTTTACTATAACTAGCGTCCAGCCAGACCTTCCTGACATGGTTCTTATAAACGTTTACTATAACTAGCGTCCAGCCAGACCTTCCAGACAGGGTTCGTATAAACGTTTTCTATAACTAGCGTCCAGCCAGACCTTCCTGACATGGTTCTTATAAACATTTACTATAACTAGCGTCCAGCCCGACCTTCCTGACATGGTTCTTATAAACGTTTTCTATAACTAGCGTCCAGCCAGACCTTCCTGACATGGTTCTTATAAACGTTTTCTATAACTAGCGTCCAGCCTGACCTTCCTGACATGGTTCTTATAAACGTTTACTATAACTAGCGTCCAGCCAGACCATCCAGACATGGTTCTTATAAACGTTTACTATAACTAGCGTCCAGCCAGACCACCCAGACATGGTTCTTATAAACGTTTACTATAACTAGCGTCCAGCCAGACCTTCCTGACAGGGTTCTTATAAACGTTTACTATAACTAGCGTCCAGCCAGACCTTCCTGACAGGGTTCTTATACACGTTTACTATAACTAGCGTCCAGCCAGACCTTCCTGACAGGAAAACATAGATCTGAGTGACTCTCTGTCTTCAAGTTCAGCTGTGGTTTATAATAGTCAGAGTTATTGCCCAGTAGAAGAGACACAATTGTTAAATGATGCATTAACTATTACTCAGTTGGAACATAACTGAAGCTTGTCTGCAACAATCACTTGGTAAATAAGATTAATTAATATAAATATAATATGAAGATAAATGGAACTGGTGATATTCATCGGAATATAAATCGATCTCATTATAAAAACAAATCAGACTTGTATTGCAGGGATCGAGCATTGAATAAATTTGAATAGCTTTAGAAACTATGACTGATTTATGTACAATTAAAACAATTCATCATCATCACAACAGCCAGCAGCAACATTTCATTAAAGCCATTTATGATGGTGATGGTGGTAATGAAGAAGAATAAGATGATGATGATAACAACGACGACGACACCAACGACAACGACGACGAAGAAGATGATGATGATGATGATGATGATGATGATGATGATGATGATGATGATGATGATGATGATGATGATAATGATGATGAGGATGATGACGACGACGGCGACAGTGACGACGACGACGACGATGATGATAATGATCATGATCATGATGATGACGAGGACGACGACGATGATGATGATGACGAGGACGACGACGACGATGATGATGTGTTAATGATGGTGATGATGATGATGATGATGATGATGATGATGATGATGATGATGATGATGATGATGATGATGATGATGATTATGATGATTATGATGATTATGATGACGACGACGACGATAATGGTGATGAGGATGATGAAGACGACGGCGACGGTGACGACGAGGATGATGATGATGATGATGACGATGATGATGATGATGATGATGATGATGATGATGATGAGAACGACGACGATGATGATGATGATGATGATGATGATGATGATGATGATGATGATGATGATGATGATGATGATGATGATGCTGATGATGATGATGATGATGATGATTATGATGAGGACGACGACGACGATGACAAGGATTAGGATGATGATGATGATGATGATGATGATGATTTGGTTGATAATGATGAAGATGATGATGATGATGATGATGATTGTAGACGGTTAATAGAAACCAAAAATGAACTTAGCATGGATCGTGATAACAAATTTGTATAAATCATATAAATGAGTTTAGTATTTGTCACAAATAAACAGCAAAGTTTGGATCATACATATTTACATTAAATATCATAATAAACCATTGTTACATGAACAGATCCCCTAAAATGCTGTTTATTGATGTGCTACACCTGTCTGTAAAGTGAATCATTATGTCTTAATCGTCATTACACACATGTATTTCCTTTCTGAGCCACTCTGCACAGTTGGCTATTTTTAAACTATAAAAACCACGTGATCACCTATGTTTTAGCTCATCCACTTCATCCGCTGTGACGTCGATGTCTAATTTTAGCAGGAATCCCAACCACCCTTATTTATATATTTGAAAAGAATGAACATTTTAAGCGTTAATTAACGAGTTATACTGCCTTAAAATCGTCAAAGCTGTGAATTAAGTGATTTTCAAACAAAGGTCAGATATTGTTACATGTATCAGATGAAGGCAAACTGTCGGATAGCACATTTAACACCTTTAAACCATTTATGAACAACAAAGATCACTGATGTGAGATAGCCAGGACGCGACTGACAGCAAGCGATTTTGTGAAGCAGAAGAAAATTCTGGGAATAATAGTCACTTACACTGTAAAATCATCATTGCATAATTATTAAAGAGTAACTCTGATGGGGACTACACTGTCTGCTACTTTGCTTTCTTCTCTGTTGTCTTCTACATCTGTTTTTACATGCAGTTCACATACATATCATGTTGTTATTGCATTGTTAACATCGGCATAACCGGTTTTTGTTGTTAAATACGACTTCACCAAACAGTTGCGAGTTTCTAGTAATGCTTGCTACCTTTTTCATTATTGCAAGCTACACTTTATTGTTGCAAGCTGCAAGGAAAAAGCGGAATACTCGGTTCTTTTCTCTGGTTCAGCTGCGATGTTCTGTTATTGACTGCTAAACTATCGGCCCCATAAAAATGCATTTCATTACAGCTACCGATCTCCAGAATGGCGCAAATAAAATCTGTTCAGACATTCAGCTATATTGACGCATGAATGGATGGACGAGGAACGGACGATGCAAAGTATATACTCGTTCACCAATCTTTGAATGACTGGGGCATGATAAAGTGTTTCACCGAGTTTCTCCCATTCAGGATGTTTTGTGATGGGAGAGGGGTGGTGGTGGGGGTCGGGGTGGGAGGCGGGGTGCATGCTGAGGTGGTGCAGAATGTGGACGTGTTGATGAGAAAATATCATAGTTTCAAAATATGCGATTATCTTTTCTGTAGCAATAAGTTCCGGTTTACGGGTACGTTTTGCCTACATGTACTCTAGAACCTCACAGATCGCTGGACTCCATAGTTTGTTCCCATTGTGCCCAGTTGCGCTGCTTTTAAATCCAAGAACATCTTGTTCTTTAAAAGGTAGTATCCAACAGTTTGTCAGCGTCAATTATATGTAACAACGACCTCTCTAAGGGATATGTGTGTATCATTTCTGCAGAAAGTTCATACTTTAGTCTAAGTTTAGACGAGTTTCATCAGTATCTCAATTTTAGGGCAGTAAAACTTGTTAATCAACAAAATGTCCTTTCTTTTCAAAATATTAATATAAATAAGAACGATTAGGATCCCTGCTTAAAATAGACATCTACGTCAGAGCGGATGATGCGGATGTGGTATAAAACATAGTGGTTACGTGGTTTTCTTAGTTTAAAAATAGCTAACTGTGCAGCGTGGCTCAGATAGGAGATGCATTTTGTAATGTCGATTGTGGCGTTCTGGTTCACTTTTTTACTCAGCTGCAGGACATCAATAAACAACATTTTGTGAGATCTTCTCAAGTAACTATGATTCATTTGGTTGTCTAATGAAAGGTTATTTTGCCCAAACTGTCTTTAAATATCCGCTGCATGACTTACCACAATCTTGGAGACTACTTTAACCCTTTCCTGCGGTACACAATTTGTGGTTATAATATTGCTCTTTTCGTAGTTTAGTTCACATGATGACGTCAGAACGTCAAACTTTGCCGCGTAGCATACAGCGTCATTTCTGCAAAGTTTCGCACACTGGTCCAAAACGCTGACGTCATAAACTGTTCGAAGTACTGTTCCAAACACGTAAGGACAAGTATCGACAATGTCAATTCTAATTCGCCATGTGACGTAGGAAAGAGGTATGACGTCATTACAACTGACAGAAATCCAACTAATTTCATTCTGCAAAATAAATAAATAAAAAAATAAAATAAATAAAAAAATAAAAACAATTATTGCTGCAGATTTTTTCTTTCAAAAACTAAAATATCTCATTAAACGATTAACTATTTATTAAAAAACAAGAAAATATTTATGGGATAATTGATCAATTAAATTATGAGGAAATTATGGGATAAAATGGAAATAATAGGGGGCGCCCGTGACCGAGTGGCAGAGTCTCCGATTGGTTACGCCTCTAACTGTTCACCATCTCAAGGTTGTAGGTTCGAGTCTCTGTTAGGGCGAAAAACTTCACCTTCATCTAACAACCGGTGCGATGTAAATTTTACACGGTTGTGCGAATTTTCTCCAACCAAAATGTTTGTCGCTATAATGGCAATAAATGTGTCGTTGTTTAGAAATAAAACAAAAGCAACTAAATAGCAAGTACAAGTTATGTAAATATAAAAAGCTATACTAAAATCCAAATTAAGACGTTTTTTTATTAACCATGTTTGTGAAATATCTGTGTCATGCCAATTTTTAATTTATATTAACATCAAACAAACGTTTAATTTATAACTTTTACAGACAATTTTAATGAAGAGGAAATACACTTACCTAGTACCATAGTTCCAATCTTTAACAAACATGTCTTCCAATTTTAAACATGTGCATATACTTATAACCTTAAGATTATCCAAGAAACAGACAGACGCGTCTAATTATGACAATTAGATCAATTCCCTATCTTTCATCTAGCATTCTTCGAAATAAATAAAACGTAAACAAACGCAAAAATTAAAATTAAAATTGTCATACAACAATTACAAAAAAACTTGACATTCAGCTAAACATTTGTTTAGAGTCTTAGAATGTGTTTACGTTTTCCGCGCGTTTTGACGTTATAGTCGCTGCGTATTGTTTCGGTTTAGGACTGTTATAAACGTATTTACATGAAAAAAGCGTAAATTAACAATTGCTTGGAAGTTTTCTGCTCGAGTGTACAGGTCTATACAGTAGCGACAATAACGGTTCAGTTTCATCAATAAAATCAATACGTCGTTGAATTACAATCTTGTTGTTCTTGGCACCCCTTATTGATATTCGATGATGTAGAAAAAATACGCCGTGTATTTTCTATGCTTCACCGCACATCTTGAAAATAAAGAAGGTGCAAGCCGGGCATAAGTAAGTTGCTCCTGCTGGTAAAAAATAAAACTTCTCATACGAAAACAACAACAACAAAAAACAACAACATAAAAACAGATGAAGAATGTGACCTATAAAGTATCTGCCAATTTATGTCAGGGAAAATCATCATCTTAATCACCATCATCATCAGCAGCAGCATCCATCATCATCAGCATCATCGTCAGCATCATCATCTTTAACAACATTAACGACAACAGCAACTCTAATGGCGTTATCATTATAGGCATCGTCAATTTCTTAAAAAGGCAATTTCATTAAGTTATGTTGCGCCATACTTTCCTTCCAGGCACAAATAATGCACACGGATCAACAATATCCCACATATGCACGCATACACATTACCATCCAAGGAATACGGTCATGATCATACACTCTTGCATATATATGTTAACTTTCAGCAACGTTTCATATGTATTTTCACACACAGCTGCCCCTCGTCCGTCCAGATATAAAGGGGGACAGACACGCACACAGACAAAACACGCACGCACACGTGCGAACACGCATACAAGTATGAATGCCATAATACTTAAGCAAATGGACGCACACGCAAAACACTAAAATACACTCACTTTCATACGTAACAAAACTACACATATATTATTAGCTGCACACATACATTCATGCGCATAAGTCCCTAAATACAAATACTTTATTACCTGCATACATACACACACGCATTCGTGCCAAAATACACCTATATTATTAAATGCGCACATACACTCACGCGCATACGTCGAAATACACACTTTTTTAGCTGCAAACATACACTCGTGCGCATTCGTGCCAAAATGCACATATATTGTTAGCTGCACACATACAATCATGCACACACGTGCCAAAATACACATACATTATTAGCTGCACACATACACTCACGCACACACGTGCCAAAATACACAAACATTATTAGCTGCACACCTACGCTCAGGCACACACGTGCAAAAATACACAAACATTATTAGCTGCACACATACACTCACGCACACACGTGCCAAAATACACAAACATTATTAGCTGCACGCATACACTCACGCACACACGTGCCAAAATACACAAACATCATTAGCTGCACACATACACTCACGCGCATACGTGTCAAAATACACATACAATATTACCTGAACACATAAGCATAATGACAAAGAACAATACAAAAAATACATTGATGAACACACCAGCATAGTTTATTGTCACAGAACTACAATAACAACAAAACGTTACCTGTCTGAGTTTAAAATACTGTAGACAGATTAATCAATTATGTCTATTGTAATGTTCAAGTTATTAAACCACTGAAAGCGATCTTTTGTTTTAAGCCAGTCACTTGTTTCAGCTTTGTTTGACCGATTGCTGGAAGCATTGTAGCAAATCAGAGGACTTTCAATAGGCATTGTGTCGAACTTTACGAAGATATTCGAAGATTCTTCGCGCAACTCCGGTAACATTATACGTCTGAATTTGATTTTTCCAGTTGTCTGTTTTATTATTTTTGAATGTAAGAAACGTATTATATAATTTGTATAATGTATATTAATGTTGCATAATTGTTTGCTGTTACAACTATGTACCAGACATATAATTCGTTGCGCACGATCTTTCAATTTATACGATATTTACCGGAAACAAGCGAATATTACCGATCGTTATTGCGAATTCAGACACAATTTGAAACTTCCCAAAGCATAAAGGAAGTACTAATGAATCAGTATAATGTTAATACAATAAGAAACCTTGTGTGATTTAAACCTGTTCAACAATGGATGTCCAATGTATTGTTTATTTATATGGATTATTATTTCTTGGTAAGTTTTCAATTGATTATAAAACTTTCAAAAACCACACAAGTAAGCTGCATGTCATACGTATAAGATGAGATTTGTCGGTCTAATAAAGTTGTCTTTGTCGAATGTTACTGTTTCATTAACCAGTCGACTTAAAAAAAAAAAAACACACACGTAAGCTGCATGTATTATGTATAAGATGAGATTTGTCGGTCTAATAAAGTTGTCTTTGTCGATTTTTTACACAATGGTGCGCGATGTTTTGGGACTTTCTATACCATATCCTTAGACAGAATGATAACTGTAACAGTTGTATGTCGTATATGGTTTTATTTTTCGGAAATATATACAAGTTTACCATCTAGGACAGTTTTTCTCAATGAAACATGTATTTGTACAAATATAAATTATTGTTTATTTACACGGAACTATTTTACGATGCGGAAGCATAAATCTCTAAAATTGGTAAGATATGAAACATTGTATAGAGGGGACTAAATTTACTGACATCATCGATGTCTTATCAATCTAGTCCCATACTGCATTACAGGACACCACGTGACCGGATACAGCTACACGGGCGAGAGGTCAATAAGGTCATCTGTGCTAAACTCATTTGCATACGACAATATGGCGCGTCCAAATGACTCGACCACTGCCTACGTGGGGTTTAATCTGTAAGTTATCAATGATGTGGTATGTGCCTTGCGTATTTTTTGTTCCCCGACATTTTTTAACAAAAAATTCCATCAAGAACCATGGAACGTTTCGTAAATGAACCTTAAAACATGTAAAGACCATTTATTCGCTCATGTTTTAAAAAAAGTACTTTCGGTTTGTGTCAGAAATAGAGTAATTTGAATACATGCCACAGTACCATTTTAAATCAGAATATTACATTACGAAATTCGGTCAGCATAACATGATATATAGGAGTCACTTTATAAACAGACGAACGATAATACGTTAATTACATGACGTCATAGCATCGTTCGTCAACATGTTCACTGGTGCTAATGGTGTATTAGTAGTAGATGTAAACTTTTGTTGTGTTTGTCGCTATGACTTATGTTAACCAAAATGTGTCTTTATTTTCTTATAACTTTACAGGATATCGACATTCAAAGCTTTGTATGCACCGGTTGGTTCACTGTGGTCTTTATTCATACTGATTACTTTATTTTCTTTTCCAAATACACATATCTGCAACATGTTTTCTCCTTAACTTTCTACTTTAATTAAATTGAATACAACAATAATGACCATGATCTGATACCCGGCATTCCAGTTGGGCGGGGGAGGGAGGTAAAATGCGCATAATATTTACAAACACGTGATTGACAGTAGGTGCTCTATAATATGTACACACTACTCAAAACCACCTACAAACATGATAAAAACAACGAATGATTAAACACAAGACGAACCATCATAATGTCTATGCAAGAGAAAGTTGACGAGCATCAAAGCTGCCGGAAAATTATGTAGAATACAATGCTGTAAACATTCAACATTCATCAGCATACAACGAAAAAATGTTGCATACATGAGCTTTGATAATATTATACCTTGAACCAATATTAACATTATTAATTTACAGTATAACCAATTTTGTGCATAAACGGGTCCTATTTTCACAAATAAATCCCCAGCCATATCAACCATTCATACAATATTCTTAATGCATATTTCAATACTTAATACATTTTCCCGAATTGTTGGTTTATGCCTGTCTTTGTTATTTATTTTCGGTCATTGCAATGTTAATTTGTACTAATATTTTTTCGTTTATATGTTCACTTACTTTGTCCGTATTGATCCAAGAATGTACTACAATGCGCATATAAGTCTTTATTACTGGCCATTAAATGTAGACATGTGTAAAACTATATAAAATGTATCTCTGTTATTCATAACACATCAATTTCAGTTGGAAACAAGTTTAACTAGGCATTTATCTGTGAATTCATACTTGGCACATTTTACATTAGAACCGTTAAGCCGAGGTGACATGAGCGTCTGGAAATTAAAAACGGATGTAAAACGCTCAACTACAGTACAATATGCGTGGGAATTAGCCTGTATACCAATCGAGAATCATCAGACGATTTCTGTATTAAGTGCCCATGCGCTAAATACATAGCAATCATAAAATGTACAACAAAGCAGTTTAACCAAAACTTGAATGACGAAGACATTTTACACATATATCTATTAAACTGTTTCTGTATAAGGCTGTGATAATTAGCGCAGGCTGCCCTTGCATACGAATTAGTGCAGTCATGCAATATAAAAATGAGAATCAACAATTGCTTTAAGTAAGATTTTAATTGTGATTTTTGTCACATTTCGTTCGTTTATTGTTTTTAGCTAAAGTGGATGTTGTTTTGGAAACAAAAGAAACCAAACACCTTAATATATATATAACAATATGGTCATGTTACTGCTGAAATAGCATAAACATAACCGTTAAATATAGTATGCTTCTCACGGCTGTGACGTCACCTCATAGACATTATCAAAACCAGTTACAAGTATAAGGGTTGCCGAGGACGGCGACCCAATAAACATGACCTTATGACGAGGATGGTGCAGTTGATGAGAACTACAGTTCCAAACCTCGCGCTGATATTTAAATAAAGCAACTTATATGAGGCGATACTGTTGCGTAGTAATGTAACATGCGCTGATACTTAAAAATGACAACTTTTATGCGGCGATACGCTTGCGTTGGAATTTAACATACGCTGATGGTAGCAACAAAGTAAGTTACCATGCGCTGATGTTACAAATTGATGCATATCAAAATATAATATATGGCAATTATAACATCCACAATTTTAGGACTCATCATAATTTGCGTTCCCTCCATATAAAGACGCGTTTACTCTCGGTATAAATATTTTAGTTTGAAACCATGAAGCACCATTTCCATGACCCTACATGTATTTACGCCATAAATAACGGCACGTTAAGAATCGTGTTTTTACTCTTCCAGTTATGGAACGATGAACGGTTGTCATGGCGACCAGAGGTATATGACGACACAACCTATATTCACGCCCTAGAGAACGAGCTATGGAAACCGGAAGTTCTCATTCTAAACGCGTAAGTAAGCATGGCGTTATGCTATGAGAATGGTGGATTTTAAGACATTTTGTTCGAGTATGAAACAATATTCAAATAAGATGTGACCCTTGAGTGTTCTTTTAAATTAAGATAAAGAATTACTTTTTTCAAGGCGTTACCTTGGTGTATGCGTTTTCTTTGCCATTTCCTTACCTTATGTTGTTCTTTTCTTCAATTACTTTCACACTATCTAAATAGATAAATGGCATTTTCCCCTTCCCTTTGAAATAATCAATATACGTTTTCTTATTTTAGTTTCTCCGTGCCTTTGAATATTTTGTAACATTACTTTAAACCAAGGTACCTATTTTAAAGATGCGCCCACAGTATGTGAACATTTAATTTCATTGTATTTTGTAGCACTTAAACACATTTAGACTATAGTTGACCAGATTACCGTCCTAGTTGGTAATTTTCCCTCTCTATATATATACAGATGCACTTTCCTAAAATGGAAAATTATTTTTATAGAACGTTATATTTTAGCTTTGAACACTTCTCTGTTGCTGTAAGTTTTCCAATGTATTACTGCCAGACTGAACGAACATCCTATATTAAAGAAGTACTGATGAGCACATAATGAATTGCTTGTTTTGCAGCCAGGAGAACGTGGGACTGGTCAGTGACGATCATCTAATCTACCGGATACACAACACCGGCAACGTAGAGTGGGAGCCACTAATGACCATGACGGTATAATCCTTAGAACAGTTCAGTTTAGTCGGAGAACTTATTAAGAAATCAGATATTTATAGTCAAAGGCATGACTGGTGGTTAGGAAGGTTAGCCAGTGGGCGGTGGAACAGGTGAATGAACGGGAGGCTGGTATGCGAGTGGATAGCCGTGCGAGCAGGCAGGCGGGCTAGCTGGCAGGCAGGTATGCGAGTGGATAGCCGTGCGGGCAGGCGGGCTAGCTGGCAGGCAGGTATGTGACTGGATAGCCGTGCGGGCAGGAGGCGGGCTAGCTGGCGGTCAGACAGAAAAGTAAACATAAAGGTTTGATATTTGTTTAATAATAACCTTGTCTGTAACTGGCGAATTTACTTCAGACATTTAGTATATATCTACCGTGTTATGAGATAATTTGACAGGGAAGAAGAACCATAACAAGAATATATGACAAAGTTCTAATATCATTGCAACATAGACCAAAATTTTTGAAAAGGCACAGTGCAAGAGTATTCACATGCAAGCCAAATGTAAAAGAAAGAACAAATATCTGATGAGTCATTTAACAAAAACAGCTAACCCAACAATTACCGCCTTGGAACGGTCAGTCGGCAATATGGACCGACAAGGATGTCTGAACCGGTTTTACAGAGCTCACGCATGCCATTTTCCTAAATCATCTACTCTTTTTTAAGTTGCAGTCGAATTAGTGCAACATTGCATTATGAAAATAAAAGTTTGACAATTGATATTGTAACAAAGGAAGAAAATGTGCAGCCATTCCGGGACTCAAACTCTTGACCCTTCGCAAAAAGGGCGAATGCTTTATCGACTAAGCCAACAATATGTGTACGGTTTTGTTTATTTGTTTGTTTTTGTTGTTGTTGTTTTTTGTGTTGTTTCTTCTTTTTTGGAGGGGGGAGGTTATAGTTATCATGTCTTTACAGTTTATTGTGTAGTTCTTTAGAAGAAACAAAAGAAAATAAACACTTTAAAATGTAAATGTAACCATGTGTATGTTAACTGTTGAAAACGAATACCAACTTCCGTTCAAAAATATACGCTCGCGTCTTAATGCTGTGGCCTCACTCAATTGATATTTTCAAAACCAATCACAAACATAATGTCGCCGTTCGCGATGAGCCAGTACTACATACCAATCAATGTCAGTGATAATGCTGTGGGTCATTATGCACGATGCACGATGTCATATTAAACTCCACTTATTGCAATCAGCGGTGTACAAACTCTCCTTCACACTGTGCACACCCAGCTGATTCTTCTTCTCGTATCTATAAAACAAGAAATGGCTCTAATGAAATACAATTTATTGCATACAAACTATATTTATTATCCATGTGCACTGCGAAATCGATGTGACATATTACCCGTTCTATAAACTATATTTATTATCCATGTGCACTGCGAAATCGGTGTGACATATTACCCTTTCTATAAACTATATTTATTATCCAGGTGCACTGCGAAATCGATGTGACATATTACCCGTTCTATAAACTATATTTATTATCCAGGTGCACTGCGAAATCGATGTGACATATTACCCGTTCGACACCCAGATATGCCAACTGGAACTGACCAGCTGGGGTCTGCCTCTAGCGGAGATGAAGTTAACCCCGCTCTGGACTACTGTCAACCTGGACTCATACAAGTATGATTGCTACATTTGTATTTGTCTTGTGAAGAAACAGCCACACTAACACTTGTATACTCGCCATCACTATTATCGCGGAAACACTAATAACGCGGTAATTTCGAAAAGGTTGTTAGCGCCGTCTACCGCTCGAATACAGTAAACACTGTTGACCTATTTTACTTTACCTCTTCAAGACTGGTTTTCCTGTGATTTTAACTTAGGCTGCATCTGCAGTGTCGAACTAAATTCAGAGTCCTAAGCAGAGGCAGCACATTTTATTGTGTACACTGTCCTGTCCTTAAATGACATATTCAACCTGCTGACTTATTATTGAAGAACTGTTAGTTATTTACTGCTATGTAGCCCATATAATTATCGAGAAGGGTAGTGTCCCTTGATTACCGTGAGACTAGTGATGACGTCATTTTATCAAATAAGACAACAGTCAACATTTTTCACGCCTGATTGCATGATAAGTGACTTACACCTTTTAACTGATACTGTGTTTATTATGAATATGAGATGATACAGATGGAAAAACTCATTATACTGCCAGGTAAGTCTTTAACTTATATCACATTTTTTAATCTACGTTTACCGCGAGAATAAGGATGGCCAATTACAGGCTTGTATTACTTTATAGGAATTGACAGACATGAAACCAAACAGCTTATCGTTATTGAAATAACAAAACCCCAATCAACGGCCATCAAAAATCGGTCATACCTATCAATAATGTCAACCTTTGTCAATCTAAAAATGCTTTACTCCTATGTCAAACACAGAGTCAACCTTCATACATAATATTAAAATGTTATTATTGATGCCGTAATGGAATGCAATATGAACATTACATACAGTAACTCGATAAAAGGATATACACGTCTAACCATCTCCAGCTATGACTAGCATATACATATGGTTGTCTTGTTGTAAGACGATGTAGTCCTCTTCTACATATATGTTATAAGTGACACATTTCGTACGTAGAACATGACATAATTACAATAATTAAAACTTTATATGTTTTACCTAGTAATGTCTAATTACTTGACGGTAAATCCTATACTACACACTTACGCTAGAAGCAAATAAAAACAACACTACATCCGGCACCCGTGGTCATTATGTCTAAACAACACTACAGCTGTCACCCGTTGTCATTATGTCTAAACACCACTACATCCTGCACCCGTTGTCATTATGTCTAAACAACACTACATCCGGCACCCGTTGTCATTGTGTCTAAACAACACTACATCCGGCACCCGTTGTCATTATGTCTAAACAACATTACAGCCGGCACTCGTTGTCATTATGTCTAAACAACACTACATCCGGCACCCGTTGTCATTATGTCTAAACAACACTACATTCGGCACCTGTTGTCACTATGTCTAAACAACATTACATCCGGCACCCGTTGTCATTATGTCTAAACAACACTACATCCGGCACCCGTTGTCATTATGTCTAAACAACATTACATCCTGCACCCGTTGTAATTATGTCTAAACAACACTACAACCGCCACCCGTTGTCATTATGTCTAAACAACATTACATCCGGCACTCGTTGTCATTATGTCTAAATAACACTACATCCGGCACACGCTGTCATTATGTCTAAAAACCACTACAGCGGGCACTCGTCTTCATTATGTCTAAACAACACTACAGCCGGAACCCGTTGTCATTATGTCTAAACAACACTACATCAGGCACCCGTTGTCATTATGTCTAAACAACACTACAGCCCACACCCGTTGTTATTATGTCTAACCATCACTACATTCGGCACTCAACATCCTCATTGTGTCAAACCTTTTAATAAGTTCCAACATCGTTTTATTCATCATGAATATAATTTTACCATTTATCTTACGACATTTCGACAGTAGACGTTTGTCACAGTATTTCTGGAACTTCAGCGAGGTAATTCACATCTACAATTTAACCACTCGTTAAAGGTTGAGATGTGAATGTCAGTATTGGATCCTCGATTGAATAGTTGTTTAACGCATTTAATCCTGGCTTAAGATAAGCGCTTATTAAAAAAGCTTGTAATAAACTGTTGTAAATAACACAGACAACAGGGTTTTTACACTACACTATGCGTCAACATATTTCTTTATAAAAAGTTTTTTATAGACCACTAGTCTATCAGAGCACGTAATTTTGTGGCGTCCAAGAACTCTGGAGACATATCCTTATTTGAAATTCTGTCCTTAGACCGGGGCCATCATGGAACATCCTAAACACGCAGGTCAAGGAAGGTCTGGTCATCGAGACATTGAATGGTACTGCGGAAAGCTTCTTTTAGCTCATCTTCCGGTTCACCATTCGGAGAAAATCGGGAAACTATGTCTTCACGACCATCGTCCCGATCGTGCTGTCGTCGTTACTTATGCCCTGTAGTATGCAACTTCCGGTTGAGTGCGCAGAAAGGATAACTTCCGGTTTCCTGGTTCTTGTCATAAACGCCGTCCTCATGACCATCTTTATGCAGCAGATCCCGGATATTGCGACCACGAGCTCGGTGTTAGGTAAACTTTGAGATTTTATAATCACCCTGCCTATCCATCTAGTAATATCTGTAACAAGTAAATATACCTATTTCAAGTAAGTCATTAGGCATTTTAGATATGGATAGAAATCTAAGTGTGTATGATAGACAGTGCAACCAACATACTGGCATTCGATCTGTATCAATACCGTTAACGTTTCTACAGTCAACGATTTTGTAAAAGAATCAAGTATGATACTTTACAATCTATAACAGCTGCAGCCAATCTGCATTACTTTAGAAAAGCACAAACTACTTTCTAAACACATATCCAATTTTTGTCATTAATCGTGCAAAGACACCGAGGTCGCATATAATTGCTTAAAGTCACTTAGCTACCTTGTTTAAAATATTGTTGTCCCTATGCATAACAATGGATCAGTTCTTCTAATAGATTGGTGGTGTTTTATTTCAGGATTTTTCATTTCCGGCTCATTTGTATTGGACAATATTTTTCTCCTACTCTCCGTCATTCTCACAAGTTTCTGTTACAAACACAAGAACCGAAAACTAGGCCACGTAACCAGCATGTTTGTTAGATTTCTTCTCCGAGTCACGTGTTTTCAACAGTTACCAAAAACAGACGACGACACAGTCAAACCAGAAGGCAGCATGGTTTACCACAAGGAAAAAGTATTGGACATTCCAACTGACGATTTGAAAAAAGTCCATCGCGCATGCGCGGACGGTGCCGGAACATGTTCCGTGAATCGCAACTGGGTGCACCCGGCACCAACGTTTGAGGATGGGTTTACAGAACACGTGATAGTAAAGGAGACAAATCTGCCTTCGATTTATCCCAACCTGAATCTGAACTTGATGAAACTGCGTCAAATGAAATCTGCAAATGTGTTTGGGGAGCGCTCAAGACAAGAATACATGTCATCGGATGAGGAGAGTGAGACAAATATGATTGGCAAAGGCAAGAAGGTAAATAATGATGCTTATGATGAGGGGAATGAGAAAAAGACGATTAGAAAAGGTAAGAAGGTACATTGTGTTGATAATGATGAGGAAAATGAGACAACCTTTGAACAAACGAGGAACGTCCGCAAGACGGTGAATGCATTGGACGACGAACACGTAAACGAGAAAGGAAAATTGTACTTGAAGAAAATTGGTAAAGGAGATTGCGAGGAGAAGGAGGCATCTAGGAAGCAATCGACATCCGAATCCAAATCAAGGTCATATCCTAACAGCCTCAGTTATCAGAACGCTGTGGCGGTGTTTGACCGGATCTTGTTTGTCTTCGTGGTTGTTTTTAAAATCTTCTACAATGTCATCCTCATAGGTAACCTCGTGTCTACACTTTCCGTGGATATATATTCAGAGGTTTGAGTGTGGCTGAGAACCTCGTGTCTACACTTTCCGTTGATATATATTCAGAGGTTAAAGTCTGGCTGAGAACCTCGTGTCCATACTTTCCGTTGATATATATTCAGAGGTTTGAGTGTGGCTGAGAACCTCGTGTGTACACTTTCCATGGATATATATTCAGAAGTCTGAGTGTGGCTGAGAACCTCGTGTCCACACTTTCCGCTGATATATATTCAGAGATTTGAGTATGGTAAGAACCATTTGCTGACTAAACCTTTATGACTCCTAATTTCATTCATGACGGTTATTAGTTTTTTATGGGTGTATGATCAGACCTTTTAATTTGGGACATTTCTTAAATCTATATCAGTTAAATGGCATCAAAATAATAAGAAACAACATATACATGAAGAGGCAGTGTATAAATTTAAGATCTGCTTCAGTTTTGTATTGTGTACAATAAAAACTATGTGCATATGCCATCTATTTATTGATATTTTCATTGTCAATATTTATGTTTTCCATTGTTCTGAATTGTTCAAAAGGCATTTGTTCTCTTCTATCAACATTATAATTTCTATTATCTAAAATGCTGATTGTCATGTATTGTAACACTTTAATTATAACATTAACACTGTTATTATATCCATGTGTGCTGGACTAAATTTTTTACAGAATTGTGTGTATTTAAATTGTTGAAGCGCGGAGTCTACTGTGACTCTGGAGAGTCATGTGACCAGTATGTTTACCGATAGGATCTAAGCGGTTATCAAAAATACGGTTCATCATCAAGCAATAATTAAAAAAAAGTGTCTTAAAAATCTTGGGTTGAACTAGTTTCTGTTTGCTAAATAATACATAGAATAAACATATTTCACTCTACAATGTTGTCACTACTTGTGTCTTTGTAACCTACCTTACTGCGGATGTATGCTCAGATGTTGGAACCAGACGGAAACATGGCTTAATAATCTAGATCCCATACAGGAGTTAATAGTAATATATGACATATTTGGATGCTGAGTAAAATAAAGAAACACTTTAAAACTAATTAAACGCTTAGTTTTGAAGAAAAAAATATTTCGAAAAAAATCATATATGTGTTATTGTTATTTTTACATTGAAATAGACAAAATACAAATGTATGTACACAAATTAGATTTACTACCTTCCGTTTTATAACAAGCAAGACTTTAACTTGTCAAATGGCTTTGTGTTATCTCCCATTTGACTTGGCATCTAATATTAATTTTGAACGTTAGTTTTACGATTGAAAATACTTATAATTACAAAATTATTTCATTAAGAATTATTATTGTTTTGAAGACGAAATTTCTTCTACGGTCCTATGGCATTATAGAAATCAACATATTAACGATGAATTCAAACCGTATAAAATTTGGCACTAAACGGGAGATAATCTACTTATGTACATTTGTTCGAAAATATGGGATTGGTGTCTGCGTGTTTACAACGTGTTGGAAAATAAACATTAATACTGAAATAAAACATTTGCTTCAGCATGTTAATATAGCCCACCGGACCAGGTAGCGCAATAGGTAGAGCGTCGGCTCCAGGTACGGGAGGTCCCGGGTTCGATCCCGGGCCGGACCAGGTAGCTCAATCGGTAGAGTGTCGGCTCTAGGTACGGGAGGTCCCGGGTTCGATCCCGGGCCGCGACAAGTCGTTAAAAATAGTTGTGGTATAGCTTCCTTGCTAACGCTCAAGCAATTATAAGGCTAGTTCCACGACTGATTGGCCCGGTGTCCGGATAATGTGACTGGATGTGGTATCATGCCAGGTGTTCACGGCATATAATACACGGTGAAGGCAGCATTATATCTGCTTCAAGTGGGAACCATCTCCAGATAACTGAAATACTATTAGTGGGATGATAAATCCAATAAACAAACAAACTAACTAACTAAAATTTTCAAACCAATCTTGTATGAATGATATTCTATAACAAGAACATAAAAATACAGAAATATAAAATACAGAAATGAATAACAAATACAAAGAAATCTAGAATATAACAATAAAAGGACAATATGTCAGTTAAAAATAAAGAAGTATATACAGAACAAACTTAAAACATAACAATACTCAACGAAACTCATTGTTAAGTGTGCAGTATGTACTGACGCTCTCCAAAATGTTAATGGTAGGTGAAGTCTGTTTATCCAATCAGTGTGTTAATAACCACGTGGTGAATAGGTGGCCTACTTGATTCAAAAGAACATGTGCGTTTTGTTTGTGATACGGTCTATGAGCGTTTGAGGCGTGATCTAAAACTGTCAGAATAACCAAGAATGGAGAAAGGTACAAATCGCAGAACGGTTCATATTGATGACATTCATTTGTTCATCGTCTAAAATTTTGCGATTTTGACAGAAATGTCAGAGGCGTTCCGATTGCAATGGGATAACCAAACTGTTGCGATTAAAACCGAAGAGGAAATTCTGGCTATTGTTTACGTCACAACGTAAGCCTCGGGCTCTGAAGCTGATGTTTCTTTCTTTAAATCCACTGTTATCTCCTCGATAGTCTTATTCTTCGTTTCCGGTACGAACTTCAATGTGAAGAGCCAGAAAAGAGCCAAAAGGACCGTAAATGGCACGAAGGAGTAGTTTCCGAGCCCATCCTGAATCAGTACCGAACATATATTAAAATATATCCAAACATCGTCTCGAACATTAGATAAATACCATATTAAATATCAACGTTTTATAAACTAACAAAGTGATAATCGTATAATGCGCTTGCTGACTACTTTTTGAAGGTGCTATGCGACAGTTTTCCTATATTAAATACACGTACCAATATCTAACTGCTTTCCTGAATTTGGTCATACTTTTTGCATAAACCCGTACGTTAGTCAATACGATTTTGAACACTAACTTCATTGTTAGACTGTAGCCATTTCAACTTTATAAAAAAATCGCGATAGTGGTCACTGCTAAAAATAGATGTCCATGTCAGAGCGGATTACCCGGATGACTATGTAAAAGTAAGTGGTCTTGCGGTTTTCTAACTTGACTCGGATAGAAAACACCTGTTTGCAATGGCTAGTGTGAATTTATCCTTGATTGTTCAGACAGATCGTTTTGACATCAATAAACAACATTTTTAAGACCTTTTCAGATACCAATGACTTATTTGGTTATTTGAGAAATGCTTTTTGGACCAAACTGTCGGATACCTAAAGGCCTGATTTCCATGTCTCACTTTGAGATAAACACGTTAACAATTTGGATATCAGGGGACACAACAGCTTGTGACCAAAATAACGGTTAAGAATTAATTAAATACCTTTCTTTTTCGTGATTTATATTTATTTATATATTACAATAGATTTCTTCGAACTCAATATGTTAAGTATCAGTGCCAGTTTGTAAAAGACATGAATTACATAAAAAAAAGGCAAACAAATTAGTGGGAGTGTGATAGTAGGATTACAAGACAATTAGTTGTTTTTATCGTGTTCGGTTGTTGAGTACAAAATGAGACTTAATTCAGGCATTGGTCCTTAGAAACTCGTCTGACCCAGTACCCCAACTATCCAGTGCTTTGTTTGAGTTAGATAATAAGGTAATGTGCCTTGAAGTTTTAGTGACTTTAGCTACAAGTAAGTTCATTTACGTTTGTATATTATGAAAAATTAATTTTAGTTTACATTTGGTTAGGAGGGTATGAAAACAAAGTTTAAAAAAAGAGTTTAATAAAACAGACAGTAGGATAAATAGAATAATAGGTCGGTGTTGAATAAAGACAATCACACAAGGCAAGCCTCACCATTTAGATTCGCCTCAGCCTTGGGTAATAATATTTTTATTCAACAACAACCTAGAATTCTCTTTGTATTCTGTTGTAAGTATAGTCTGTTGGTAAATGAATACAAATATATGAATGAATGAATATTTTGCAATTTATACCTGAATGTAAGGGAACGTGTACGCCACAATAAAGTTAGCCAACCAGTTCACCAGCACCGACACCCCCAATGGCGGCTGAGCGCTCTGATTGCCTGAATATCTCCGCCACAATAAGCCATGGGACGGAACCCGGCCCCACGGCGAAGAACACAACATACAGCAGGGACACAACGATAGTTCCGATCTTTAACCAGTCTGATAAGTACTGGAGATAGAAATATCCATGTTACATAATGCTTTCTAGACGGTTTAATATAAGAAATATCATTAATAGAATTGGTGAAACGAAGATATTATCTTCATTTGGTTATGATATATTGCAGCTACACGATTCTTGAACTCGACGTCCAGCTATTAAGTTTAAAAAGAAGAATCAGCATCAGCAGCATTATTATCATCATTATCATCATCAGTATTATCATCATTTATCATCACCATCGTCATTATCAATCATAATAATAATAATAATAATAATATCTTACCATGAGTGAGAGAGACAGCGTGATCAAAATGCTGAATATAAACATCCCTCCTAGGCCGATCAGGTGCAAGGTTCGACGCCCCACTCGGTCCATGAGCGGAATGGTGATCATCGTCATGGTAACCATAATGGCGCCAACGCCGGAAGTGGCATGTACTGCCGTGTTCTTGTCGAGCCCAGCCGTCTTGTACAGTGTTACAGAGTAGTAGAAAATCTGCGGGGAAAAATGTGTGAAAATGTGCAAACATCATTTTTTAAGTAAATTATCGCGCCGCCATATTCAAAAGACCTTTTAAAATTGGTAATTATCGTATCTGCTGCGATAAGTTCAGTTGAAATTTACTTCCGGTGCACTTAGAAAAACATTGGATTTCAGGTAGTTTTACATATTTTTTTATCTTTTATGCATCTTTATCACGATATTACACGATATCTACGAATAGAACTCGCTCCAGCTGACCTGCGGTGCGCCGGTGGTTCTATCCAGAACTGTGTCTGGGGTGTTCATCTACCAAATAGCTGGACGTTGCTGTTATGATCATAAATTGTTGCTGCAATTTTTTTGGGCGTTAGCTGTTACTGAGGAAATGTGTTCATGTGTTATTTTGAAAACGTAAAATGACGAAAAGCTGATCACAGCTGAGACTTCAATTCGTGTATTATACACAGAGATGTTTTGGGACAGTTCGTAACAACAATCGTCAACCTCGATACACGTTGGTTACTGACAATGCCCTTGGCCAGCAGGACCCTAGTCTTCACTAGCTGAGATTGACGACATGAGTTCCCGTGTTATAAAAATTTGAAAACGTATAATTACGAAAAGTACACATATAAGACTGATAGCAAACTACAGATTAGTGTAAGACAAATGTACCGCGTTTATTCCCGAGAATTGTTGTGACAGCTGCATTGCGATACTGATGACCAACGATCGGCGGAGGGATCTTTTCTTGAACAGTCGGATTATACCAACCTGTGGACAGAAAGTTGTTATTTTGTTTAACACCGCATTCATCGGCAACATTCTTTCCTTTCGAACAGTAAGCCACCTTGCATTAGCAAAAGCAAATTAACAACAAAAAAACAATAACAACAACAAACTAACAAACAACAATACTTTAAGAACAAATGAACACCAAATAGGACATGTCGTAAAAACACATTGTTCAGTTTCCACACATACACACCATATATTTATCCGCCTACTATGTGTGCTTCCATACAGTTAACTCAAGTTATAATTAAGATTGCATGAACTACTTTCCATGATAATCGCGTTTAACTCCCTTCAACCGAAATGTAAACACAGTCGAATTCTTACATTAAACTCTGATTTAACAAACAACCCGTTCATGTGTAGATGGAATTGAAGTTCCAAAAAATCTAATGTATGTCAGAAGAGAAAAACACTTAACAATCCTGATAAGCTGAACAAACAGACAGCACAGATTACATGTATTGGCCCCAGACCAGTTAAAAGAAGTAAAGAAGACTTTAAGACGTTAAACAACGGATATAAATTTGGAAGAACTGCCCGACTTTTTGGTTAAATCAGTTATACAGGCTAGTTCGACACATCGTCAAATCACATTACCTTTTCTTGTGCATTCATTAGTTTCCCTTATGACTTTATATCATCAACTTCGTCATAAACGTCCGCTGTTCCTCTCAATACTGTCAATGCTGTAAAAAGGAAAGTTTGGGAATTTATGAGAAATATAGCTTACTGAAGTGTTACCATGAACACACATGCGCACACACTGACTGAAATGATATTATAAAGGCATTAAAATGTCCCCCCCCCCCACCTTCAACCCGTAAGATCACAGCTGGACACGTGATTGACATAAAAAGGCATGTTTGATGAACATAGGCATACTGTACTGCCATTTAGATGTTTATATTTCTCTGTTAAACGAAACATTATCTTAGCTTCTCAAACATGTCACATATATCATGTATTATATATGTATGTATAGAGAGTAACTATAAACTGTAAACTAGTAACGCTGTTATCCTTCTCGGATACCACAGCAGCCTGAGGCTGTGTCAAGCCAGCTAGACCCCCATATTCCTCCCCCAACCCATACTCCCCCAACACATAATCCCCCAACCCATACCCCCAACCCATATTCCCCCCAACCCATACTCCCCCAACCCATACCTCCAACCCATACTCCCCAAACACATATTCCCCCAACCCATACTCGCCCTAACCCACACACCCCAACCCATACTGCCCCAACCCATACTCCCCCCAAACCTTACCCCCAACCCATATTCCCTCACCCATACTCCCCCGACCGATACCCCCCTCCCATACTCTCCCAACCATACTCCCCCAACCCATACTCGACCACCCCATACTCCGCCCAACCCATACTCCCCAACCAATACTCCCCATACTCCCCCAACCCATACTCCCCCAACCCATACTCCCCCAACCTATACTCCCTCCAACCCACACCCCAACCCATACTCCCACAACCCACACTCCCCCAACCCATACTCCCCCAACCCATACTTCCCCAAACCCATACTACCCCCCCCCCAAACCGTACTCCCCCACCCCCAACCCATACTCCCCCAAACCCATAATCCCCCAACCCATACTCCCCCAACCCATACTCCCTAAACCCATATCCCCCCAAACTCATAGTCCCCTAACCCATACTCCCCCAAACCCATACTACCCCCCAACCCATTCTGCACCCACTGAGATCACAGTCTGAAGCCAATTAAGGTCGCATTCCAATTTCCAATGTCGTCCGTGCATGCATTCACACACGCATATATCTGCATATGCACAGTATACTTGTACCCCCAAACACACACAAGCATGCGTATTATCAGATATGATAATTAGTATTGCTTTTAACTATGGAGCGGGGCTTTAATTAAAGAAGTGTTCTCCTTTCGGGACTATCCTTGTGCAGAATAAGTAACATATCACTCTGCTAGAAGCATGGGTACTACATGTAGAGCCTTCTAATTATAGGTGTACATTTTGACACACCCACTCAACCTCAGTTATCAATGTATCTGTATGCAGTATGACAAAGTAGCCGGTGGAATGAGGGGGTACGAATCAAGATTCATCCAACTTAAGCGCAGTATACACTGGATATACGCACACAGTTTGGGACCTTAACTTCGAACTAAGCAGTAAATATAATATAATAATAATTTATTTTAAAAGCTTAGTATATTTTATGCTTACATGTATGTGTTTTCACAGCTCTACTTTTATACCTGGTTGGTGGGGGAATGCATCCAACCCCACACCCACCCATCTCCACCCCCTTCCCAGGATCCTAAGACATAAGTTAGTATCAAAGTGGACTAAAACATTAACATTAATTAACATTCAAATCGCTCATCATGTAAGTTTATAATGGATATTTCTTGTGACGTTGCGTTTCACATTGTGTCGGCTACTCGTAAGGAAGTGATGTAGAATGTACACATTTGACATCAGTTCTATTCTTTTGTTCCGTTCAGTTCTGTTTGTATCTTACCTTGAATGGCGTCTGTTTCTCGCTGTTTCTGTAACAAAAGATACCTCGGTGATTCTGGACACACCGGCATGGTGAACAGCTGCAGAACGCATGGGATGACACCTAGACCTGCGACACATGGACTGTGTTTTCAAATGTTTTATTGTTGTACAAAGTTACAAATATGCACTTGAGACAAAACAGAACTTACTTAAGAAAGGTCATTATCTTTATTTCTTATTTCTAAAAAGTATTTCAGCACTTTACTTTTAACGTTTCATGACTGATTTTTATATATATCCTGACCTTTTTCCTAACTACTTTATGTTTTATTTTTATTTCTAATGAAAAGGTAATATTTCCTGAATAGTTCTACATGTGTGGTTTCCAGAGAACTCCTTCTTACCTAGCAACATATTCCAATGCGACTGGTCCCCGAATATTTCCGGAAATCCGAGCACCTGTGAGAGTAATAGGCCGGACACCACACCTAGCTGATGTAAGGTTCCCAGGGCACCTCGTATTTTTACCGTGGAGATCTCCGATAGATACAAAGGCGTCAGGCCGGTAAACAGACCTGGAAGTATTAATTAACATTTTATCATGTGCACATTTGCATAATGGTTTATTAGATTGTGTGCATATTCGGAAACAATATATGTGTGTCACCATTCAACCCCACCAGTTGTCTGGTTTACAACAGTATCATAATAATATATGGTACGTGATGACGTTTAACAGTTTTGTATCATGTCTCGTCACAGTTTTGTTGTTATATTTACAACTGACTGCCATGTAAATACCTTTGTCCTGTGCCATTTCATATTTTAATATATGTTGCCGTACTCATAGAACTCACATTTTGTTATATATATATAAAAGAAATCATACCTGATGAGATACCGACCGGGAATCTTGCCACGATCACCATCTCATAGGAGTCCGCGGTTCTGCTCCAATACACCAGGGCACAGGAGGCTATACCAATATTGTTGGTATGAATCATGCCCATCTTCCTACAGGGACAGGAATGTAACATAATCCATTATACCCACATTGACAAATGGTATATCACAATAATGTTGGTATGAATCATGCCCATCTTCCTACAGGGACAGGAATGTAACATAATCCAATATACCCACATTGACAGATGGTATATCGCAATAATGTTGGTATGAATCATGCCCATCTTCCTACAGGGACAGGAATGTAACATAATCCATTATACCCACATTGACAAATGGTATATCACAATAATGTTGGTATGAATCATGTCCATCTTCCTACAGGCACAGAAATGTAACATAATCCATTATACCCACATTGACAAATGTTATATCACAATAATGTTGGTATGAATCATGTCCATCTTCCTACACGGACAGGAATGTAACATAATCCATTATACCCTCATTGACAAATGGTATATCACAATAATGTTAGTATGAATCATGTCCATCTTCCTACAGGGACAGGAATGTAACATAATCCATTATACCCACATTGACAAATGGTATATCACAATAATGTTGGTATGAATCATGCCCATCTTCCTGCAAGGACAGGAATGTAACATAATCTATTATACCCACATTGACAGATGGTATATCACAATAATGTTGGTATGAATCATGCCCATCTTCCTGCAAGGACAGGAATGTAACATAATGTATTATACCCACATTGACAGATGGTATATCACAATAATGTTGGTATGAATCATGCCCATCTTCCTACAGGGACAGGAATGTAACATAATCCATTATACCCACATTGACAGATGGTATATCACAATAATGTTGGTATGAATCATGTCCATCTTCCTACAGGGACAGGAATGTAACATAATCCATTATACCCACATTGGCACATGGTATATCTCAATAATGTTGGTATGAATCATGCCCATCTTCCTACAGGGACAGGAATGTAACATAATCCATTATACCCACATTGGCAGATAGTATATCACAATAATGTTGGTATGAATCATGCCCATCTTCCTATAGGGACACGAATGTAACATAATCCATTATACCCTCATTGGCACATGGTATATCTCAATAATGTTGGTATGAATCATGCCCATCTTCCTATAGGGACACGAATGTAACATAATCCATTATACCCTCATTGGCAGATGGTATATCACAATAATGTTGGTATGAATCATGTCCATCTTCCTACAGGGACAGGAATGTAACATAATCCATTATACCCACATTGGCAGATAGTATATCACAATAATGTTGGTATGAATCATGCCCATCTTCCTATAGGGACGCGAATGTAACATAATCCATTATACCCACATTGGCAGATGGTATATCACAATAATGTTGGTATGAATCATGTCCATCTTCCTATAGGGACACGAATGTAACATAATCCATTATACCCACATTGACAGATGGTATATCCCAATAATGTTGTTATGAATCATGCCCATCTTCCTATAGGGACAGGAATGTAACATAATCCATTATACACACATTGACAAATGGTATATCACAATAATGTTGGTATGAATCATGCCCATCTTCCTACAGGGACAGGAATGTAACATAATCCATTATACCCACATTGGCAGATGGTATATCCCAATAATGTTGGTATGAATCATGTCCATCTTCCTACAGGGACGGGAATGTAACATAATCCATTATACCCTCATTGACAAATGGTATATCACAATAATGTTTGTATGAATCATGCCCATCTTCCTGCAAGGACAGGAATGTAACATAATCCATTATACCCACATTGACAAATGTTATATCACAATAATGTTGGTATAAATCATGTCCATGTTTTATATGGTCAATACTGAATATCTGCTTTTCTAGACAAGTAGATTAGCATACTCTCGACTTTGAAGTCGCCGGTAGAACCAGATGCTGCCACATTTTATAATTGTTTGTACACTTTCATTTAATTGGTTTTGTGTATTTCAGTGTTACTTGATGCGTTCGCTAATAAACCAGCTGTAAAGCGGCTACGTATTGTCATCCTTACGGCTAGATTGTTGCACACTGTTAGTATACGCATAGTCCATAACTGCGTAGGTTTAGTCCCTGATGGGGAGAATAACTTCTAAAAGCAAAGGTCTTCTAGCTCATCTAAAGTGCGCCTGTTGTTCCTTCGCAGATAAGTACCTGGTATCTTTCCTCGCCCCAAAATATAGCTGAATGCCACTATACTGTCAATATTTGTGCTGCTTTGTCTTTTGAAAACAAAGAAACTAACAAAGAAACAAACACACAAGCTACAAACGAACACATGGCTCTCACCTGCCAAAGAAGTCCGCCCACCAAGCCGCGGAGAAGCCCCCGATCATGCCGCCGACTGGCAAGATGGCCACGATCAGAGCGAACACGGTGGTGATCGAATGTTCGTCCATCACCTCCCCAGTTCGGTCCAAGTGAGTGAGGTTGATAAATGCCTTGATGTGCTGGGAACAAAATAACATCAGCACCAAAAAATGATCAAGGCATGACTGCAAACTTCCTGGGTAGAACCAGTTATTATATACATGTATGGTGTGCATTTATCAATTTTAAAAATATTGTTTTCTAAAAATATGAATTTCAAGAGATTTCCAAAGGTGTATAGCTTTTAATGCTTTTAATTTTTAGATCACAAATAAAGATTTTATAGAAAATTAAAATTTACGCTTCTATACAATTCATCTGAAAATCCTTTGAAGTTGCCATGAACGATGGCTGCCAAGACAAGGGACTTTCACTGATGTCTATTAAAACGATTGAATGTTACCCAAACGAGGAAAATTCATTAAAACAGAATATATATACAACATAAATCTGACCAGGATATACACTATTTGTTTCCGATCTCCGAGCATGTGTGCATTTAAATGTGAGTAAATTAAGAATAGAGTCTTCGTTGATATGTAAAGGTGGTATCCGTCAGTGTGGAAGAAAATTTATTTTCTCAAATAACTAAATAAGTCATTGTTATGTGAAAATGCTTTTCATTGATGTCATAGATCTTTGTAAACAGTTAAGCATAAATTAGCACCGTTATCGCAAACAGGTCTTTCCTATCCGAGCCACGCTGCAGAGATAGCTATTTTTAAATTTATAAAACCACGTGACCACTTACTTTGAGATCACGTTTTATAGTCATCCGGGAAATCCGCTCTGTCGTCGATATCTATTTTAGCAGCGGCCACTATCGACCTTTTTCATACAGTAGAAATTAAACACAGAGTGATTTTTGCTTTCGCTATTAGGTCTGTCTAACTATTCAGTTAGTATCCAAATTCGAATTTATTAAGACCAAAGGATAATTTGATATAGAAAATATGCCCAAATTTCCCAAAGCAGTGGTTATTTCTTTATGTATCTCAGGGACATTGTCGGATACCGGCTTTAACTATATCACATAAGGAAGTGTTGATAGTGGCTGGTGGGTCTATTGATGTACCTGTTCAGGGGCGTTAATCACACCGCTATTGTATCCAAACACCACGGATCCCATCACCGCCGAGAATATAGCCAGGACAAGTCAGCCCGATATTGGCTGAAATCATATAAAACATGTAATATCACGGGGCCCATCACCGCCGAGAATATAGCCAGCACAAGTCGGCCTGATATTGTCTGAAATCATATAAAACATGTAATATCACGGAGCCCATCACCACCGAGAATATAGCCAGCACAAGTCGGCCCGATATTGTCTGAAATCATATAAAACATGTAATATCACGGAGCCCATCACCGCCGAGAATATAGCCAGGACAAGTCGGCCCGATATTGTCTGCAATCATATAAAACATGTAATATCACGGAGCCCATCACCGCCGAGAATATAGCCAGCACAAGTCGGCCCGATATTGTCTGAAATCATATAAAACATGTAATATCACGGATCCCATCACCGCCGAGAATATAGCCAGGACAAGTCGGCCCGATATTGGCTGAAATCATATAAAACATGTAATATCACGGAGCCCATCACCGCCGAGAATATAGCTAGCACAAGTCGGCCCGATATTGTCTGAAATCATATAAAACATGTAATATTACGGATCCCATCAACGCCGAAAATATAGCCAGGACAATTCGGCCTGACATTGTCTGAAATCATATAAAACATGTAATATCACGGAGCCCATCATCGCCGAGAATATAGCCAGGACAAGTCGGCCTGATATTGTCTGAAATCATATAAAACATGAAATATCACGGATCCCATCATCGCCGAGAATATAGCCAGGACAAGTCGGCCTGATATTGTCTGAAATCATATAAAACATGAAATATCACGGATCCCATCACCGCCGAGAATATAGCCAGGACAATACGGCCCGATATTGTCTGAAACCAAATAAAACATGAAATATCACGGATCCCATCAACGCCGAGAATATAGCCAGGACAAGTCGGCGTGATATTGTCTGAAATCATATAAACATGTAATATCACGGATCCCATCACCGCCGAGAATATAGCCAGGACAAGTCGGACTGATATTGTCTGAAATCATATAAAACATGTAATATCACGGATCCCATCACCGCCGAGAATATAGCCAGGACAAGTCGGACTGATATTGTCTGAAATCATATTAAACATGTAATATCACGGAGCCCATCACCGCCGAGAATATAGCCAGGACAAGTCGGACTGATATTGTCTGAAATCATATTAAACATGTAATATCACGGAGCACATCACCGCCGAGAATATAGCCAGGACAAGTCGGCCTGATACTGTCTGAAATCATATAAAACATGTAATATATATACAAGATCACCGCCGAGAATATAGCCAGGACAAGTCGGCCTGATATTGTCTGAAATCATATTAAACATGTAATATCACGGAGCCCATCACCGCCGAGAATATAGCCAGGACAAGGCGGCCTGATATTGTCTGAAATCATATTAAACATGTAATATCACGGAGCCCATCACCGCCGAGAATATAGCCAGGACAAGTCGGCCTGATATTGTCTGAAATCATATTAAACATGTAATATCACGGAGCCCATCACCGCCGAGAATATAGCCAGGACAAGTCGGCCTGATATTGTCTGAAATCATATAAAACATGTAATATCACGGATCCCATCACCACCGAGAATATAGCCAGGACAAGTCGGCCTGATATTGTCGGAAATCATATTAAACATGTAATATCACGGAGCCCATCACCGCCGAAAATATAGCCAGGACAAGTCGGCCTGATATTGTCTGAAATCATATAAAACATGTAATATCACGGATCCCATTACCGTCGAGAATATAGCCAGGACAAGTCGGCCTGATATTGTCTGAAATCATATTAAACATGTAATATCACGGAGCCCATCACCGCCGAGAATATAGCCAGGACAAGTCGGCCTGATATTGTCTGAAATCATATAAAACATGTAATATCACGGATCCCATCACCACCGAGAATATAGCCAGGACAAGTCGGCCTGATATTGTCTGAAATCATATTAAACATGAAATATCACGGAGCCCATCACCGCCGAGAATATAGCCAGGACAAGTCGGCCTGATATTGTCTGAAATCACATAAAACATGTAATATCACGGATCCCATCACCGCCGAGAATATAGCCAGGACAAGTCGGCCTGATATTGTCTGAAATCATATAAGACATGTAATATCACGGATCCCATCACCGCCGAGAATATAGCCAGGACAAGTCGGCCCGATATTGTCTGAAATCATATAAAACATGTAATATCACGGAACCCATCACCGCCGAGAATATAGAAGGGACAAGTCGGCCCGATATTGTCTGAAATCGTATAAAACATGTAATATCACGGAACCCATCACCGCCGAGAATATAGCCAGGACAAGTCGACCTGATATTGTCTGAAATCATATAAAACATGTAATATCACGGATCCCATCACCGCCGAGAATATAGCCAGGACAAGTCGGCCCTATATTGTCTGAAATGATATAAAACATGTAATATCACGGAACCCATCACCGCCGAGAATATAGCCAGGACAAGTCGGCCCGATATTGTCTGAAACCATTTAAAACATGTACTATCACGGATCCCATTACGCCGAGAATATAGCCAGGACAAGTCGGCCTGATATTGTCTGAGATCATATAAAACATGTAATATCAAGGAACCCATCACCGCCGAGAATATAGCCAGGACAAGTCGGCCCGATATTGTCTGAAACCATATAAAACATGAAATATCACGGATCCCATCAACGCCGAGAATATAGCCAGGACAAGTCGGCGTGATATTGTCTGAAATCATATAAACATGTAATATCACGGATCCCATCACCGCCGAGAATATAGCCAGGACAAGTCGGACTGATATTGTCTGAAATCATATAAAACATGTAATATCACGGATCCCATCACCGCCGAGAATATAGCCAGGACAAGTCGGCCTGATACTGTCTGAAATCATATTAAACATGTAATATCACGGAGCCCATCACCGCCGAAAATATAGCCAGGACAAGTCGGCCTGATATTGTCTGAAATCATATAAAACATGTAATATCACGGATCCCATCACCGTCGAGAATATAGCCAGGACAAGTCGACCTGATATTGTCTGAAATCATATTAAACATGTAATATCACGGAGCCCATCACCGCCGAGAATATAGCCAGGACAAGTCGGCCTGATATTGTCTGAAATCATATAAAACATGTAATATCACGGATCCCATCACCACCGAGAATATAGCCAGGACAAGTCGGCCTGATATTGTCTGAAATCATATTAAACATGAAATATCACGGAGCCCATCACCGCCGAGAATATAGCCAGGACAAGTCGGCCTGATATTGTCTGAAATCATATAAAACATGTAATATCACGGATCCCATCACCGCCGAGAACATAGCCAGGACAAGTCGGCCTGATATTGTCTGCAATCATATAAGACATGTAATATCACGGATCCCATCACCGCCGAGAATATAGCCCGGACAAGTCGGCCCGATATTGTCTGAAATCATATAAAACATGTAATATCACGGAACCCATCACCGCCGAGAATATAGAAGGGACAAGTCGGCCCGATATTGTCTGAAATCATATAAAACATGTAATATCACGGAACCCATCACCGCCGAGAATATGGCCAGGACAAGTCGGCCCTATATTGTCTGAAATGATATAAAACATGTAATATCACGGAACCCATCACCGCCGAGAATATAGCCAGGACAAGTCGGCCCGATATTGTCTGAAACCATTTAAAACATGTACTATCACGGATCCCATTACGCCGAGAATATAGCCAGGACAAGTCGGCCTGATATTGTCTGAGATCATATAAAACATGTAATATCAAGGAACCCATCACCGCCGAGAATATAGCCAGGACAAGTCGGGCCGATATTGTCTGAAATCATATAAAACATGTAATATCACGGAGCCCATCACCGCCGAGAATATAGCCAGGACAAGTCGGCCTGATATTGTCTGAAATCATATAAAACATGTAATATCACGGAGCCCATCACCGCCGAGAATATAGCCAGGCCAAGTCGGCCCGATATTGTCTGAAATCATATAAAACATGTAATATCACGGATCCCATCACCGTCGAGAATATAGCCAGGACAAGTCGGCCCGATATTGTCTGAAATCATATAAAACATGTAATATCACGGATCCCATCACCGCCGAGAATATAGCCTGGACAAGTCGGCCCGATATTGTCTGAAATCATATAAAACATGTAATATCAAGCAACCCATCACCGTCGAGAATATAGCCAGGACAAGTCGGCCTGATATTGTCTGAAATCATATAAAACATGTAATATCAAGCAACCCATCACCGCCGAGAATATAGCCAGGACAAGTCGGCCCGATACTGTCTGAAATCATATAAAACATGTAATATCACGGATCCCATCACCGCCGAGAATATAGCCAGGACAAGTCGGCCTGATACTGTCTGAAATCATATTAAACATGTAATATCACGGAGCCCATCACCGCCGAAAATATAGCCAGGACAAGTCGGCCTGATATTGTCTGAAATCATATAAAACATGTAATATCACGGATCCCATCACCGTCGAGAATATAGCCAGGACAAGTCGGCCCGATATTGTCTGAAATCATATAAAACATGTAATATCACGGATCCCATCACCGCCGAGAATATAGCCTGGACAAGTCGGCCTGATATTGTCTGAAATCATATTAAACATGTAATATCACGGATCCCATCACCGCCGAGAATATAGCCAGGACAAGTCGGCCTGATATTGTCTGAAATCATATTAAACATGTAATATCACGGAGCCCATCACCGCCGAGAATATAGCCAGGACAAGTCGGCCTGATATTGTCTGAAATCATATAAAACATGTAATATCACGGATCCCATCACCACCGAGAATATAGCCAGGACAAGTCGGCCTGATATTGTCTGAAATCATATTAAACATGAAATATCACGGAGCCCATCACCGCCGAGAATATAGCCAGGACAAGTCGGCCTGATATTGTCTGAAATCACATAAAACATGTAATATCACGGATCCCATCACCGCCGAGAATATAGCCAGGACAAGTCAGCCCGATATTGTCTGAAATCATATAAGACATGTAATATCACGGATCCCATCACCGCCGAGAATATAGCCAGGACAAGTCGGCCCGATATTGTCTGAAATCATATAAGACATGTAATATCACGGATCCCATCACCGCCGAGAATATAGCCAGGACAAGTCGGCCCGATATTGTCTGAAATCATATAAGACATGTAATATCACGGATCCCATCACCGCCGAGAATATAGCCAGGACAAGTCGGCCCGATATTGTCTGAAATCATATAAAACATGTAATATCACGGAACCCATCACCGCCGAGAATATAGAAGGGACAAGTCGGCCCGATATTGTCTGAAATCGTATAAAACATGTAATATCACGGAACCCATCACCGCCGAGAATATGGCCAGGACAAGTCGGCCCTATATTGTCTGAAATGATATAAAACATGTAATATCACGGAACCCATCACCGCCGAGAATATAGCCAGGACAAGTCGGCCCGATATTGTCTGAAACCATTTAAAACATGTACTATCACGGATCCCATTACGCCGAGAATATAGCCAGGACAAGTCGGCCTGATATTGTCTGAGATCATATAAAACATGTAATATCAAGGAACCCATCACCGCCGAGAATATAGCCAGGACAAGTCGGCCCGATATTGTCTGAAACCATATAAAACATGAAATATCACGGATCCCATCAACGCCGAGAATATAGCCAGGACAAGTCGGCGTGATATTGTCTGAAATCATATAAACATGTAATATCACGGATCCCATCACCGCCGAGAATATAGCCAGGACAAGTCGGACTGATATTGTCTGAAATCATATAAAACATGTAATATCACGGATCCCATCACCGCCGAGAATATAGCCAGGACAAGTCGGCCTGATATTGTCTGAAATCATATTAAACATGTAATATCACGGAGCCCATCACCGCCGAAAATATAGCCAGGACAAGTCGGCCTGATATTATCTGAAATCATATAAAACATGTAATATCACGGATCCCATCACCGTCGAGAATATAGCCAGGACAAGTCGACCTGATATTGTCTGAAATCATATTAAACATGTAATATCACGGAGCCCATCACCGCCGAGAATATAGCCAGGACAAGTCGGCCTGATATTGTCTGAAATCATATAAAACATGTAATATCACGGATCCCATCACCACCGAGAATATAGCCAGGACAAGTCGGCCTGATATTGTCTGAAATCATATTAAACATGAAATATCACGGAGCCCATCACCGCCGAGAATATAGCCAGGACAAGTCGGCCTGATATTGTCTGAAATCATATAAAACATGTAATATCACGGATCCCATCACCGCCGAGAACATAGCCAGGACAAGTCGGCCTGATATTGTCTGCAATCATATAAGACATGTAATATCACGGATCCCATCACCGCCGAGAATATAGCCCGGACAAGTCGGCCCGATATTGTCTGAAATCATATAAAACATGTAATATCACGGAACCCATCACCGCCGAGAATATAGAAGGGACAAGTCGGCCCGATATTGTCTGAAATCATATAAAACATGTAATATCACGGAACCCATCACCGCCGAGAATATGGCCAGGACAAGTCGGCCTGATACTGTCTGAAATCATATAAAACATGTAATATCACGGAACCCATCACCGCCGAGAATATAGCCAGGACAAGTCGGCCCGATATTGTCTGAAACCATTTAAAACATGTACTATCACGGATCCCATTACGCCGAGAATATAGCCAGGACAAGTCGGCCTGATATTGTCTGAGATCATATAAAACATGTAATATCAAGGAACCCATCACCGCCGAGAATATAGCCAGGACAAGTCGGGCCGATATTGTCTGAAATCATATAAAACATGTAATATCACGGAGCCCATCACCGCCGAGAATATAGCCAGGACAAGTCGGCCTGATATTGTCTGAAATCATATAAAACATGTAATATCACGGAGCCCATCACCGCCGAGAATATAGCCAGGCCAAGTCGGCCCGATATTGTCTGAAATCATATAAAACATGTAATATCAAGCAACCCATCACCGCCGAGAATATAGCCAGGACAAGTCGGCCCGATACTGTCTGAAATCATATAAAACATGTAATATCACGGATCCCATCACCGCCGAGAATATAGCCAGGACAAGTCGGCCTGATACTGTCTGAAATCATATAAAACATGTAATATCACGGATCCCATCACCGCCGGGAATATAGCCAGGACAAGTCGGCCCGATATTGTCTGAAATCATATAAAACATGTAATGTCACGGATCCCATCACCGCCGAGAATATAGCCAGTCCAAGTCGGCCTGATATTGTCTGAAATCATATAAAACATGTAATATCACGGATCCCATCACCGCCGAGAATATAGCCAGGCCAAGTCGGCCTGATATTGTCTGAAATCATATAAAACATGTAATATCACGGATCCCATCACCGCCGAGAATATAGCCAGGCCAAGTCGGCCTGATATTGTCTGAAATCATATAAAACATGTAATATCACGGATCCCATCACCGCCGGGAATATAGCCAGGACAAGTCGGCCCGATATTGTCTGAAACCATATAAAACATGAAATATCACGGATCCCATCACCGCCGAGAATATAGCCAGGACAAATCGGCCTGATATTGTCTGAAATCATATAAAACATGTAATATCACGGAGCCCATTACCGCCGAGAATATAGCCAGGACAAGTCGGCCTGATATTGTCTGAAATCATATAAAACATGTAATATCACGGAGCCCATCACCGCCGAGAATATAGCCAGGACAAGTCGGCCTGAAATTGTCTGAAATCATATAAAGCATGTAATATCACGGATCCCATCACCGCCGAGAATATAGCCAGGACAATTCGGCCTGATATTGTCTGAAACCATATAAAACATGTAGTATCACGGATCCCATCACCGCCGAGAATATAGCCAGGACAAGTCGGCCTGATATTGTCTGAAATCATATAAAACATGTAATATCACGGATCCCATCACCGCCGGGAATATAGCCAGGACAAGTCGGCCCGATATTGTCTGAAATCATATAAAACATGTCATATCACGGATCCCATCACCGCCGAGAATATAGCCAGGACAAGTCGGCCTGATATTGTCTGAAATCATATAAAACATGTAATATCACGGATCCCATCACCGCTGAGAATATAGTCAGGACAAGTCGGCCTGATATTGTCTGAAATCATATAAAACATGTAATATCACGGATCCCATCACCGCCGAGAATATAGCCAGGCCAAGTCGGCCTGATATTGTCTGAAATCATATAAAACATGTCATATCACGGATCCCATCACCGCCGAGAATATAGCCAGGACAAGTCGGCCTGATATTGTCTGAAATCATATAAAACATGTAATATCACGGATCCCATCACCGCTGAGAATATAGTCAGGACAAGTCGGCCTGATATTGTCTGAAATCATATAAAACATGAAATATCACGGAGCCCATCACCGCCGAAAATATAGCCAGGCCAAGTCGGCCTGATATTGTCTGAAATCATATAAAACATGTAATATCACGGATCCCATCACCGCCGAGAATATAGCCAGGACAAATCGGCCTGATATTGTCTGAAATCATATAAAACATGTAATATCACGGATCCCATCACCGCCGAGAATATAGCCAAGACAAGTCGTCCTGATATTGTCTGAAATCATATAAAACATGTAATATCACGGATCCCATCACCGCCGAGAATATAGCCAGGACAAGTCGGTCCGATATTGTCTGAAATCATATAAAACATGTAATATCACGGAGCCCATCACCGCCGAGAATATAGCCAGGCCAAGTCGGCCTGATATTGTCTGAAATCATATAAAACATGTAATATATATACAAGATCACCGCCGAGAATATAGCCAGGACAAGTAGGCCTGATATTGTCTGAAATCATATAAAACATGTAATATCACGGATCCCATCACCGCCGAGAATATAGCCAGGCCAAGTCGGCCCAATACGGTTTGAAATCATATAAAACATGATATATATAAACAAATAAATAAACTTACAAACTTTAGAAAATCTACTAAGCCATGTAACAAAGATGAGGAGCAATCAAGGGCGTCGCAAACGATTAAAACATTTAAAAAAACACAGCAACATATATTTTAAAACTCAATTAAAGATAGTATTAGGGAGTTTTCTGTAATCAAAAACATGTAAATAAATAATATAATAAAATATAAAATAGAAAAGTTCATGTACCGAATTATGACCCCTATTTTATACCATCTTTAATTTGGTTTTAAAATATAGGTCACAATTTCTTTTATTTAAATTTGTTTTAATTGTTTGCGTTGCCTTGGATGCTTCGCATCGCCGGTTTTCCTGTACCAACAGATAGTATGCAAAATAAAATTGTTCGGAATCAATTAAATACCATTTCTTTTTGTGTCACGACGTCAAATGCGGTGTCACATTTTAAACCCGGCTTTAGAAGCAATAATAACTTAGTGTAATAAGCAAAAAGCCAAGTGTATTAGTGGACAAACTGGATTTGAGAAAGTGTCGTTGTAGGATATACATCTGCATTAGTTTTCCATCGAATTCGGTTGCATAGAACAGGACGAAATGAGACTCAATACAGTGGTTCTGACAAACTTAAATCTTGCTACCCTGTTGTACATTCGGTACCCCACCCATCCATGGTTACGCGAGAATTTGATGATTCTGTGAGAACAGGACGAAATGAGAACCAATCCAGTGGTTCTGACAAACTTAAATCTTGCCACTCTATTGTACAGTCTGTACCCCACCCATGGTTACGTGAGAGACTGATAATGCCGTGAGAACAGGACGAAATGAGACTCAATACAGTGGTTCTGACAAACTTAAATCTTGCCACTCTGTTGTACAGTCTGTACCACACCCAGTCATGGTTACGTGAGAGTTTGATGATTCTGTAAGAACAGGACGAAATGAGACTCAATCCAGCGGTTCTGACAAACTTAAATCTTGCCACTCTGTTGTACAGTCTGTACCCCACCCATCCATGGTTACGTGAGAGTTTGATGATTCTGTAAGAACAGGACGAAATGAGACTCAATCCAGCGGTTCTGACAAACTTAAATCTTGCCACTCTGTTGTACAGTCTGTACCCCACCCAGCCATGGTTACGTGAGAGTTTGATGATTCTGTAAGAACAGGACGAAATGAGACTCAATCCAGCGGTTCTGACAAACTTAAATCTTGCCACTCTGTTGTACAGTCTGTACCACACCCAGCCATGGTTACGTGAGAGTTTGGTGATTCTGTGAGAACAGGACTAAATGAGACTCAATCCAGCGGTTCTGACAAACTTAAATCTTGCCACTCTGTTGTACAGTCTGTACCACACCCACCCATGGTTACGTGAGAGACTGATGATGCCGTGAGATCAGGACTAAATGAGACTCAATCCAGCGGTTCTGACAAACTTAAATCTTGCCACTCTGTTGTACAGTCTGTACCCCACCCACCCATGGTTACGTGAGAGACTGATGATGCCGTGAGATCAGGACGAAATGAGACTCAATCCAGTGGTTCTGACAAACTTAAATCTTGCCACTCTGTTGTACAGTCTGTACCACACCCACCCATGGTAAAGTGAGAGACTGATGATGCCGTGAGAACAGGACGAAATGAGACTCAATCCAGCGGTTCTGACAAACTTAAATCTTGCCACTCTGTTGTACAGTCTGTACCCCACCCAGCCATGGTTACGCGAGAGATTGATGATTCTGTAAGAACAGGACGAAATGAGAACCAATCCAGTGGTTCTGACAAACTTAAATCTTGCCACTCTATTGTACAGTCTATACCCCACCCATCCATGGTTACGCGAGAGATTGATGATGCCGTGAGAACAGGACGAAATGAGAACCAATCCAGTGGTTCTGACAAACTTAAATCTCGCTGCACTGTTGGAATCAGACTACAGTTATTTGCCGTTGGTCGACCACAATAAGGATGTGTTTACATAGT
Source organism: Sinonovacula constricta (assembly GCA_007844125.1). Taxonomy (NCBI): domain Eukaryota; kingdom Metazoa; phylum Mollusca; class Bivalvia; order Cardiida; family Solecurtidae; genus Sinonovacula; species Sinonovacula constricta. Next base: position 50,756,912 of record CM017570.1, read on the forward strand.
AAATAGTGCATGTGTTGAAAGTCTGATATAAATAAGTTGATGAATGAAAGAGATGGCAACATGGACATTTTTCAACAGGGTGGACCTTAATAAGCTGGTAAATGCAAGCATTGATGAAGACTTTATGTAAATTTGTCTATTTTCAGTGATTGTGTACATGGCCAAATTCACGTGGGTCCGGCGGATTACAGCCGAATGGTGCATGGTTGTACTTTGACTGGAAATTATGGGACCGGAATCAGCTTGACCCCCAACTTTCTGCAGCTAGAATTTCTTCTCTTGGATGATACTACTGACAGCAAGTGACTCTGATTTGATTGGAGAGTTACCAACATGACCAGTGTCCACAATGTCTATATAGAACATATAGTAAAAATAACTGTGGTCTGAGGCCATCTCGGCAACACATGGTTCCACAAAATGGCGAACCAAGCAGAAAGGAAGGAGACTTAATCTCCGTATTCTGACACGAACGCTATTCGATACTTTTATTAACTACACTATCATCAACACAACATATATTTATTAAAAAGAGTATTGTACTTAACAACTACAAACAAACCACGTATTGTTAAAAAATACATATACTTATTAAACACTACAACGTTAACTTATAGTATAGAGGCTATACATACTGAACCGCTATGTTGCAGACTCTGATCATACGGGGGGCGCCGCACGGGTTTCATCGGAGGGGTGAGGTACCTGGGGGAAATAAATGTTACCATAAATCTCTCCTGCGCTCTAGTTATTTTCGCCATACGGTGCTTCTGAGGGACACAGGCCTGTCCATACATTAAAAAATAAAATAAAAAATAGAATAGATACATTGGACAGGCCTGACGCAATGAACATTAAGACTGTGTTTAGTAATGTATATAGAATTCATTATTTAAATTATTGATCCTTTAAAAGGAAATACTTTTGAATGTTCCTAAAAAGGTGCCACTAGCATCGGTTAGAACAATATAAATATATTTTTATCTTTAATTTTAAATGAACACATTTTTTTTATTTTATTTTTATTTTTATATATAATTATGATGCGTTTTTAACACTATTATAAGTCCCAAAAGAGGCACTGTACAACACTGCATTGTATTTATACAATGAGGCGAACAAGCTATATATTATGTTAATTAGGTGGACTAAAAAATAAATGTACAGTAAAAAGGAGGTGCTTACTGTAAAATTTTACAAATTAATTTTTACGACACATACATCACAAGCACACATATACATCATAGACAATACAAACACCCATACGATATATATGAGAGCCTATTGCCAATGTCATTACAAATTTATAATTACCTTTATTTTGTTTAAGTTTTAATCGTTTTAACCTTCCTGACATTAGGCAACCCTCACACCATTAAAAATAAACATACTGTGATATCTTATTTTAAACTTCTATATATTAATGCTCGCCCTATAACAATAGTTAGGGCGAGGGTAAATAAAGCAAAGTATTGAATGTGAAACATTTTATATATTTCAGTTTTATAGTATTTAGTCTTAAATGCGAACTAGACATATTATGTCTGATTTTATTCTGTGTGTGTAAAGATGTCACATTTCTTTTTGACATTATACAGCATTCTTAAATGTCTATGGACACATTGGTGTGCTATTTAGATATGATGTCATGCACATCATTGCATGCATGTCATAATCTAACAAGCCTGCAAAAATTTATTCAGTTACAACTGAAAAATGTTACAACTGCAACAAGTTGTGTATGTGGAGATCTGTAACTTGTATATTAAGATATGTAACCCTTATTTATCACTTTAATTTAAGTGTAAGTTGTATGTGTCGTTCTGTAACATGTATGTGTTATTCTGTAACTTGTGTCATTCTGTAACTTGTGTTATTCTGTAACTTGTGTCATTCTGTAACTTGTGTCATTCTGTAACATGTGTCATTCTGTAACTTGTGTCATGCTGTAACTTGTGTCATTCTGTAACGTGTGTCATTCTGTAACATGTGTTATTCTGTAACTTGTGTCATTCTGTAACTTGTGTCATTCTGTAACTTGTGTCATTCTGTAACTTGTGTCATTCTGTAATTTGTGTCATTCTGTAACTTGTGTTATTCTGTAACTTGTTTCATTCTGTAACATGTGTCAATCTGTAACTTGTGTCATTCTGTAACATGTGTCATTCTGTAACTTGTGTCATTCTGTAACTTGTGTCATTCTGTAACTTGTGTCATTCTGTAATTTGTGTCTTTCTGTAACTTGTGTTATTCTGTAACATGCATCATTGTGTAACTTGTGTCATTCTGTAACTTGTGTCATTCTGTAACATGTGTCATTCTGTAACTTGTGTCATTCTGTAACTTGTGTCATTCTGTAACTTGTTTCATTCTGTAAACTGTATGTGTCATTCTGTAACTTGTGTCATTCTGTAACTTGTGTTATTCTGTAACATGCATCATTCTGTAACTTGTGTCATTCTGTAACTTGTGGCATTCTGTAACTTGTGTCATTCTGTAACTTGTGTCATTCTGTAACATGTGTCATTCTGTAACTTGTGTCATTCTGTAAATTGTATGTGTCATTCTGTAAATTGTGTCATTCTGTAAATTGTATGTGTCATTCTGTAACTTGTGTCATTCTGTAACTTGTGTTATTCTGTAACATGCATCATTATGTAACTTGTGTCATTCTGTAACTTGTGTCATTCTGTTACTTGTGTCATTCTGTAACTTGTGTCATTTTGTAATTTGTGTCATTGTGTAATTTGTGTCATTCTGTTACATGTATCATTGTGTAACATGTGTCATTCTGTAACTTGTGTCATTCTGTAACTTGTGTCATTCTGTAATATGTGTCATTCTGTAAATTGTGCCATTCTGTAAATTGTGTCATTTTGTAACTTGTGTCATTCTGTAACTTGTGTCATTCTGTAACATTCATCATTCTGTAACATGCATCATTCTGTAATTTGTGTCATTGTGTAACTTGTCTGTATAACTTGTATGTGTAGACCTATAACCTGTAAGAATATTCTGTATTTCAGGCTTGGAGGCCCCGACCACCTGGACTACATCAGCATGTACTCCAACTCTGGGGATCCAGACCAGGGTGTGCCACCACACTGGCACTACATCAGCTTCGGGCTCTCAGATCTCCATGGCGACGGTCGCGTTCATTGGTAAGTGAAAAAGCTGTCTTTTTTTTTCAAAGAATTATCCAAAGCTAATAAATTGATTAATAAACAAAAATCTTGGTCAGTTTAACACACATGCATAGCTCAAGTTTAATGGCATATTGGCTCGTATTTTCTTCTGTATTTCTATTCCAAAACATTTGTTGAATTATTTTAAGAAATCTAAGAACCTCGTGTTTTAAGAGGTTTTTGTACTACTGCACATAAATAATTATTTGTTTCTTGTACAAGCATTTTTATGAATTGTTTAAACTTGATTAAAGAAAGAGATGAACAATGGTAAAATATTTATTCCTTTTATTTTTATTTTATTTCCTTTTCCTTTATTATAGGAAAATTGAAGAAACAGTCATTAAAATAATCTATTTAGCTTCTGTAACATTGTTGTCATTTAGGGTCATTGTCAAAATGATCAGTATGTTTGAAAAATTACAGTAAATTGGCCTAGTCATGAAACAATGATTTGCAATTAATTATTGAATGTGTGTACATAGTTTTTTATTCCCATGTCGTGTGTATAAAAGATTCCTCCCACAGCATGGGGTAATCTGATATGTTATGACCTGTTCTAACTGGATTCTTGCTAAATCATTAGAGGATTACTAGACACTAGATACATTACAATTACAACATAGTTTGGCATTCACTTGGCTCAAAATTGCAAAACATGATATCTTGGTATGTTCTGTATTTTACATACATCAGTATGGCTCTGGGGGTTGTTTTTTTAACTGTTAGCCTGGGTAGCATGAAACGATCAGGTTGTGGTAAATATTAAAGATCCAAATCAGTATGAAATAAGGATATTATCTTCTAGAACTCTGCTTAAATACATGAAGCTTTGGATTGAACATTTGGGTTACAAAAGTACAGCTATGGAATGTTGCTACTGATCCAAACTTTCAATAATGCAGTAGAATGTTTCCATTTTTGTTCTATAGCAATCTTGAGATTCCTCATTAATGCAGAAAAAAACAAATTCACTTTATATTACTTGTGAAATGTTACCTGTACATATTCACCTCAAGGTTGTCTGTGTCAATGTTGGATATTCACTTAACCCATTACTTACCGGACACACCTTTCAGCCCGTTCACCTACAACAAACCCCACCCTAAAGGTGTTTCCAACAAGTAAAGGATTAAACTTGTAACCTGAATGTGTGAGATTGTATTGCGATCCACATCTCTGTGAGGAATGTCGCATGATACAAGTTATGTGTGAGAACGTATTGCGATCCACATCTCTGTGAGGTATGTCGCATGATACAAGTTATGTGTGAGAATGTATTGCGATCCACATCTCTGTGAGGTATGTCGCATGATACAAGTTATGTGTGAGAATGTATTGCGATCCACATCTCTGTGAGGTATGTCGCATGATACAAGTTATGTGTGAGAATGTATTGTGATCCACATCTCTGTGAGGTATGTCGCATGATACAAGTTATGTGTGAGAATGTATTGCGATCCACATTTCTGTGAGGTATGTCGCATGATACAAGTTATGTGTGAGATTGTATTGCGATCCACATCTCTGTGAGGAATGTCGCATGATACAAGTTATGTGTGAGAACGTATTGCGATCCACATCTCTGTGAGGTATGTCGCATGATACAAGTTATGTGTGAGAATGTATTGCGATCCACATGTCTGTGAGGTATTGAGCTGATTGATAAAGATCAAGAGCTGAGTAAAAGACTATTGGACTCGGGTACCAGTGTAAACCACTGGACTCGGGTACCAGTGTAAACCACTGGACTCGGGTACCAGTGTAAACCACTGGACTCGGGTACCAGTGTAACATATTGATCAATAGACATCTCTCTCCTAGTGTGTGTGTGTGGGGGGGGGTCTCCCATGTCAGCAGGGGGTATGTATTTAATGGCCGCTATCTTCAACAGAAGCCTACTGCCTGTGCTTATGGGATACTCAAGGAAATTAAAAATAAACAACAGTTTAAATTGCATTAATGTGTTGTTGTTGTTTTTTTTTTTCATATCTAGTGTTAATGTTTTATTTCTGTTCATTTCAAGAGTGAGAAATAATGATTTAAAGTTTGGTGGATTTTGGGGGGTAATTTTTTAACTTATTTCTTTTATTCTTCCAAAATTACTGCTTAGGAATTTTGTACTGATGAGGACGTGCAATCGTAGAGAGTTTACTCTTAAGTCTGTTTTTATATTGATACGGTTCAAGCAAATAGTGTAAGAAGAAACTTAGAATTGGTTTGGATTGTTTCCACAATAGAGCGCAATCATGGGTAAATGACATTTATAAATACGTACATGCAAGGTCCACACCCATAGAAGGTAATGATGTGTAGCCACACATTCCGTATGGCTACTGATACATGACATGCAAGGTCCACACCCATAGAAGGTAATGATGCGTAGCCACACATTCCGTATGGCCACTGATACATGACATGCAAGGTCCAAACCCATAGAAGGTAATGATGTGTAGCCACACATTCCGTATGGCCACTGATACATGACAAGCAAGGTCCACACCCATAGAAGGTAATGATGTGTAGCCACACATTTCTTATGGCCACTGATACATGATGTAGATGTGAAACAAAAACTTCAATTGTTAACCCTGATCATGCTACGTTTGGTAATAACCTCAGTTATCTTCTTAAAACTGAAAACATAGATATCAATATATATTTGTAGAAGCAAAAAATAGTTTAAAGCCTGGTCAGACTGCTATCAGAAATAAACACTGCACTGAACAACTGAACATGACCATAGTCACAAACTGAAGGTTTTCTCTATCATTGCTCATACTTTATAATGATATAGTGGGGCGCCTGAGGCGTAGTGGTAGAGTTGCCTACTTGTAACTTCTGACCGCTTAGCCAACCACCATATATGTTTGAGTCCTGTTGAAGGACTTATAGTAGGAAGGTCTTCCAGCTTACCTGCGGTGCATTGGTGGTTTTACCCAGACATTTGTTTGGAGGTCTTCCTGCACCAAAATAGCTGGATGTCACTTTAATGACCATAAAAAACTGATCTGGTCATAGAGACAGGACTTCTAAAATATTTTAGTATACCTCAATAATGGGTTTAAACAGACTTGATGGAATTTTGCCTACGTTCATATCACAAATGTGCTTCACTCGGAAAAAGGCCAATTCTATTCTTAATCAAAGTGCGCAAAATCTATTTTTAAGCCATTATTGTTATTTATTTTTAAAGTGATTGTTGTTAAGATTTGTCACAAAGAATCTTTCAATTTTCTTTCAATTCTTTCAAGTGAAAAGAATTCTGTATGTTCACATCAAATGATACAAAACCAACATTGCCCACTTTCAGCTGTGTCTCCCATACAACCATGCAATCGTTTAACTTCTTTGTATTATAGATTCTTCTGATGTTGTACCTGTTGGCAATCTATAATACAAGGACCTTTTGTGTCAAATCAATTTCCATCGGGTCTAAATAACTACTCTTAAAATAGAAGCTTAGCTCGTCAACAACCCATTTTACATGTACTTCTATCAATTTAGTATGAAGGAAATAATTATCTGTGGCTGAATTCTATTTACTCCTGGCTAGCATGTGCACTTTGGTGAAAATAACCTTTAGTTAAAAAAACAGATAATCAAATAATAAGACGAGTGAATATGTGTGCACAAAAACATTCTGTGCCACCTGGCTGAATTCCAAGTCGTATATTGAAAGACTTGTGTGTCAGGACACAAAATCTAGATCTCTTAGATTATTTGTTTTTAGAATTTTAAGGAAAACAGTTTCAGAGCTTTTAATATGGAAGGAAATGATGATTGGTCCCAATTCATTTAGAAAGGGGATTGATGTTGTTTAAATAGCCATGAATGCATAAGATCATTTTGGTAATCACATTTATTGTTGTTTGTAGAATTTTAATTTCAGTAGTGAATGGGGTCATTCGACAGGAGCAGGGATGGGGTGGGAGGCAGGCTTTTATTAAACATAAGCAAGAGACAGGCGCGTATCTGTGCCGTATCTGAAGTTACGCACAATTACAAGGGAAATAACCTTTGAAGTAATACTTTTGTATATATTCGGTTCTTTTCTAATGAGTAATATGTAAAATGCGGACATGCGAGGAACTTAACGCAAAATATGAACGACTAAAATCCTGACGTGTATAAGTTTAATCATTTTAAACCTTTTCAACTTTATTGGTGTGGTAATAACATTTTATGACATAGAAACTACGGAAATAAACTTTTTCATTCATAACCCGGGTTAGGCATCGACTTTCTTAGTGTTTTCTTTTTGTTGGTAATTTTAGATTTTCTATTTTTCGAACGGAGGTTACGCACGTGCGTAAAGTGCGTAATGGCAGAAACGCGCCTGGCAAGAGAGCCGCAGTCTGTGTTGTATTGAACAATGTGCGGGAACATGACACGGACAACCTTTATTGGTTTCCGGTCAACCATGAGCAGAGAAACCAGTTCTCATTGAGCATGTAGTCTGGTCTCTGTGCACAATAGAAACCAGTTCTCATTGAGCATGTAGTCTGGTCTCTGTGCACAATAGAAACCAGTTCTTATTGAGCATGTAGTCTGGTCTCTGTGCACAATAGCCACCTTGGCAAAGTTTCAAACTGTCCTTTCCTGACTGTTATATATGACATCAGATTTTTAGTCAACTAAAGGTAATCATTGTTGAGCTGGTCAGAATATTATGGACAGACTGCCAGGGAAATGGTAAAGATGTAGTTATTTTTTGATAAAACAAATGTCCCAATTTAAATAAACAACTTATTCATGCCCAGATTGCCACTTTTTTGCCCTCAGTCTGTCTTGGTCAGATGGTGCTAGATTTTCCTAGCGACAAGATACAACATTCATACCAGTATTAATTCTAAACAGTAGATCACTTTCATTGTTTCAAATGTCACAAGAGTTCTTACTCTTTTTCAAAATCCACAATAGATTTTGTTTCTTAACATTGAATAATTTGTCAATCTGCAGGTGTCATGGCACAGAAGGGCCCAGTGGTTTTGGGTTTGAGCTCACATTACGACTGAAAAGAGAACCTGGAGAGACCAACCCGCCCACCTGGCCAGCAACACTGATGCAGGCCCTTGCCAGATATGTCTTTCAGACTGGTAGGTGTTAAATTGGGGCTAATATATTTAACGGTTGAAGACAAAACAACACATAATTACAATAAGGTGTTAATATAGTTAACGGTTGAAGAGGAAACAATACATAAATACAATAAGGTGTTGATATATTTAACGGTTGAAGATGAAACAACACATAATTACAATATGGTGTTAATATAGTTAACGGTTGAAGACGAAACAACACATAATTACAATAAGGTGTTAATATAGTTAACGGTTGAAGACGAAACAACACATAATTACAATATGGTGTTAATATAGTTAACGGTTGAAGAGGAAACAATACATAAATACAATAAGGTGTTGATATATTTAACGGTTGAAGATGAAACAACACATAATTACAATATGGTGTTAATATAGTTAACGGTTGAAGACGAAACAACACATAATTACAATAAGGTGTTAATATAGTTAACGGTTGAAGAGGAAACAATACATAAATACAATATGGTGTTAATATATTTAACGGTTGAAAATAAAACAACACATAATTACAATAAGGTGTTAATATATTTAACGGTTGAAGATGAAACAACACATAATTACAATATGGTGTTAATATAGTTAACGGTTGAAGAGGAAACAATACATAATTACAATATGGTGTTAATATATTTAACGGTTGAAGATGAAACAACAAATAATTACAATAAGGTGTTAATATATTTAACGGTTGAAGATAAAACAACACATAATTACAATATGGTGTTAATATAGTTAACGGTTGAAGAGGAAACAATACATAATTACAATAAGGTGTTAATATATTTAACGGTTGAAGATGAAACAACACATAATTACAATATGGTGTTAATATAGTTAACGGTTGAAGAGGAAACAATACATAATTACAATAAGGTGTTAATATATTTAACGGTTGAAGATGAAACAACACATAATTACAATATGGTGTTAATATATTTAACGGTTGAAGAGGAAACAATACATAATTACAATAAGGTGTTAATATAGTTAACGGTTGAAGAGGAAACAATACATAATTACAATAAGGTGTTAATATAGTTAACGGTTGAAGAGGAAACAACACATAATTACAATATGGTGTTAATATAGTTAACGGTTGAAGAGGAAACAATACAGAATTACAATAAGGTGTTAATATAGTTAACGGTTGAAGAGGAAACAATACATAATTACAATAAGGTGTTAATATATTTAACGGTTGAAGATAAAACAACACATAATTACAATAAGGTGTTAATATATTAAACGGTTGAAGAGGAAACAATACATAATTACAATAAGGTGTTAATATAGTTAACGGTTGAAGATGAAACAATACATAATTACAATAAGGTGTTAATATATTTAACGGTTGAAGATGAAACAGCACATAAATACAATAAGGTGTTAATATATTTAACGGTTGAAGATGAAACAGCACATAAATACAATAAGGTGTTGATATAGAACAGAACAGAACAGAAATTTTATTTAGATTTTTACATATAGTATTGTACATCATCTTTGCAACATATAAACATATACAAAGTAAATGTGTCACGTGTATCTAAACGGATAATTTTGTTTTATCAAAGCTTTAAACAGTATTTAGTCAAAACATAAATAATATAATATAATAGTACAATCCGAGATAAAGAACATCTATTTACTTTTAATCTTCTGTATTGCGTTAATCTTAAGCATTTAAGATTGTCTTAAGGTCTATTATCATAACAGATATGTTAATTTTCAAATATATCTAACTATTTATGTAGATGTAATCTTATACAATTGTATAATTGCATAATTAGAATACCTAGTAAATTTACAAAAAAAATAAATAAATAAATAAATAAATAAATAAATAAAAAAAATACAAAAACCTTTTCATTTAAATTGAAAACAAATTTATAATATTTGACTTGGACTGTGTCCATCGTCTAATACATTCTTTGTATACTGATACGATAAGGTCTAATAGAATTCAATTGAGTACAATTGGGAAAGAAGCAAAACTCCTAATTCAATATCTGACGTAATATTTATTTTTAATTATTTACACTATTTACATTGCTACATTTTCACAATATGCAGACAAACTTATGTTAAAGTCTAAAGAAAAACAACAGTGTTTTTATCGCAACCAGACAATACTTGAACATAAAATTGTATGGTTATATTGTTAATTATTGTTAATATTGTGTGTAGTGTGTCTTTTTTGTAGACTCATTATTCAAGGGAGGCTACTGCGTTGCCACCAGACCTCCTACTCCTCCGTCCGACTTCTTTCGGAGATCTCCGTCTGGTCGCCTCGGAAAAAACAAGCAAAGACACGGATCGCTCAATGCAATACACCGTTCTCACCTGAGAGACGTGCGACAAGGTTTCCGAGCGAGAATCTAATGAAAGTTTCACGCGTCGGAATCTTCGCAAAGTTCTCTTGGCTCCACCCACCGGAGGGAGAAAGCGTTCTGATTGGACGAGCGTGCACAATGGACGTGCCATCGTTCAATGAAGAGAACGAAGACGAAGTCATACGAAGTCATCCGTGCCGAACACCAACGCTCGCAAGGGCTCGGTCGTGTTCGGAGAAAGTACCGTTAGAGGAAATCACGTGACGTGGATCCGTGAGAAGTCCGTGATTTCTGAGCAGTCATGGGCGAGCGTGACAAGAGTTCACCCTCGTTTTTATCTAGTACAACGTGTATAGACATGAAGTGGTGAACAACACATCCAAGTCTTATAGATATACGAGGATGGTCATCTTATGCAGATGAACGGATGTCGTTCAATTGTACAATAAAAATCAAGGTTGAATCATCGCTGTTTGACATTCCGTGAAATAAAATATCAAAGTCTAACAAGTATCTTTGACGTTGGATGCATTAATCAAGAATAGTCATAATACAAGAAAGTCTATTTCCCTCAAAAGAAAGTTGAAGTTTGGGTTTAAGTTGGATAAAAAATGAAACAGACCGGGAAAGGAAAGTTTCTGTTTCAGAGAAAGTTTCCGGGAAAGGAAAGTTTTTGTTTCAGAGAAAGTTTAGAAAGTTTCAGAGAAAGTTTGATAGAATGTTTAAGAGAGAGAGAGAGTTCGTACATGTGACATGATGCTCTATGAATACGAGATGAAGAGATGAGATGAAGAGAGGAGGGTCTGATACATAGAAGATGCCAATGTGTTTGAACATAACAAATGGTGTAGGAACAGAGTAGGATCTGAATCTGTATTCCTATAAGAACACGATGTATGTGCCTATATTGGTTGAACCTATAGGAAGATAGCTGAATCTGTAGTTGGTATGAACACAGTTTATAGGAACATAGTTGGTATGAACAACATAGTTGGTATGAAGAAAGTTGAAGTTGACGTTTGATCTATGATACATTAAAATGATAAAGTTTTTATATAACGCGGTTTATAACGCGGATTTTATAACGCGGATATTATAACGCTTTATAACGCGGTTTATAACGCGGAAGGTTTACTTTCCACAGAGTGGGTGGGTGACTGATTCTATTAGTATATATAGATAGAGTATACTTTCTTTAGTCTATGAAAGAGTGGGTGGGTGGGAATGACCTTGACCCCGACCTTGACCTTTCAAAATGGCGGATAGAAAGAAAGAAGAGAGGATTGATATCAAATGGAAAAGAATAGTTATACTGATCGCAGATGCTTCGCATCTGCTTCGCTCGTTTGGACCTCCAGCTAAAGCTGTCACCCACTCTACAAAAAGTTTCTTTTGCGGAAAGTGTACAAAGACTTTCTTTTGAAGAAAGTCCAAAGAGGGTTTACCAAAGACGCCGTCTTTGGAGGAGAACTTGTTCTCTCTATTCCCAATAGAATGATGTCTGGTAAGACATCACCATGAAAAGACTTAAAAAGTTGAAGTGGAAGGAAAGTTTCCGTAAAAGATATATTGAAATATAAATAAGATGAAAGAAAAAGTTTCTTAAAAAGAAAGTTTTTGATCTTTCAGGAGAGGGAAACTTTCCGAAGATTAAAAGTTTTAAAAGATTGAAAGTATGGAAAAGATGGCCGTTGAACAAGATGAATAGATAAGAGAAGAGTTGTGGAGGTTGTTTTGTCGCATGAGAGGACCTACACTCTACCCGTACGATGGGTGGGTGTGTGGGTGCTCCCACCCACTCTGTAGAATATAGAATAAAGAAGGACTGATGCGTAACCATTGGAACAGACACGTGTCCAGTGTGAAGCATCGTTATGCAGTGATGTTGAGTGCTTCGAAGACCACTTCTGTGCAGAGCATCATTCCCTCAGGGGTGAGTTCTTACTTTGATATGTCCTATATGGTATTCGCGTGAATCAAGATTCACCGAAGTGTGAAGCTTAGCTTCACTTAACACACCTAACGCCTTTTTTTTCTCGGGTCCGAAGGCAAGGCTTGGTAAGGTCAAAACTTTATTTTCCGTTTGGGATAAGATCCATTCTCACATTGATTATAGGTTACCATGTCTATTGATGCATTGTCTTATCACGTATTATAATTTATTTATTTGTTCACAGATCAAACCCAGACTGGTACAATACGTACCGACTACAGCATGGCAGTATCTTCCCCAGGGAGATGCTCTCCATCGACATGGACAAGTACCTTCCACATCCAAGATGGAGGTCGACGAACTGAGTGACAGTTTCGACGAAGAAAATCCGATCGTCATCGATGACTCTTCGCCACCACGGGAATCGCCGAACACTGCTAGACCTACAACACCGAAACACGTGAGAACCTTGTTCGAATCGTCGGCGGAAAGTGCCGATGAGACACCGATACCCCAGGACGATAACTCTAACACGATAGAATGTGCATCCGCCAGTGATCATAAAAACAGTCATGAAGACGAAAGTCTTGTGACCCTCATTAAAGACTTGTTGGAAAGTAACGAACTGTTGCAAAAACATTTTAGTATCCTTCCACAGAAAGAAACTTTTGTAGTGGAACAACTTCCACAAGAAGAAAAAGAACCGGAAAAAGAACATGAACCGGAAGTACAAGAAGTTGTCTTGGAAGAAGAAAACCACGTTGTACCCAATGTTGAAAATCCCATGGTGGAAGAGAAAATGGAAGAAACCATGGAATTGGAGAAATACGAACGGTTCATCGTGTCTCTAGACAAGGCTCAGAAATACCAACTGTTAAAGAAACTGGTCCGACCCCAGAAGGGCAAATACGAGTTTCACAGTTACATTAAGGAAGCAGTGTTCTGCAACGAATTTGGTGTTGGCCTGGTGAACCATTCCAAGACTGTGGCCTACATAAGAGTTGCAAAACCGGTGACAGTGACCGAATTCAGGGAGAAGTTCCAAGCCATCTTCAAGAAAAAGTTATGTACCATAACACCGATCGAAGAAGGCCAGCTCAAAGAATCCCTGAAGTTCGTCACCAAGGAGGATTACAAGCCATTGTACTTTGACGTGGATCCGGAAATGTTCCATCTTCGCGCATTGGCCTATATGTGCGCAGTGAGAAATAACTTTAACGAACTACCTTTCTATTGTTACCCTTACGTGATCTTGGAGGGAGAAACCAAGGCCAATTTTCGTTATTTGTACGATGCACATTGCCAGCATGAGAAAGCATATCGATGTTGATTGAATAAAGATAAACTGTTTTATTACTTTTGTTTTCTGTTCCATTCCAGTATTTTTCTTAAATTATATGACATCTTATGTAGAATAAAAAATAAACCTTTGCCCATAGTGAAGCTTGCCTTCACCAAGAAAAATAAAAAGAAAATAAAGGGGTGGTTAAGGGGAAGCTAAGCTTCCCACTTGAGGGAATCTTGATTCACTCGAATGAAAAACACAGAGAGTTTCGTAGGGGGCCCGGGGGGGGGGGCAAAATTTTTGGCTTCCACCCCGTATTTGGAGTTTTTTTTTAGAAAAGGTGACCTTGACCTTTTCGTCCTTTTCCGAAACCTTCTTCCAATGGTTTAAAGTAGGAAAAAGCGTACGAGCGCCGACCAGACCTCCGACTCCTCCGTCCGACTTCTTTCGGAGATCTCCGTCTGGTCGCCTCGGAAAAAACAAGCAAAGACACGGATCGCTCAATGCAATACACCGTTCTCACCTGAGAGACGTGCGACAAGGTTTCCGAGCGAGAATCTAATGAAAGTTTCACGCGTCGGAATCTTCGCAAAGTTCTCTTGGCTCCACCCACCGGAGGGAGAAAGCGTTCTGATTGGACGAGCGTGCACAATGGACGTGCCATCGTTCAATGAAGAGAACGAAGACGAAGTCATACGAAGTCATCCGTGCCGAACACCAACGCTCGCAAGGGCTCGGTCGTGTTCGGAGAAAGTACCGTTAGAGGATATCACGTGACGAGGATCCGTGAGAAGTCCGTGATTTCTGAGCAGTCATGGGCGAGCGTGACAAGAGTTCACCCTCGTTTTTATCTAGTACAACGTGTATAGACATGAAGTGGTGAACAACACATCCAAGTCTTATAGATATACGAGGATGGTCATCTTATGCAGATGAACGGATGTCGTTCAATTGTACAATAAAAATCAAGGTTGAATCATCGCTGTTTGACATTCCGTGAAATAAAATATCAAAGTCTAACAAGTATCTTTGACGTTGGATGCATTAATCAAGAATAGTCATAATACAAGAAAGTCTATTTCTCTCAAAAGAAAGTTGAAGTTTGGGTTTAAGTTTGATAAAAAATGAAACAGACCGGGAAAGGAAAGTTTCTGTTTCAGAGAAAGTTTCCGGGAAAGGAAAGTTTTTGTTTCAGAGAAAGTTTAGAAAGTTTTAGAGAAAGTTTGATAGAATGTTTAAGAGAGAGAGAGAGTTCGTACATGTGACATGATGCTCTATGAATACGAGATGAAGAGATGAGATTAAGAGAGGAGGGTCTGATACATAGAAGATGCCAATGTGTTTGAACATAACAAATGGTGTAGGAACAGAGTAGGATCTGAATCTGTATTCCTATAAGAACACGATGTATGTGCCTATATTGGTTGAACCTATAGGAAGATAGCTGAATCTGTAGTTGGTATGAACACAGTTTATAGGAACATAGTTGGTATGAACAACATAGTTGGTATGAAGAAAGTTGAAGTTGAGGTTTGATCTATGATACATTAAAATGATAAAGTTTTTATATAACGCGGTTTATAACGCGGATTTTATAACGCGGATATTATTACGCTTTATAACGTGGTTTATAACGCGGAAGGTTTACTTTCCACAGAGTGGGTGGGTGACTGATTCTATTAGTATATATAGATAGAGTATACTTTCTTTAGTCTATGAAAGAGTGGGTGGGTGGGAATGACCTTGACCCCGACCTTGACCTTTCAAAATGGCGGATAGAAAGAAAGAAGAGAGGATTGATATCAAATGGAAAAGAATAGTTATACTGATCGCAGATGCTTCGCATCTGCTTCGCTCGTTTGGACCTCCAGCTAAAGCTGTCACCCACTCTACAAAAAGTTTCTTTTGCGGAAAGTGTACAAAGACTTTCTTTTGAAGAAAGTCCAAAGAGGGTTTACCAAAGACGCCGTCTTTGGAGGAGAACTTGTTCTCTGTATTCCCAATAGAATGATGTCTGGTAAAACAGCACCATGAAAAGACTTTAAAAGTTGAAGTGGAAGGAAAGTTTCCGTAAAAGATATATTGAAATATAAATAAGATGAAAGAAAAAGTTTCTTAAAAAGAAAGTTTTTGATCTTTCAGGAGAGGGAAAGTTTCCGAAGATTAAAAGTTTTAAAAGATTGAAAGTAGGGAAAAGATGGCCGTTGAACAAGATGAATAGATAAGAGAAGAGTTGTGGAGGTTGTTTTGTCGCATGAGAGGACCTACACTCTACCCGTACGATGGGTGGGTGTGTGGGTGCTCCCACCCACTCTGTAGAATATAGAATAAAGAAGGACTGATGCGTAACCATTGGAACAGACACGTGTCCAGTGTGAAGCATCGTTATGCAGTGATGTTGAGTGCTTCGAAGACCACTTCTGTGCAGAGCATCATTCCCTCAGGGGTGAGTTCTTACTTTGATATGTCCTATATGGTATTCGCGTGAATCAAGATTCACCGAAGTGTGAAGCTTAGCTTCACTTAACACACCTAACGCCTTTTTTTCTCGGGTCCGAAGGCAAGCTTCGGTAAGGTCAAAACTTTATTTTCCGTTTGGGATAAGATCCATTCTCACATTGATTATAGGTTACCATGTCTATTGATGCATTGTCTTATCACGTATTATAATTTATTTATTTGTTCACAGATCAAACCCAGACTGGTACAATACGTACCGACTACAGCCTGGCAGTATCTTCCCCAGGGAGATGCTCTCCATCGACATGGACAAGTACCTTCCACATCCAAGATGGAGGTCGACGAACTGAGTGACAGTTTCGACGAAGAAAATCCGATCGTCATCGATGACTCTTCGCCACCACGGAAATCACCGAACACTGCTAGACCTACAACACCGAAACACGTGAGAACCTTGTTCGAATCGTCGGCGGAAAGTGCCGATGAGACACCGATACCCCAGGACGATAACTCTAACACGATAGAATGTGCATCCGCCAGTGATCATAAAAACAGTCATGAAGACGAAAGTCTTGTGACCCTCATTAAAGACTTGTTGGAAAGTAACGAACTGTTGCAAAAACATTTTAGTATCCTTCCACAGAAAGAAACTTTTGTAGTGGAACAACTTCCACAAGAAGAAAAAGAACCGGAAAAAGAACATGAACCGGAAGTACAAGAAGTTGTCTTGGAAGAAGAAAACCATGTTGTACCCAATGTTGAAAATCCCATGGTGGAAGAGAAAATGGAAGAAACCATGGAATTGGAGAAATACGAACCCGAGAAAAAAAGGCGTTAGGTGTGTTAAGTGAAGCTAAGCTTCACACTTCGGTGAATCTTGATTCACGCGAATACCATATAGGACATATCAAAGTAAGAACTCACCCCTGAGGGAATGATGCTCTGCACAGAAGTGGTCTTCGAAGCACTCAACATCACTGCATAACGATGCTTCACACTGGACACGTGTCTGTTCCAATGGTTACGCATCAGTCCTTCTTTATTCTATATTCTACAGAGTGGGTGGGAGCACCCACACACCCACCCATCGTACGGGTAGAGTGTAGGTCCTCTCATGCGACAAAACAACCTCCACAACTCTTCTCTTATCTATTCATCTTGTTCAACGGCCATCTTTTCCCTACTTTCAATCTTTTAAAACTTTTAATCTTCGGAAACTTTCCCTCTCCTGAAAGATCAAAAACTTTCTTTTTAAGAAACTTTTTCTTTCATCTTATTTATATTTCAATATATCTTTTACGGAAACTTTCCTTCCACTTCAACTTTTTAAGTCTTTTCATGGTGATGTCTTACCAGACATCATTCTATTGGGAATAGAGAGAACAAGTTCTCCTCCAAAGACGGCGTCTTTGGTGAACCCTCTTTGGACTTTCTTCAAAAGAAAGTCTTTGTACACTTTCCGCAAAAGAAACTTTTTGTAGAGTGGGTGACAGCTTTAGCTGGAGGTCCAAACGAGCGAAGCAGATGCGAAGCATCTGCGATCAGTATAACTATTCTTTTCCATTTTATATCAATCCTCTCTTCTTTCTTTCTATCCGCCATTTTGAAAGGTCAAGGTCGGGGTCAAGGTCATTCCCACCCACCCACTCTTTCATAGACTAAAGAAAGTATACTCTATCTATATATACTAATAGAATCAGTCACCCACCCACTATGTGGAAAGTAAACCTTCCGCGTTATAAACCACGTTATAAAGCGTAATAATATCCGCGTTATAAAATCCGCGTTATAAACCGCGTTATATAAAAACTTTATCATTTTAATGTATCATAGATCAAACCTCAACTTCAACTTTCTTCATACCAACTATGTTGTTCATACCAACTATGTTCCTATAAACTGTGTTCATACCAACTACAGATTCAGCTATCTTCCTATAGGTTCAACCAATATAGGCACATACATCGTGTTCTTATAGGAATACAGATTCAGATCCTACTCTGTTCCTACACCATTTGTTATGTTCAAACACATTGGCATCTTCTATGTATCAGACCCTCCTCTCTTCATCTCATCTCTTCATCTCGTATTCATAGAGCATCATGTCACATGTACGAACTCTCTCTCTCTCTTAAACATTCTATCAAACTTTCTCTGAAACTTTCTAAACTTTCTCTGAAACAAAAACTTTCCTTTCCCGGAAACTTTCTCTGAAACAGAAACTTTCCTTTCCCGGTCTGTTTCATTTTTTATCAAACTTAAACCCAAACTTCAACTTTCTTTTGAGGGAAATAGACTTTCTTGTATTATGACTATTCTTGATTAATGCATCCAACGTCAAAGATACTTGTTAGACTTTGATATTTTATTTCACGGAATGTCAAACAGCGATGATTCAACCTTGATTTTTATTGTACAGTTGAACGACATCCGTTCATCTGCATAAGATGACCATCCTCGTATATCTATAAGACTTGGATGTGTTGTTCACCACTTCATGTCTATACACGTTGTACTAGATAAAAACGAGGGTGAACTCTTGTCACGCTCGCCCATGACTGCTCAGAAATCACGGACTTCTCACGGATCCACGTCACGTGATTTCCTCTAACGGTACTTTCTCCGAACACGACCGAGCCCTTGCGAGCGTTGGTGTTCGGCACGGATGACTTCGTATGACTTCGTCTTCGTTCTCTTCATTGAACGATGGCACGTCCATTGTGCACGCTCGTCCAATCAGAACGCTTTCTCCCTCCGGTGGGTGGAGCCAAGAGAACTTTGCGAAGATTCCGACGCGTGAAACTTTCATTAGATTCTCGCTCGGAAACCTTGTCGCACGTCTCTCAGGTGAGAACGGTGTATTGCATTGAGCGATCCGTGTCTTTGCTTGTTTTTTCCGAGGCGACCAGACGGAGATCTCCGAAAGAAGTCGGACGGAGGAGTCGGAGGTCTGGTCGGCGCTCGTACGCTTTTTCCTACTTTAAACCATTGGAAGAAGGTTTCGGAAAAGGACGAACAGGTCAAGGTCACCTTTTCTAAAAAAAAAACCTCCAAACACGGGGGGGAAGCCAAAAATTTTGCTAAAGATAATTTGTCGATATTTTATTTTGTTTTATTTATTTCAGAACTGATGGAAAGAATGGCGTTCCAGAAGATCTTATGCAACATGTGTGATGTGAAGGTGGCCAGTAACCATTGGAACAGACACGTGTCCAGTGTGAAGCATCGTTATGCAGTGATGTTGAGAGCTTCGAAGACCACTTCTGTGCAGAGCATCATTCCCTCAGGGGTGAGTTCTTACTTTGATATGTCCTATATGGTATTCGCGTGAATCCAGATTCACCGAAGTGTGAAGCTTAGCTTCACTTAACACACCTAACGCCTTTTTTTTCTCGGGTCCGAAGGCAAGCTTCGGTAAGGTCAAAACTTTATTTTCCGTTTGGGATAAGATCCATTCTCACATTGATTATAGGTTACCATGTCTATTGATGCATTGTCTTATCACGTATTATAATTTATTTATTTGTTCACAGATCAAACCCAGACTAGTACAATACGTACCGACTTCAGCCTGGCAGTATCTTCCCCAGGGAGATGCTCTCCATCGACATGGACAAGTACCTTCCACATCCAAGATGGAGGTCGACGAACTGAGTGACAGTTTCGACGAAGAGCTACTATTGTTAGACAAGTCTCAAACATGCAATAGGTGCCTCTGTATATAGATATCAGAAGATGACAAAGATAAAGTAAGGGCTATTTACAAAATGTCGTATGATACAAGTTATGTGTGAGAATGTATTGCGATCCACATCTCTGTGAGGTATGTCGCATGATACAAGTTATGTGTGAGAATGTTTTGCGATCCACATCTCTGTGAGGTATGTCGCATGATACAAGTTATGTGTGAGAATGTATTGCGATCCACATCTCTGTGAGGTATGTCGCATGATACAAGTTATGTGTGAGAATGTATTGCGATCCACATCTCTGTGAGGTATGTCGCATGATACAAGTTATGTGTGAGAATGTATTGCGATCCACATCTCTGTGAGGTATGTCGCATGATACAAGTTATGTGTGAGAATGTATTGCGATCCACATCTCTGTGAGGTATGTCGCATGATACAAGTTATGTGTGAGAATGTATTGCGATCCACATCTCTGTGAAGTATGTCGCATGATACAAGTTATGTGTGAGAATGTATTGCGATCCACATCTCTGTGAGGTATTGAGCTGATTGATAAAGATCAAGAGCTGAGTAAAAAACAACACTGGACTCGGGTACCATTGTAACATATTGATCAATAGACATCTCTCTCCTAGTGTGTGTGTGTGTGTGGGGGGGGGGGCTCCCCTGTCAGCAGGGGGGTTGTATTTAATGGCCGCTATCTTCTTCATATCTAGTGTGAATGTTTTATCTCTGTTCATTTCAAGAGTGAGAAATAATGATTTAAAATTTGGTGGATTTTTTGGTATTTTTTTTAACTTATTTCTTTTATTCTTTCAAAATTACTGCTTAGGATTTTTGTACTGATGAGAACGTGCAATCGTAGAGAGTTTACTCCTAAGTCTGCTTTTATATTGATACGGTTCAAGCAAATAGTGTAGATCCAAAACTACTGGGTGCTGTCTGATCAGGACGTACATTAACTGCAGTGCACTTCTCAAGTAATATGTTATCATGCTATTGTAAGAAGATAACTTAGAATTGGTTTAGATTGTTACCACAATAAAGTGCAGTCATGGGTAAATGACATTTATAAATACGTGCATGCAAGGTCCACACCCATAGAAGGTAATGATGTGTAGCCGCACATTCCGTATGGCCACTGATACATGACATGCAAGGTCCACACCCATAGAAGGTAATGATGTTTAGCCACTCATTCCTTATGGCCACTGATACATGACATGCAAGGTCCACACCCATAAAAGGTAATGATGTGTAGCCACACATTCCGTATGGCCACTGATACATGACATGCAAGGTCCACACCCATAGAAGGTAATGATGTTTAGCCACTCATTCCTTATGACCACTGATACATGATGTAGATGTGAAACAAAAAAATCAATTGTTAACCCTGATCATGCTACGTTTTGTAATTACCTCAGTTATCTTCTTAAAACTATAACATAGATATCAGTATATATTGGTAGATGCAAAAATAGCTTAAAGCCTGGTCAGACTGCTATCAGAAATAAACACTGCACTGAACAACTGAACATGGCCATAGACACAGAATGAAGGTTTTCTCTATCATTGCTCATACTTTATAATGATATAGTGGGGCGCCTGAGGCGTAGTGGTAGAGTTGCCTACTTGAAACTTCTGACCGCTTAGCCAACCACCGCATATGTTTGAGTCCTGTTGAAGGACTTATAGTAGGAAGGTCTTCCAGCTTACCTGCGGTGCATTGGTGGTTTTACCCAGACATTTGTTTGGAGGTCTTCCTGCACCAAAATAGCTGGATGTCACTTTATTGACCATACAAAACTGATATGGTCATAGAGACAGGACTTCTAAAATATTTTAGTATACCTCAATAATTGGTTTAAACATACTTGATGGAATTTTGCCTAAGTTCATATCACAAATGTGCTTCACTCGGAACAAGGCCAATTCTATTCTTAATCAAAGTGCGCGAAATCTATTTTGAAGCCATTTATGTTATTTATTTTTAAAGTGATTGTTGTTAAGATTTGCCACAAAGAATATTTCAATTTTCTTTCAATTAAAAAGAATTCTGTATGTTCACATCAAATGATTCAAAAAAAAACTTTGCCCACTTTCAGCTGTGTCCCACATACAACTATGCAATCGTTTAACTTCTTTGTATTATAGATTCTTCTGATTTTGTACCTGTTGGCAATCTATAATACAAGGTCCTTTTGTGTCAAATCAATTTCCATCGGGTTTAAATAACTAAAATAGAAGCTAAGCTCGTCAATAACCCATTTTACATGTACTTCTATCAATTTAATATGAAGGAAATAATTATCTGTGGCTGAATTATATTTTCTCCTGGCTAGCATGTGCACTTTGGTGAAAATAACCTTTAGTGAAAACCAGATATTCAAATAATAAGACGAGTGAATATGTGTGCACAAAAACATTCTGTGCCACCTGGCTGA
This sequence comes from Sinonovacula constricta, assembly GCA_007844125.1. Taxonomy (NCBI): domain Eukaryota; kingdom Metazoa; phylum Mollusca; class Bivalvia; order Cardiida; family Solecurtidae; genus Sinonovacula; species Sinonovacula constricta. The sequence continues at coordinate 50,779,355 of CM017570.1, forward strand.
ATTCCAAGTTGTATATTGAAAGACTTGTGTGTCAGGACACAAAATCTAGATCTCTTAGATCATTTGTTTTTAGAAGTTTAAGGAAAACAGTTTTAGAGCTTTTAATATGGAAGGAAATGATGATTGGTCCCAATTCATTTAGAAAGGGGATTTATGTTGTTTTAATAGCCATGAATGCATGAGATCATTTGGGGAATCACATTTATTGTTGTTTGTAGAATTTTAATTTCAGTAGTGAATGGGGTCATTCGACAGGAGCAGGGATGGGGTGGGAGGCAGGCTTCAATTAATCATAAGCAAGAGAGCCGCAGTCTGTGTTGTATTAAACAATGTGCGGGAACATGACACGGACAACCTTTATTGGTTTCCGGTGAATCATGAGCAGAGAAACCAGTTCTCATTGAGCATGTAGTCTGGTCTCTGTGCACAATAGAAACCAGTTCTTATTGAGCATGTAGTCTGGTCTCTGTGCACAATAGAAACCAGTTCTCATTGAGCATGTAGTCTGGTCTCTGTGCACAATAGAAACCAGTTCTAATTGAGCATGTAGTCTGGTCTCTGTGCACAATAGAAACCAGTTCTCATTGAGCATGTAGTCTGGTCTCTGTGCACAATAGAAACCAGTTCTCATTGAGCATGTAGTCTGGTCTCTGTGCACAATAGAAACCAGTTCTCATTGAGCATGTAGTCTGGTCTCTGTGCACAATATAAACCAGTTCTCATTGAGCATGTAGTCTGGTCTCTGTGCACAATAGAAACCAGTTCTCATTGAGCATGTAGTCTGGTCTCTGTGCACAATAGAAACCAGTTCTCATTGAGCATGTAGTCTGGTCTCTGTGCACAATAGAAACCAGTTCTCATTGAGCATGTAGTCTGGTCTCTGAGCACAATAGCCACCTTGGCAAAGTTTCAAACTGTCCTTTCCTGACTGTTTTATATGACATCAGATTTTCAGTCAACTAAAGGTAATCATTGTTGAGCTGGTCAGAATATTATGGACAGACTGCCAGGGAAATGGTAAAGATGCAGTTATTATTTGATAAAAGAAATGTCCCAATTTAAAAAAACAACTTATTCATGCCCAGATTGCCACTTTTTTGCCCTCAGTCTGTCTTGGTCAGATGGTGCTAGATTTTTTCTAGCGACAAGATATAACATTCATACCAGTATTAATTCTAAACAGTAGATCACTTTCATTGTTTCAAATATCACAAGCGTTCTTACTCTTTTTCAAAATCCACAATAGATTTTGTTTCTTAACATTGAATAATGTGTCAATCTGCAGGTGTCAGGGCACAGAAGGGCCCAGCAGTTTTGGGTTTGAGCTCACATTCCGACTGAAAAGAGAACCTGGAGAGACCAACCCGCCCACCTGGCCAGCAACACTGATGCAGGCCCTTGCCAGATATGTCTTTCAGACTGGTAGGTGTTAAATTGGGGCTAATATATTTAACGGTTGAAGATAAAACAACACATAATTACAATAAGGTGTTAATATATTTAACGGTTGAAGATAAAACAATACATAATTACAATAAGGTGTTAATATATTTAACGGTTGAAGATAAAACAACACATAATTACAATAAGGTGTTAATATATTTAACGGTTGAAGATAAAACAACACATAATTACAATAAGGTGTTAATATATTTAACGGTTGAAGACGAAACAACACATAATTACAATAAGGTGTTAATATATTTAACGGTTGAAGAGGAAACAACACATAATTACAATAAGGTGTTAATATATTTAACGGTTGAAGATGAAACAATACATAATTACAATAAGGTGTTAATATATTTAACGGTTGAAGATGAAACAACACATAATTACAATAAGGTGTTAATATATTTAACGGTTGAAGATGAAACAACACATAATTACAATAAGGTGTTAATATATTTAACGGTTGAAGATGAAACAACACATAATTACAATAAGGTGTTAATATATTTAACGGTTGAAGAGGAAACAACACATAATTACAATAAGGTGTTAATATATTTAACGGTTGAAGAGGAAACAACACATAATTACAATAAGGTGTTAATATATTTAACGGTTGAAGATAAAACAACACATAATTACAATAAGGTGTTAATATATTTAACGGTTGAAGATAAAACAATACATAATTACAATAAGGTGTTGATATATTTAACGGTTGAAGATGAAACAATACATAATTACAATAAGGTGTTAATATATTTAACGGTTGAAGATGAAACAACACATAATTACAATAAGGTGTTAATATATTTAACGGTTGAAGATGAAACAATACATAATTACAATAAGGTGTTAATATATTTAACGGTTGAAGATAAAACAACACATAATTACAATAAGGTGTTAATATATTTAACGGTTGAAGATAAAACAACACATAATTACAATAAGGTGTTAATATATTTAACGGTTGAAGATAAAACAATACATAATTACAATAAGGTGTTGATATATTTAACGGTTGAAGATGAAACAATACATAATTACAATAAGGTGTTAATATATTTAACGGTTGAAGATGAAACAATACATAATTACAATAAGGTGTTAATATATTTAACGGTTGAAGATGAAACAATACATAATTGCAATAAGGTGTTAATATATTTAACGGTTGAAGATAAAACAATACATAATTACAATAAGGTGTTAATATATTTAACGGTTGAAGATGAAACAACACATAATTACAATATGGTGTTAATATATTTAACGGTTGAAGATGAGACAACACATGATTACAATAAGGTGTTAATATATTTAACGGTTGAAGATAAAACAACACATAATTACAATAAGGTGTTGATATAGGACAGAACAGAACAGAAATTTTATTTAGATTTTTACATATAGTATTGTACATCATCTTTTCAACATATAAACATATAAATAGTAAATGTGTCACGTGTATCTAAACGGATAATTTGGTTTAATCTAAGCTTTAAACAGTATTTAGTCAAAACATATATAATATAATATAATAGTACATTCCGAGATAAAGAACATCTATTTACTTTTAATCTTCTGTATTGCGTTAATCTTAAGCATTTAAGATTGTCTTAAGTTCTATTATCATAACAGATATGTTAATTTTCAAATATATCTAACTATTTATGTAGATGTAATCTTATACAACTGTATAATTGCACAATTAGAATACCTAGTAAATTTACAAAAAAAAAAAAAAAAAAAATAAATAAATAAATAAAAAAAAATACAAAAACCTTTTCATTTAAATTGAAAAAAAATGTAATATTTGACTTGGACTGTGTCCATCGTCTAATACATTCTTTGTATACTGATACGATAAGGTCTAATAGAATTCAATTGAGTACAATTGGGAAAGAAGCAAAACTCCTAATTCAATATCTGACGTATTATTTATTTTTAATTATTTACACTATTTACATTGCTACATTTTCACAATATGCAGACAAACTTATGTCAAAGTCTAAAGAAAAACAACAGTGTTTTTATCGCAACAAGACAATACTTGAACATAAAATTGTATGGTAATATTGTTAATTATTGTTAATATTGTGTGTAGTGTGTCTTTTTTGTAGACTCATTATTCAAGGGAGGCTATTGCGTTGCCACCAGACCTCCGACTCCTCCGTCCGACTTCTTTCGGAGATCTCCGTCTGGTCGCCTCGGAAAAAACAAGCAAAGACACGGATCGCTCAATGCAATACACCGTTCTCACCTGAGAGACGTGCGACAAGGTTTCCGAGCGAGAATCTAATGAAAGTTTCACGCGTCGGAATCTTCGCAAAGTTCTCTTGGCTCCACCCACCGGAGGGAGAAAGCGTTCTGATTGGACGAGCGTGCACAATGGACGTGCCATCGTTCAATGAAGAGAACGAAGACGAAGTCATACGAAGTCATCCGTGCCGAACACCAACGCTCGCAAGGGCTCGGTCGTGTTCGGAGAAAGTACCGTTAGAGGAAATCACGTGACGTGGATCCGTGAGAAGTCCGTGATTTCTGAGCAGTCATGGGCGAGCGTGACAAGAGTTCACCCTCGTTTTTATCTAGTACAACGTGTATAGACATGAAGTGGTGAACAACACATCCAAGTCTTATAGATATACGAGGATGGTCATCTTATGCAGATGAACGGATGTCGTTCAATTGTACAATAAAAATCAAGGTTGAATCATCGCTGTTTGACATTCAGTGAAATAAAATATCAAAGTCTAACAAGTATCTTTGACGTTGGATGCATTAATCAAGAATAGTCATAATACAAGAAAGTCTATTTCCCTCAAAAGAAAGTTAAAGTTTGGGTTTAAGTTTGATAAAACATGAAACAGACCGGGAAAGGAAAGTTTCTGTTTCAGAGAAAGTTTCCGGGAAAGGAAAGTTTTTGTTTCAGAGAAAGTTTAGAAAGTTTCAGAGAAAGTTTGATAGAATGTTTAAGAGAGAGAGAGAGTTCGTACATGTGACATGATGCTCTATGAATACGAGATGAAGAGATGAGATAAAGAGAGGAGGGTCTGATACATAGAAGATGCCAATGTGTTTGAACATAACAAATGGTGTAGGAACAGAGTAGGATCTGAATCTGTATTCCTATAAGAACACGATGTATGTGCCTATATTGGTTGAACCTATAGGAAGATAGCTGAATCTGTAGTTGGTATGAACACAGTTTATAGGAACATAGTTGGTATGAACAACATAGTTGGTATGAAGAAAGTTGAAGTTGACGTTTGATCTATGATACATTAAAATGATAAAGTTTTTATATAACGTTGTTTATAACGCGGATTTTATAACGCGGATATTATAACGCTTTATAACGCGGTTTATAACGCGGAAGGTTTACTTTCCACAGAGTGGGTGGGTGACTGGTTCTATTAGTATATATAGATAGAGTATACTTTCTTTAGTCTATGAAAGAGTGGGTGGGTGGGAATGACCTTGACCCCGACCGTGACCTTTCAAAATGGCGGATAGAAAGAAAGAAGAGAGGATTGATATAAAATGGAAAAGAATAGTTATACTGATCGCAGATGCTTTGCATCTGCTTCGCTCGTTTGGACCTCCAGCTAAAGCTGTCACCCACTCTACAAAAAGTTTCTTTTGCGGAAAGTGTACAAAGACTTTCTTTTGAAGAAAGTCCAAAGAGGGTTTACCAAAGACGCCGTCTTTGGAGGAGAACTTGTTCTCTCTATTCCCAATAGAATGATGTCTGGTAAGACATCACCATGAAAAGACTTAAACAGTTGAAGTGGAAGGAAAGTTTCCGTAAAAGATATATTGAAATATAAATAAGATGAAAGAAAAAGTTTCTTAAAAAGAAAGTTTTTGATCTTTCAGGAGAGGGAAAGTTTCCGAAGATTAAAAGTTTTAAAAGATTGAAAGTAGGGAAAAGATGGCCGTTGAACAAGATGAATAGATAAGAGAAGAGTTGTGGAGGTTGTTTTGTCGCATGAGAGGACCTACACTCTACCCGTACGATGGGTGGGTGGGTGGGTGCTCCCACCCACTCTGTAGAATATAGAATAAAGAAGGACTGATGCGTAACCATTGGAACAGACACGTGTCCAGTGTGAAGCATCGTTATGCAGTGATGTTGAGTGCTTCGAAGACCACTTCTGTGCAGAGCATCATTCCCTCAGGGGTGAGTTCTTACTTTGATATGTCCTATATGGTATTCGCGTGAATCAAGATTCACCGAAGTGTGAAGCTTAGCTTCACTTAACACACCTAACGCCTTTTTTTCTCGGGTTCGTATTTCTCCAATTCCATGGTTTCTTCCATTTTCTCTTCCACCATGGGATTTTCAACATTGGGTACAACATGGTTTTCTTCTTCCAAGACAACTTCTTGTACTTCCGGTTCATGTTCTTTTTCCGGTTCTTTTTCTTCTTGTGGAAGTTGTTCCACTACAAAAGTTTCTTTCTGTGGAAGGATACTAAAATGTTTTTGCAACAGTTCGTTACTTTCCAACAAGTCTTTAATGAGGGTCACAAGACTTTCGTCTTCATGACTGTTTTTATGATCACTGGCGGATGCACATTCTATCGTGTTAGAGTTATCGTCCTGGGGTATCGGTGTCTCATCGGCACTTTCCGCCGACGATTCGAACAAGGTTCTCACGTGTTTCGGTGTTGTAGGTCTAGCAGTGTTCGGTGATTTCCGTGGTGGCGAAGAGTCATCGATGACGATAGGATTTTCTTCGTCGAAACTGTCACTCAGTTCGTCGACCTCCATCTTGGATGTGGAAGGTACTTGTCCATGTCGATGGAGTGCATCTCCCTGGGGAAGATACTGCCAGGCTGTAGTCGGTACGTATTGTACCAGTCTGGGTTTGATCTGTGAACAAATAAATAAATTATAATACGTGATAAGACAATGCATCAATAGACATGGTAACCTATAATCAATGTGAGAATGGATCTTATCCCAAACGGAAAATAAAATTTTGACCTTACCGAAGCTTGCCTTCGGACCCGAGAAAAAAAGGCGTTAGGTGTGTTAAGTGAAGCTAAGCTTCACACTTCGGTGAATCTTGATTCACGCGAATACCATATAGGAAATATCAAAGTAAGAACTCACCCCTGAGGGAATGATGCTCTGCACAGAAGTGGTCTTCGAAGCACTCAACATCACTGCATAACGATGCTTCACACTGGACACGTGTCTGTTCCAATGGTTACGCATCAGTCCTTCTTTATTCTATATTCTACAGAGTGGGTGGGAGCAGCCACACACCCACCCATCGTACGGGTAGAGTGTAGGTCCTCTCATGCGACAAAACAACCTCCACAACTCTTCTCTTATCTATTCATCTTGTTCAACGGCCATCTTTTCCCTACTTTCAATCTTTTAAAACTTTTAATCTTCGGAAACTTTCCCTCTCCTGAAAGATCAAAAACTTTCTTTTTAAGAAACTTTTTCTTTCATCTTATTTATATTTCAATATATCTTTTACGGAAACTTTCCTTCCACTTCAACTTTTAAAGTCTTTTCATGGTGCTGTTTTGTGCACTACTTTTGACAAGGTTCTCACGTGTTTCAGTGTTGTAGGTCTAGCAGTGTTCGGTGATTTCCGTGGTGGCGAAGAGTCATCGATGTCGATCGGATTTTCTTCGTCGAAACTGTCACTCAGTTCGTCGACCTCCATCTTGGATGTGGAAGGTACTTGTCCATGTCGATGGAGAGCATCTCCCTGGGGAAGATACTGCCAGGCTGTAGTCGGTACGTATTGTACAGGTCTGGGTTTGATCTGTGAACAAATAAATAAATTATAATACGTGATAAGACAATGCATCAATAGACATGGTAACCTATAATCAATGTGAGAATGGATCTTATCCCAAACGGAAAATAAAGTTTTGACCTTACCGAAGCTTGCCTTCGGACCCGAGAAAAAAAGGCGTTAGGTGTGTTAAGTGAAGCTAAGCTTCACACTTCGGTGAATCTTGATTCACGCGAATACCATATAGGAAATATCAAAGTAAGAACTCACCCCTGAGGGAATGATGCTCTGCACAGAAGTGGTCTTCGAAGCACTCAACATCACTGCATAACGATGCTTCACACTGGACACGTGTCTGTTCCAATGGTTACGCATCAGTCCTTCTTTATTCTATATTCTACAGAGTGGGTGGGAGCACCCACCCACCCACCCATCGTACGGGTAGAGTGTAGGTCCTCTCATGCGACAAAACAACCTCCACAACTCTTCTCTTATCTATTCATCTTGTTCAACGGCCATCTTTTCCCTACTTTCAATCTTTTAAAACTTTTAATCTTCGGAAACTTTCCCTCTCCTGAAAGATCAAAAACTTTCTTTTTAAGAAACTTTTTCTTTCATCTTATTTATATTTCAATATATCTTTTACGGAAACTTTCCTTCCACTCCAACTTTTTAAGTCTGTTCATGGTGATGTCTTACCAGACATCATTCTATTGGGAATAGAGAGAACAAGTTCTCCTCCAAAGACGGCGTCTTTGGTAAACCCTCTTTGGACTTTCTTCAAAAGAAAGTCTTTGTACACTTTCCGCAAAAGAAACTTTTTGTAGAGTGGGTGACAGCTTTAGCTGGAGGTCCAAACGAGCGAAGCAGATGCGAAGCATCTGCGATCAGTATAACTATTCTTTTCCATTTTATATCAATCCTCTCTTCTTTCTTTCTATCCGCCATTTTGAAAAGTCAAGGTCGGGATCAAGGTCATTCCCACCCACCCACTCTTTCATAGACTAAAGAAAGTATACTCTATCTATATATACTAATAGAATCAGTCATCCACCCCCTCTGTGGAAAGTAAACCTTCCGCGTTATAAACCGCGTTATAAAGCGTTATAATATCCGCGTTATAAAATCCGCGTTATAAACCGCGTTATATAAAAACTTTATCATTTTAATGTATCATAGATCAAACGTCAACTTCAACTTTCTTCATACCAACTATGTTGTTCATACCAACTATGTTCCTATAAACTGTGTTCATACCAACTACAGATTCAGCTATCTTCCTATAGGTTCAACCAATATAGGCACATACATCGTGTTCTTATAGGAATACAGATTCAGATCCTACTCTGTTCCTACACCATTTGTTATGTTCAAACACATTGGCATCTTCTATGTATCAGACCCTCCTCTCTTCATCTCATCTCTTCATCTCGTATTCATAGAGCATCATGTCACATGTACGAACTCTCTCTCTCTCTCTCTTAAACATTCTATCAAACTTTCTCTGAAACTTTCTAAACTTTCTCTGAAACAAAAAACTTTCCTTTCCCGGAAACTTTCCCTGAAACAGAAACTTTCCTTTCCCGGTCTGTTTCATTTTTTATCAAACTTAAACCCAAACTTCAACTTTCTTTTGAGGGAAATAGACTTTCTTGTATTATGACTATTCTTGATTAATGCATCCAACGTCAAAGATACTTGTTAGACTTTGATATTTTATTTCACGGAATGTCAAACAGCGATGATTCAACCTTGATTTTTATTGTACAATTGAACGACATCCGTTCATCTGCATAAGATGGCCATCCTCGTATATCTATAAGACTTGGATGTGTTGTTCACCACTTCATGTCTATACACGTTGTACTAGATAAAAACGAGGGTGAACTCTTGTCACGCTCGCCCATGACTGCTCAGAAATCACGGACTTCTCACGGATCCACGTCACGTGATTTCCTCTAACGGTACTTTCTCCGAACACGACCGAGCCCTTGCGAGCGTTGGTGTTCGGCACGGATGACTTCGTATGACTTCGTCTTCGTTCTCTTCATTGAACGATGGCACGTCCATTGTGCACGCTCGTCCAATCAGAACGCTTTCTCCCTCCGGTGGGTGGAGCCAAGAGAACTTTGCGAAGATTCCGACGCGTGAAACTTTCATTAGATTATCGCTTGGAAACCTTGTCGCACGTCTCTCAGGTGAGAACGGTGTATTGCATTGAGCGATCCGTGGCTTTGCTTGTTTTTTTCCGAGGCGACCAGACGGAGATCTCCGAAAGAAGTCGGACGGAGGAGTCGGAGGTCTGGTCGGCGCTCGTACGCTTTTTCCTACTTTAAACCATTGGAAGAAGGTTTCGGAAAAGGACGAAAAGGTCAAGGTCACCTTTTCTAAAAAAAAACTCCAAATACGGGGTGGAAGCCAAAGATTTGGCCCCCCGGGCCCCCTACGAAACTCTCTGTGTTTTTCATTCGAGTGAATCAAGATTCCCTCAAGTGGGAAGCTTAGCTTCCCCTTAACCACCCCTTTATTTTCTTTTTATTTTTCTTGGTGAAGGCAAGCTTCACTATGGGCAAAGGTTTATTTTTTATTCTACATAAGATGTCATATAATTTAAGAAAAATACTGGAATGGAACAGAAAACAAAAGTAATAAAACAGTTTATCTTTATTCAATCAACATCGATATGCTTTCTCATGCTGGCAATGTGCATCGTACAAATAACGAAAATTGGCCTTGGTTTCTCCCTCCAAGATCACGTAAGGGTAACAATAGAAAGGTAGTTCGTTAAAGTTATTTCTCACTGCGCACATATAGGCCAATGCGCGAAGATGGAACATTTCCGGATCCACGTCAAAGTACAATGGCTTGTAATCCTCCTTGGTGACGAACTTCAGGTATTCTTTGAGCTGGCCTTCTTCGATCGGTGTTATGGTACATAACTTTTTCTTGAAGATGACTTGGAACTTCTCCCTGAATTCGGTCACTGTCACTGGTTCTGCAACTCTTATGTAGGCCACAGTCTTGGAATGGTTCACCAGGCCAACACCAAATTCGTTGCAGAACACTGCTTCCTTAATGTAACTGTGAAACTCGTATTTGCCCTTCTGGGGTCGGACCAGTTTCTTTAACAGTTGGTATTTCTGAGCCTTGTCTAGAGACACGATGAACCGTTCGTATTTCTCCAATTCCATGGTTTCTTCCATTTTCTCTTCCACCATGGGATTTTCAACATTGGGTACAACGTGGTTTTCTTCTTCCAAGACAACTTCTTGTACTTCCGGTTCATGTTCTTTTTCCGGTTCTTTTTCTTCTTGTGGAAGTTGTTCCACTACAAAAGTTTCTTTGTGTGTAAGGATACTAAAATGTTTTTGCAACAGTTCGTTACTTTCCAACAAGTCTTTAATGAGGGTCACAAGACTTTCGTCTTCATGACTGTTTTTATGATCACTGGCGGATGCACATTCTATCGTGTTTGAGTTATCGTCCTGGGGTATCGGTGTCTCATCGGCACTTTCCGCCGACGATTCGAACAAGGTTCTCACGTGTTTCGGTGTTGTAGGTCTAGCAGTGTTCGGTGATTTCCGTGGTGGCGAAGAGTCATCGATGTCGATCGGATTTTCTTCGTCGAAACTGTCACTCAGTTCGTCGACCTCCATCTTGGATGTGGAAGGTACTTGTCCATGTCGATGGAGAGCATCTCCCTGGGGAAGATACTGCCAGGCTGTAGTCGGTACGTATTGTACCAGTCTGGGTTTGATCTGTGAACAAATAAATAAATTATAATACGTGATAAGACAATGCATCAATAGACATGGTAACCTATAATCAATGTGAGAATGGATCTTATCCCAAACGGAAAATAAAGTTTTGACCTTACCGAAGCTTGCCTTCGGACCCGAGAAAAAAAGGCGTTAGGTGTGTTAAGTGAAGCTAAGCTTCACACTTCGGTGAATCTTGATTCACGTGAATACCATATAGGAAATATCAAAGTAAGAACTCACCCCTGAGGGAATGATGCTCTGCACAGAAGTGGTCTTCGAAGCACTCAACATCACTGCATAACGATGCTTCACACTGGACACGTGTCTGTTCCAATGGTTACGCATCAGTCCTTCTGTATTCTATATTCTACAGAGTGGGTGGGAGCACCCACCCACCCACCCATCGTACGGGTAGAGTGTAGGTCCTCTCATGCGACAAAACAACCTCCACAACTCTTCTCTTATCTATTCATCTTGTTCAACGGCCATCTTTTCCCTACTTTCAATCTTTTAAAACTTTTAATCTTCGGAAACTTTCCCTCTCCTGAAAGATCAAAAACTTTCTTTTTAAGAAACTTTTTCTTTCATCTTATTTATATTTTAATATATCTTTTACGGAAACTTTCCTTCCACTTCAACTTTTTAAGTCTTTTCATGGTGATGTCTTACCAGACATCATTCTATTGGGAATAGAGAGAACAAGTTCTCCTTCGAAGACGGCGTCTTTGGTAAACCCTCTTTGGACTTTCTTCAAAAGAAAGTCTTTGTACACTTTCCGCAAAAGAAACTTTTTGTAGAGTGGGTGACAGCTTTAGCTGGAGGTCCAAACGAGCGAAGCAGATGCGAAGCATCTGCGATCAGTATAACTATTCTTTTCCATTTTATATCAATCCTCTCTTCTTTCTTTCTATCCGCCATTTTGAAAGGTCAAGGTCGGGGTCAAGGTCATTCCCACCCACCCACTCTTTCATAGACTAAAGAAAGTATACTCTATCTATATATACTAATAGAATCAGTCACCCACCCACTCTGTGGAAAGTAAACCTTCCGCGTTATAAACCGCGTTATAAAGCGTAATAATATCCGCGTTATAAAATCCGCGTTATAAAATCCGCGTTATAAACCGCGTTATATAAAAACTTTATCATTTTAATGTATCATAGATCAAACGTCAACTTCAACTTTCTTCATACCAACTATGTTGTTCATACCAACTATGTTCCTATAAACTGTGTTCATACCAACTACAGATTCAGCTATCTTCCTGTAGGTTCAACCAATATAGGCACATACATCGTGTTCTTATAGGAATACAGATTCAGATCCTACTCTGTTCCTACACCATTTGTTATGTTCAAACACATTGGCATCTTCTATGTATCAGACCCTCCTCTCTTCATCTCATCTCTTCATATCGTATTCATAGAGCATCATGTCACATGTACGTACTCTCTCTCTCTTAAACATTCTATCAAACTTTCTCTGAAACTTTCTAAACTTTCTCTGAAACAAAAACTTTCCTTTCCCGGAAACTTTCTCTGAAACAGAAACTTTCCTTTCCCGGTCTGTTTCATTTTTTATCAAACTTAAACCCAAACTTCAACTTTCTTTTGAGGGAAATAGACTTTCTTGTATTATGACTATTCTTGATTAATGCATCCAACGTCAAAGATACTTGTTAGACTTTGATATTTTATTTCACGGAATGTCAAACAGCGATGATTCAACCTTGATTTTTATTGTACAATTGAACGACATCCGTTCATCTGCATAAGATGACCATCCTCGTATATCTATAAGACTTGGATGTGTTGTTCACCACTTCATGTCTATACACGTTGTACTAGATAAAAACGAGGGTGAACTCTTGTCACGCTCGCCCATGACTGCTCAGAAATCACGGACTTCTCACGGATCCACGTCACGTGATTTCCTCTAACGGTACTTTCTCCGAACACGACCGAGCCCTTGCGAGCGTTGGTGTTCGGCACGGATGACTTCGTATGACTTCGTCTTCGTTCTCTTCATTGAACGATGGCACGTCCATTGTGCACGCTCGTCCAATCAGAACGCTTTCTCCCTCCGGTGGGTGGAGCCAAGAGAACTTTGCGAAGATTCCGACGCGTGAAACTTTCATTAGATTCTCGCTCGGAAACCTTGTCGCACGTCTCTCAGGTGAGAACGGTGTATTGCATTGAGCGATCCGTGTCTTTGCTTGTTTTTTCCGAGGCGACCAGACGGAGATCTCCGAAAGAAGTCGGACGGAGGAGTCGGAGGTCTGGTGGCAACGCAGTAGCCTCCCTTGAATAATGAGTCTACAAAAAAGACACACTACACACAATATTAACAATAATTAACAATATTACCATACAATTTTATGTTCAAGTATTGTCGTGTTGCGATAAAAACACTGTTGTTTTTCTTTAGACTTTAACATAAGTTTGTCTGCATATTGTGAAAATGTAGCAATGTAAATAGTGTAAATAATTAAAAATAAATATTACGTCAGATATTAAATTAGGAGTTTTGCTTCTTTCCCAATTGTACTCAATTGAATTCTATTAGACCTTATCGTATCAGTATACAAAGAATGTATTAAACGATGGACACAGTCCAAGTCAAATATTATATTTTTTTTTCAATTTAAATGAAAAGGTTTTTGTATTTTTTTTTATTTATTTATTTATTTATTATTTTTTTTGGTAAATTTACTAGGTATTCTAATTATGCAATTATACAATTGTATAAGATTACATCTACATAAATAGTTAGATATATTTGAAAATTAACATATCTGTTATGATAATAGACCTTAAGACAATCTTAAATGCTTAAGATTAACGCAATACAGAAGATTAAAAGTAAATAGATGTTCTTTATCTCGGATTGTACTATTATATTATATTATATATGTTTTGACTAAATACTGTTTAAAGCTTTGATAAAACAAAATTATCCGTTTAGATACACGTGACACATTTACTTTGTATATGTTTATATGTTGCAAAGATGATGTACAATACTATATGTAAAAATCTAAATAAAATTTCTGTTCTGTTCTGTTCTATATCAGCACCTTATTGTAATTATGTGCTGTTTCATCTTCAACCGTTAAATATATTAACACCTTATTGTAATTATGTGCTGTTTCATCTTCAACCGTTAACTATATTAACACCATATTGTAATTATGTGTTGTTTTATCTTCAACCGTTAAATATATTAACACAATATTGTATTTATGTATTGTTTCCTCTTCAACCGTTAACTATATTAACACCTTATTGTAATTATGTGTTGTTTCGTCTTCAACCGTTAACTATATTAACACCATATTGTAATTATGTGTTGTTTCATCTTCAACCGTTAAATATATCAACACCTTATTGTATTTATGTATTGTTTCCTCTTCAACCGTTAACTATATTAACACCATATTGTAATTATGTGTTGTTTCGTCTTCAACCGTTAACTATATTAACACCTTATTGTAATTATGTGTTGTTTCGTCTTCAACCGTTAACTATATTAACACCATATTGTAATTATGTGTTGTTTCATCTTCAACCGTTAAATATATCAACACCTTATTGTATTTATGTATTGTTTCCTCTTCAACCGTTAACTATATTAACACCTTATTGTAATTATGTGTTGTTTTGTCTTCAACCGTTAAATATATTAGCCCCAATTTAACACCTACCAGTCTGAAAGACATATCTGGCAAGGGCCTGCATCAGTGTTGCTGGCCAGGTGGGCGGGTTGGTCTCTCCAGGTTCTCTTTTCAGTCGGAATGTGAGCTCAAACCCAAAACCACTGGGCCCTTCTGTGCCATGACACCTGCAGATTGACAAATTATTCAATGTTAAGAAACAAAATCTATTGTGGATTTTGAAAAAGAGTAAGAACTCTTGTGACATTTGAAACAATGAAAGTGATCTACTGTTTAGAATTAATACTGGTATGAATGTTGTATCTTGTCGCTAGGAAAATCTAGCACCATCTGACCAAGACAGACTGAGGGCAAAAAAGTGGCAATCTGGGCATGAATAAGTTGTTTATTTAAATTGGGACATTTGTTTTATCAAATAATAACTACATCTTTACCATTTCCCTGGCAGTCTGTCCATAATATTCTGACCAGCTCAACAATGATTACCTTTAGTTGACTGAAAATCTGATGTCATATATAACAGTCAGGAAAGGACAGTTTGAAACTTTGCCAAGGTGGTTATTGTGCACAGAGACCAGACTACATGCTCAATGAGAACTGGTTTCTATTGTGCACAGAGACCAGACTACATGCTCAATGAGAACTGGTTTCTATTGTGCACAGAGACCAGACTACATGCTCAATGAGAACTGGTTTCTCTGCTCATGGTTGACCGGAAACCAATAAAGGTTGTCCGTGTCATGTTCCCGCACATTGTTCAATACAACACAGACTGCGGCTCTCTTGCCAGGCGCGTTTCTGCCATTACGCACTTTACGCACGTGCGTAACCTCCGTTCGAAAAATCGAAAATCTAAAATTACCAACAAAAAAAAAAAAACACTAAGAAAGTCGATGCCTAACCCGGGTTATGAATGAAAAAATTATTTCCGTAGTTTCTATGTCATAAAATGTTATTACCACACCAATTAAGTTGAAAAGGTTTAAAATGATTAAACTTATACACGTCAGGATTTTGGTCGTTCATATTTTGCGTTAAGTTCCTCGCATGTCCGCATTTTACATATTACTCATTAGAAAAGAACCGAATATATACAAAAGTATTACTTCAAAGGTTATTTCCCTTGCAATTGTGCGTAACTTCAGATACGGCCCAGATTCGCGCCTGTCTCTTGCTTACGTTTAATAAAAGCCTGACTCCCACCCCATCCCTGCTCCTGTCGAATGACCCCATTCACTACTGAAATTAAAATTCTACAAACAACAATAAATGTGATTACCAAAATGATCTTATGCATTCATGGCTATTTAAACAACATCAATCCCCTTTCTAAATGAATTGGGACCAATCATAATTTCCTTCCATATTAAAAGCTCTGAAACTGTTTTCCTTAAAATTCTAAAAACAAATAATCTAAGAGATCTAGATTTTGTGTCCTGACACACAAGTCTTTCAATATACGACTTGGAATTCAGCCAGGTGGCACAGAATGTTTTTGTGCACACATATTCACTCGTCTTATTATTTGATTATCTGTTTTTTTAACTAAAGGTTATTTTCACCAAAGTGCACATGCTAGCCAGGAGTAAATAGAATTCAGCCACAGATAATTATTTCCTTCATACTAAATTGATAGAAGTACATGTAAAATGAGTTGTTGACGAGCTAAGCTTCTATTTTAAGAGTAGTTATTTAGACCCGATGGAAATTGATTTGACACAAAAGGTCCTTGTATTATAGATTGCCAACAGGTACACAATCAGAAGAATCTATAATACAAAGAAGTTAAACGATTGCATGGTTGTATGTGGGACACAGCTGAAAGTGGGCAAAGTTGGTTTTGTATCATGTGATGTGAACATACAGAATTCTTTTCACTTGAAAGAATTGAAAGAAAATTGAAAGATTCTTTGTGGCAAATCTTAAGAACAATCACTTTAAAAATAAATAATAATAATGGCTTAACAATAGATTTTGCGCACTTTGATTAAGAATAGAATTGTTCCGAGTGTATCATGCGACATACCTCACATAGATGTGGATCGCAATACATTCTTACACATAACTTGTATCATGCGACATACCTCACAGAGATGTGGATCGCAATACATTCTCTCACATAACTTGTATCATGCGACATACCTCACAGAGATGTGGATCGCAATACATTCTCACACATAACTTGTATCATGCGACATACCTCACAGAGATGTGGATCGCAATACATTCTCACACATAACTTGTATCATGCGACATACCTCACAGAGATGTGGATCGCAATACATTCTCTCACATAACTTGTATCATGCGACATACCTCACAGAGATGTGGATCGCAATACATTCTCACACATAACTTGTATCATGCGACATACCTCACAGAGATGTGGATCGCAATACATTCTCACACATAACTTGTATCATGCGACATACCTCACAGAGATGTGGATCGCAATACATTCTCACACATAACTTGTATCATGCGACATACCTTACAGAGATGTGGATCGCAATACATTCTCACACATAACTTGTATCATGCGACATACCTCACAGAGATGTGGATCGCAATACATTCTCACACATAACTTGTATCATGCGACATACCTCACATAGATGTGGATCGCAATACATTCTCACACATAACATGTATCATGCGACATACCTCACAGAGATGTGGATCACAATACATTCTCACACATAACTTGTATCATGCGACATACCTCACATAGATGTGGATCACAATACATTCTCACACATAACGTGTATCATGCGACATACCTCACAGAGATATGGATCGCAATACATTCTCACACATAACTTGTATCATGCGACATACCTCACAGAGATGTGTGTGGATCGCAATACATTTTCACACATAACTTGTATCATGCGACATACCTCACAAAGATGCGGATCGCAATACATTCTCACACATAACTTGTATCATGCGGCATACCTCACAGAGATGTGGATCGCAATACATTCTCACACATAACATGTATCATGCGACATACCTCACAGAGATGTGGATCGCAAAACATTCTCACACATAACTTTTATCATGCGACATACCTCACAGAGATGTGGATCGCAATACATTTTCACACATAACTTTTATCATGCGACATTGTGTAAATAGCCCTTACTTAATCTTTGTCATCTTCTGACATCTATATACTTAGGCAGCTATTGCATGTTTGAGACTTGTCTAACAATAGTAGAGACACTGACCACACAGACGATTTTGAGTCCACGCTTTCTGCATGAGCCTGATCAGGTTACAAGTTTAATCCTTTACTTGTTGGGAACACCTTTAGTGTGGGGTTTGTTGTAGGTGAACGGGCTGAAAGGTGTGTCCGGTAAGTAATGGGTTAAGTGAATATCTAACATTGACACAGACAACTTTGAGGTGAATATTTACAGGTAACATTTCACAAGTAATAAAAAGTGAATTTGTTTTTTTCTGCATTAATGAGGAATCTCAAGATTGCTATAGAACAAAAAATGGAAACATTCTACTGCATTATTTAAAGTTTGGATCAGTAGCAACATTCCATAGCTGTACTTTTGTAACCCAAATGTTCAATCCAAAGCTTCATGTATTTAAGCAGAGTTCTAGAAGATAATATCCTTATTTCATACTGATCTGGATCTTCAATATTTACCACAACCTGATCGTTTCATGCTACCCAGGCCAACATTTAAAAAAAAAAAACACTCCCAGAGTCATA
This sequence comes from Sinonovacula constricta, assembly GCA_007844125.1. Taxonomy (NCBI): domain Eukaryota; kingdom Metazoa; phylum Mollusca; class Bivalvia; order Cardiida; family Solecurtidae; genus Sinonovacula; species Sinonovacula constricta. The sequence continues at coordinate 50,797,744 of CM017570.1, forward strand.
CTGATGTATGTAAAATACAGAACATAACAAGATATTATGTTTTGCAATTTTGAGCCAACTGCATGCCAAACTTTGTTGTAATTGTAATAATAATCTAGTGTCTAGTTATCCTCTAATGATTTAGCACGAATCCAATTAGAACAGGTCATAACATATCAGATTACCCCATGCTGTGGGAGGAATCTTTTATACACCCGACATGGGAATAAAAAACTATGTACACACATTCAATAATTAATTGCAAATCATTGTTACATGACTAGGCCAATTTACTGTAATTTTTCAAACATACTGATCATTTTGACAATGACCCTAAATGACAACAATGTAACAGAAGCTAAATAGATTATTTTAATGACTGTTTCTTCAATTTTCCTATAATAAAGGAAAAGGAAATAAAATACAAATAAAAGGAATAAATATTTTTCCATTGTTCATCCCTTTCTTTAATGAAGTTTAAACAATTCATAAAAATGCTTGTACAAGAAACAAATAATTATTTATGTGCAGTAGTACAAAAACCTCTTAAAACACGAGGTTCTTAGATTTCTTAAAATAATTCAACAAATGTTTTGGAATAGAAATACAGAAGAAAATACGAGCCAATATGCCATTAAACTTGAGCTATGCATGTGTGTTAAACTGACCAAGATTTTTGTTTATTAATCAATTTATTAGTTTTGGATAATTCTTTGAAGAAAAGAAGACAGCTTTTTCACTTACCAATGAATGCGACCGTCGCCATGGAGATCTGAGAGCCCGAAGCTGATGTAGTGCCAGTGTGGTGGCACACCCTGGTCTGGATCCCCAGAGTTGGAGTACATGCTGATGTAGTCCAGGGGGTCGGGGCCTCCAAGCCTGAAATACAGAATATTCTTACAGGTTATAGGTCTACACATACAAGTTATACAGACAAGTTACACAATGACACAACTTACAGAATGATGCATGTTACAGAATGATGAATGTTACACAATGACACAAGTTACAGAATGAAACAATTTACAGAACGACACAATTTACAGAATGACACATATTACAGAATGACACAAGTTACAGAATGACACAAGTTACAGAATGACACATGTTACACAATGATACATGTAACAGAATGACACAAATTACACAATGACACAAATTACAAAATGACACAAGTTACAGAATAACACAAGTTACAGAATGACACAAGTTACAGAATGACACAAGTTACAGAATGACACAAGTTACAGAATGACACATGTTACAGAATGACACAAGTTACAGAATGACACAAGTTACAGAATGACACAAGTAACAGAATGACACAAGTTACAGAATGACACAAGTTACAGAATGATGCATGTTACAGAATAACACAAGTTACAGAATGACACAAGTTACAGAATGACACATACAATTTACATAATTACACAAGTTACAGAATGACACAAGTTACAGAATGACACATACAATTTACATAATTACACAAGTTACAGAATGACACACGTTACAGAATGATGCATGTTACAGAATAACACAAGTTACAGAATAACACAAGTTACACAATGACACAAGTTACAGAATTATACAAGTTACATAATAACACAAGTTACAGAATGACACAAGTTACAGAATGACACAAGTTACAGAATGACACAAGTTACAGAATGACACAAGTTACAGAATGACACATGTTACAGAATGACACAAGTTACAGAATGACACATACAATTTACATAATTACACAAGTTACAGAATGACACAAGTTACAGAATGATGCATGTTACAGAATAACACAAGTTACAGAATGACACAAGTTACAGAATGACACAAGTTATAGAATGACACAAGTTACAGAATGACACAAGTTACATAATGATGCAAGTTACAGAATAACACAAGTTACAGAATGACACAAGTTACAGAATGACACAAGTTAAATAATGACGCAAGTTACAGAATGACAAAAGTTACAGAATGACACAAGTTACAGAACGACACATACCATTTACAGAATGACACAAGTTACAGAATAACACAAGTTACAGACTGACACAAGTTACAGAATGACACAAGTTACAGAATGACACAAGTTACAGAATGACACAAGTTACAGAATGGCACATACAATTTACAGAATGACACAAGTTACAGAATGACACAAGTTACAGAATGGCACATACAACTTATACTTAAGTTAAAGTGATAAATACGGGTTACATATCTTAATATACAAGTTACAGATCTCCACACACACAACTTGTTGCAGTTGTAACATTACAGGGCCTTCTTAATTGCCTGAATAAGTTTTTGCAGGCTTGTTAGATTATGACATGCATGCAATGATGTGCATGACATCATATCTAAATAGCATACCAATGTGTCCATAGACATTTAAGAATGCTGTATAAGGTCAAAAAGAAATGTGACATCTTTACACACACAGAATAAAATCAGACATAATATGTCTAGGTCGCCTTTAAGACTAAAGACTATAAAACTGAAATATATAAAATGTTTCACATTCAATACTTGGCTTTATTTACCCTCGCCCTAACTATTGTTATAGGGCGAGCATTAATATATAGAAGTTTAAAATAAGATATCACAGTATGTTTATTTTTAATGGCATGAGGGTTGGCTAATGTCAGGAAGGTTAAAAAGATTAAAAATTAAACAAAATAAAGGTGATTATAAACTGGTAATGACATTGACAATAGGCTCTCATATATATCGTATGGGTGTTTGTATTATCTATGATGTATATGTGTGCTTGTGATGTATGTGTCGTAAAAATTAATTTGTAAAATTTTACAGTAAGCACTTCCTTTTTACTGTACATTTATTTTTCAGTCCACCTAATTAACATAATATGTAGCTTGTTCGCCTCATTGTATAAATACAATATAGTGTTGTACAGTGCCTCTTTTGGGACTTATTATAGTGTTAAAAACGCATCAAAATTAAATATAAAAATTTAAAAACCACAAAAAATGTGTTCATTTAAAATTAAAGATAAAAATATATTTATATTGTTCTAACCGATGCTAGTGGCACCGTTTTAGGACCATTTAAAAGTATTTCCTTTTAAAGGATCAATAATTTAAATAATGAATTCTATATACATTACCATATACAGTCTTAATGTTCATTGCGTCAGGCCTGTCCAATGTATCTATTCTATTTTTTATTTTATTTTTTAATGTATGGACAGGCCTGTGTCCCTCAGAGGCACCGTATGGCGAAAATAACTAGAGCGCAGGAGAGATTTATGGTAACATTTATTTCCCCCAGGTACCTCACCCGTCCGATAAAACCCGTGCGTCGCCCCCCCGTATGATCAGAGTCTGCAACATAGCAGTTCAGTATGTATAGCCTCTATACTAAAAGTTAACATTGTAGTGTTTAATAAGTATATTTATTTTTTAACAATACGTGATTTGTTTGTAGTTGTTAATTACAATACTCTTTTAATAAATATATGTTGTGTTGATGATAGTGTAGTTAATAAAAGTATCGAATAGCGTTCGTGTCAGAATACGGAGATTAAGTCTCCTTCCTTTCTCCTTGGTTCGCCATTTTTGTGGAACCATGTGTTGCCGTGATGGATTTTAATCGGCTGTGTATTAATGCTTGCTGTTTGAATTGTGTCATTGCGGGGGGTTTCGCACGGATTTTCCATGTTTTCACCGATATAACCGGGTGCCTTCTTATGGACGGGACTATACGTAACGGTAAAGATGGTTTTCTGTTTACTACATGGCGACCTTCACGTTATACGATTTATTTTCCCACGTTGTTCGGGGAAAAACATGCCAGTATTTTAAATTATTCTATTTAAGTTAAATTTCTTCCTATCTTGCCTGTTTATTATGTAAATAAAACGTAGGCTTTTATTATAAATACTAGTATTATTTTCGTAATACCTTCTTTTTGTGTATAGTCATTTTTTTATATATAAAAAGTGTTAAGGAGTTCTGCTTTGTTCCTTGTTCTTATAGGAGTTATAAAATACTGTTAATGCATAGTTATTTCCATTTTGGTGGCTTATTTCTTAGTTTTAACCGCACCGTGGTGGAGTTCATGGCCCTTACAAGTAAAGGTGAACCTAAATAAAAGGATTTATAGAGATGTTATGAAGTATGTATTTTCCACATTTTTGATTATTAGACATTGCCTGGGTAGAACCACCGTCATTATTGATTTTTTTCCTTCCATTTGTTTTTAGAAATAGTATAGACAGGTTAATACATGGATATTATTATTTCATTTTATCAGTTCTTTTTATCCATGTACACCTTAGAGTATAGTAAAGAATTTTAATAATAGATAAGACAACACGATAGAAGAGACAGAACAGGGCCGGGACTTAGACCAAATTTTTACAATGGCATAAAGCGTTGGTAGTTATCGGCCCTGGGAAGTAAGTTACCATTAGCCAGGAGTATATAATTTTTAAATCATTATAATGTGTTTCATTTTTTTGGCTATTTTCTAAAGTTGTGCCATGAACTCATTCACGATGCTGTCGTTTGTTGTTAATGGACTGGGCAAGCCGGGTTACGAGATGTCACTTATGTATTATCATGGTGTACATTTCGCAGGGGCGTTCATATTATTCTGTGTTTTGGTATAGATGGATTTACCAAAGTAGCCCTTGTTGGACGAGCCAGCTCCCATGTTTATACTATTTAAAGAAGAGGGATGGCTCCCCGGTTCGATTCTGGGAGGGGCTGGTATTATATCCTTTTATCCCAGACTAAAGTTTATTTATTTTATTTTAAACTAGAAAACAATAATAAGAACGATTATCTTCTAATATGGCTATATCATTAAATAAGAGTTTGGTATTGTGCATTTTAATAAAGCTACATGTCATAATAGCTTGTACCACTAAGGGGTATCATTGCATTTCACATTGATTTTTAATATTTTGAGAAGGCATGATGGTGGGGTGGTCGGACATTTTTATTATTTTTTTTAATTTTTTGTTATATCGTTTGTTTTGTTTTTAGATTTTTGTTGACATCTGGGTGTTCTCCCCGTGCCTTAAATATGGTTGTTTCTAATTGTTTTGGTGGGTAGAAGATATTTGCCTTGTTAAATACCAAATTTTCCGAAAGTAAAACATGTTCTTATTTTATCCTCTCCCTCCTGTGGTCCTCGCATTGTTACAATATTTTTCAGGGGTTTTGGGGAAAAAGGCCCCAGCCCAAATTGGGAATTTTTGACGCGGTAAAAAGTCAAATTTGGGAATAATTATCGACAAATCAAACCAATTGGGAAATTTCAACAGAAAAATATACATTTATTTGTCTGCATTAAATCTTAATCTGCCTTGCTTTTGTGTCCCTGAAAGTGTTACAGAGCTCTTCCAGAGTTTGTTCAGAAAGCTCTGCAAGGCCTTCAATACAGATTCTTATTAAATTGGAGTTTTTCCCGACCAAGGGGGCTTCTCAATGAAGTGCATAGTAGGTTCATGGTGCTGAACCCACTCTCCACAGCTTCTGTGCTAGATGGTATTATTGACCATTTCGAAATTACGAAATCTCGCGCAAATCTCGCTCCGCGAGATTGAGGTCAGGGGGGTTCCGTTTATGTGCTCGCGTGTAAACATAGAACAGCTGACTTACTTTCGTTTCTTCTTCACACACAAAAAGAGGGACAAAGTGAATAAAAATGATACACCAAAATCAGAACTTGTATTTGTATGTTTTAAATGAATTTTACTCGCTTAGATAATTTTATTTTGCTATGGGACAGAACGATTTCTGCTGTGCTGAAGGTTGTAACCACGAGAGATCTCGAGGTGCCACATGCAATTTTTACAAGATTCTTAACGATAAAAAGCTCAGACCTGCGTGGCTGACTAATTGGAGAAATGGATACGTTGTCATTTAGCCTTTAGTTCCAATCAAAATTTAAATTATCTTCCAAATTATGTCATTTTGAAGACCACCCCCTTCCCCCCACCGCCAAGTCAAGGAAAAAATGATTTAAAGTGCCAAGTATATTTTCCCATAGACCAGCAGTAAGAAAGGCCTTAAGATGACAATCAAAAGAAAACATAAAAACTATGCCCGGTAAGCTAATCGTTTTTGATTAGCACCCCCTTCCCCACCCAACAGGCAAAAACCAACCAGAAAACCTTCTTTTATTAAGGTTATTTTGATTTCAAATAAAGTGAATTGTTTACATGCAACTCTCTAATAAAAATTCTGTTTGTGGTTGAAGAAGAAAAAATGTTTATATTTATATATTCCTTGAGTAATCTGATATCATTTGTGTTTAACTAAAAAACTCCAGGGATACATATTTGAACGTTCTATGCCAAAATGTGGTCTAAAGTGGGCCCAACAGGGTACTTAATTTTTGTACCCATTTAAAGATAGAAATGAAATAATTTAAAAAATATCGTTTTGTAAATTCATATTATGTTTCTCCATGCGTGTGGGTCCCTTTCATACCATCGTAAAGTTCTACTCAAATTGAATCCCTAATTTTAAGACATGAGCGGACACCCCAACTTATTAAGCTAATTGGCAGTTTTATGACACCTTGTTTGTCTAGAGGACAGGAAGTGTGACCGTGTTTTTGGCGTCTTTTCCCCTTCGCATCCGCTATGCAGCTGTGTTTAAAAATGTCACCATATGGCAGTCGTGTGGTTTATGACCTTCACCTTTTAAAGAGCAAAATGCATTGACTTACGCGAGGACAACAAAAAGGACAAATCACTTAGTCTACAATATCTTTTTTGGCTCATAAAAGGACCCAACGCTTTATTAAGCTATAAATTATGCAACACAAATAATGTTTATGTTTAATCACAAACATGTATTCTGTTTTGCAGTCTGGAACACTGGAAGTCATACTGTAATTTCTGATAGACATAATTTAATAATGAATTTACAAAACCATATATTTTAAATTAAAACATTTCTATCTTTAAATGGGTACAATAATTAAGTACCCTGTAGGGCCCACTTTAGACCACATTTTGGCATAGAACATTCAAGTATGTATCCCTGGAGTTTTTAGTCAAACACAAATGATATCAGATTACTCAAGGAATATATAAATATAAACATTTTTTCTTCTTCAACCACAAACAGAATTTTTATTAGAGAGTTTCGTGTAAACAATTCACTTTATTTGAAATCAAAATAACCTTAATAAAAGAAGGTTTTCTGGTTGGTTTTTGCCTGTTGGGTGGGGAAGGGGGTGCTAATCAAAAACGATTAGCTTACCAGGCATAGTTTTTATGTTTTCTTTTGATTGTCATCTTGAGGCCTTTCTTACTGCTGGTCTATGGGAAAATATACTTGGCACTTTAAATCATTTTTTTCCTTGACTTGGCGGTGGGGGGAAGGGGGTGGTCTTCAAAATGACATAATTTGGAAGATAATTTAAATTTTGATTGGAACTAAAGGCTAAATGACAACGTATCCATTTCTCCAATTAGTCAGCCACGCAGGTCTGAGCTTTTTATCGTTAAGAATCTTGTAAAAATTGCATGTGGCACCTCGAGATCTCTCGTGGTTACAACCTTCAGCACAGCAGAAATCGTTCTGTCCCATAGCAAAATAAAATTATCTAAGCGAGTAAAATTCATTTAAAACATACAAATACAAGTTCTGATTTTGGTGTATCATTTTATTCACTTTGTCCCTCTTTTTGTGTGGGAAGAAGAAACGAAAGTAAATCAGCTGTTCTATGTTTACACGCGAGCACATAAACGGAACCCCCCTGACCTCAGTCTCGCGGAGCGAGATTGCGCGAGATTTCGTAATTTCGAAATGGTCAATGATTATCATCTACAGAAGTTGGTAGATTCTAGATCGCGTAGTATTTACTACTGTACGACATTTTTCGTCACTATATTTCGCGCGTCAGCATAAAAGCCGGTACCATTCTATACATAGCGTGTGACGTCACTACGTTAAAGTAATTTTGACCGTGTGTTGACGCAACGAGCCGGTACTGCATGTACCGTTTTTGCTTCATAGCTCCTTTCAGTTTTATACACAGTCAAACATTTATGGAAAAATACTTTTGTTTATGAAATAAAAAATGATTCCTGTTAATTTTCAAACCATTGATTACAATGTTATCTGGAATGGCTCCGTGACGCATCTTCAACTTGCGTTACGGTATACGGCTGGGTAATAGTCTATGTTTTCACCGGTTACATTCATACATAAATTCACGGGAAAGTAGATTTCACAGATCACCGAACAAATGTAAACAAACGATTCGCTGAATTGGAAAAGTCTCTTGATTTTATGGTTTCTTGGTTATTTTTTTTTAAAGGTAAAAGGTATTTCGGTTCAATTGGGAATTAATTTATGAGATTGGGAATTTTTTTCTTGAAATTGGGAAAAATGGTCGCTATTTGGTATTGGGAACGGGGCCGAATATCGGCCCTGTGAGACAGGCTGAAAAAGCCCTGATTGTAGCAGCAGGTGTTTGTCGTCACACCGGACCACGCACGAGGAACAATTTGGATCAAGGTTTAAGACGTATTGGCCGGTACTGCCAGGTAAAAGAGTTGTGCCCAATCTTAATCTTGTTTTACTACGTTTAATCCGAGTTACTTGAGTAAATTGGTGGGCGTTTTAGTGATGGTGTTTTTGACCATCCATCATTGATTTTTTCATTAATAATTTTGCAATGTTGTTCCCATTTGTTTAATAGGTTTTTTTCTTGATATTGAATAGATTTCAGTTGGTGCGAGGCCAGTATGACGACCCACCTGCAGTGTGCTCAGACCGGCTTTGGCAGGGGCGTCAGCCCTTTCATTACCCGAGATCCCTACATGTTCTGGACACCATGTTAGAGTGACAATGTGGCCTTTCTCCATACACTGGTTTGCTACAATTTTGATTTGATTGAGGAGGTCAGGTCTAGATCTGCTTTTGTTATTATCTATTTAAATAAGTGGTCCTAAAGAGTCGGAAAGAATGACAGAATCTTGTTTTTTCTTGTTTGATTATCCAGCTCAAAGCTTGTAGGATGGCATTCATTTCGGCCGTAAAGATGGACGTTTTGTCTGATATTCTTTTTGAAAATGTTAGATTGAGTGAAGGAATGACAAAAGCGGAAGCCACCCTACCCTTTTGGGGGTCTTTACTTCCATCTGTATATATTTTAACCCAGTAATTGTACTTACTGTCCATTGCTCCAGTGTTAGCGCCTTGATTTTATTAGGGCAGTCATTTTTGTTGAACAGTTTTGTAAGACTTAGGACAATCTCGGGTTTTTCAGGGTCCACGGTTCCACCTCGACCAGGGCCGAGCGCCGCCACGCCGCTCTCTTCGACACCGCAGGCTTCTACAAGGTTTTAGATATAAGCTCCAATAGGAAGTGGGGGTATTTTTTCTGACCCCCTCCTTGGGGTTTTGTAAAAGTAGCCGGTGCCGAAGATTTGGTTTACAGGGTTGTCTGGTTTGGTACGGGCCCTGGCCCAATATCTAATTGACTGATCATCCCTCCGCAGACATAGGGGAGGCACCCCGGCCTCTTGTTCCAATATGCTTATGGGTGTGGATTTTAGGGCCTCTAGTGTTATCCTGAGAGCTTGATTTTGTAGGCTATCTAGCTTTTTAAGATTTGTTTTGGCTGCGATAAAGTAGATTTGACAGCCATAGTCAATTTTTGGACATATGAGAGAATTATAGAGTAACAGGAGACTGTGTTTATCTGAACCAAAGTCAGTCCCTTTTAACATCCTCATTAGGTTCAAGTCTCTCTGACATCTTTCAATGATGTCTTGAATATGGTTTTTGAATGATAACTGCCTATCAAGAGTAATTCCCAGAAATTTCACCTTATCTTTACAATTTACTTTTTCTCCCCCTAGATATACGTCCAAATTCATCTCAGGTTTAAGTCCCAAAAGAATGCCAACAGTTTTACTTTGTGAAATGTCGAATCCCCATTTTTTTACCACTCCCAAATGGCATCCAGACCGCTCTGGACTTTTTTTTGAGCGGTTTTAACGAGGAATCAGTTAGCCATGCGCTCGAATCATCGGCGAATTGGCTCACTACTAGTCCTGTCCCCTCGACACTGCTAGGAAGGTCATTTATAAGGAGGGAGAACAGTAGTGGGGAGTGTATCGAGCCCTGTGGGGTACCACTCTTTAGGGTCTCATGTTGTGGTAGTGTGTCCCCCCACTTTGACTTGATTTTCCTATCATTTAAAAATGCTCTCAGGTACCTGTAGCAGTTGCCTGTTGTACCGTGACCTTTAAGTTTAGTGAGAACACCTGCATGCCATGTCAGATCAAAAGCGGCCTGTAGGTCGAGAAAGATGGCTGCAACATACCTTCTTCTATTCCTAGCATAGATTATGTCATGTTGCAGTCTTGCGAGCTGATCTAATGTGCTCCTACCTTTTCTAAATCCAGATTGAAAGGGATTTATAATGTTTTTTGATACTAATAGATGTTCTAAATGGGCCTTAACCATCCCCTCGAGCAATTTCTTCGCATGGGATGTCAGGCTTACGGGTCTATAAGATTTTGGATCATTTTCAGGTTTACTTTGTTTTAGTAAGTGTATAACTATGGCTTCTTTCCAGGTTTCGGGGTATACCCCTGTCGTCCACACCATGTTAAAGAGTTTGAGCCAGAGTTCTAGGGCTTTTTTGGGCATATTTTTAAACAACATGTACGAGATTTTGTCCTTGCCCGTGGCCGAGCTACTCCTTGTTCTGATTACGTCCTCAAGTTCCGAGATTGAGAAGCTATTATTGAGAGGTATGTTATTCTCTCATGGGAGTTCAATTTTTCCTTTGTTTTCTGACTCAAATTTTGCCTGGATATTCAATATTTCTGTAGAGATATTTGAGTCACTAGAGACATCCTTATAATGAGAGACAAGCATGTTGGCTTTCTCCATGGGGGTGACTGCGGATGTCTTATTATCTTTTAGTAGTGGTATGGGGCTATATGAATTTCCTCAAATTCTGCGGATTTTCTTCCAAAAATCAATGGAATTCGTGCTGTTATTGCACGAATTGCAGAATTCCTCCCAGTCTTGCCTCTTGGCATCTAATATGACCTTTGCTACGCTTCTCTAAGGCTTCATGTACACATTATAGTTTTCTGGACATGGATTTCTCTTTAATTTATTTGGTGATTTTTTTCGCTCCTTGACTGCATCATTACAAGTTTTGTTCCACCACGGGACAAGGCTTCTCCTATGCTTCTTTGTTTTACTGACCGGGATGCACTCCCCCGCAATGAATAGTACCTTTTAGGTTAAGAGCTGACAGTGCATGTTTACATTTGTCGAGTGTATTTCATTAGGGTTAATTCCCTCGCACATTTCTTTGAATTTTTCCCAATCTGCTTTTTTGTAGTTGAATTTGGTGTCAGAATTGTTTTGTGGCTCTGGCATACCATGTTTTTAAATTGAGGTGATGATTGGGAAATGATCTGAACCCCAAGTATCTTCCATTACTCCCAAGTCCGAAAATACCGAAAGTCTTGGACTAGCTATCGTTAGGTCTAAACAAGTCAACACTTGGCCTACTCTGGTTGGACTGCCGTCATTTAGTAAGACTTTACCTGAATCCGTTACCCAGTTCCAAACTACCTCCCCCTGACGGTCAGTACTGGCTGAACCCCAAGCTAAATGGTGGGCATTGAAGTCACCAGTTATGATGCTGTCCTTATGCTCTTATTATGTCCTTATGGCCTTGACAATTTGCACACTTATTGGTGTTTGATGTGCACTGTTTTATGCCCCCCCCCCCGCACTTTGCGCATTTTATTTGACCCCGGCATCTTTGGGATTTGTGTCCGAAGCCCTGGCATCTGAAGCATTTTAGTGGAGGGGCTGCATACTCCTGGACAGGAAATAATAGGTCAGTTCCCATACTTTGGCATGGCTTGGCAGCTCCCTCCCAGTGAATTTCAGCAGAACTGCTGTGGATTCCCTGCTGAATTTGTTTTTGGTGATATGCAGATATTATGATTTGCTGTGTGATTATGAATGTGAAATGTTCTGATATTGTTTTCTCTTCAGGACGCCTACCAGAGCCTCGGCAGACGCCATCTCTAAAAGGTATGCCCCTGACGCAAGGGGCACCACCCTTTTGACTCCTTTGCCAAGTTCAGTATTGATGGCCCTGACCATGGTAAATAAAGATAAGTCTCCCAGAGTTTCCCCCACCCCCCTCCGCCTGAATAATCAATTTGTGTGGCCAAGTGCTTTTTTTTAATCAAATGAGATTGATTGGGAGTTCTGGGCCTCACTAGCAAAGGAGAGGGATTTTGTCTGTCCCCCCCCCCCCCCCTGCGCTCTAGTGGTGGACTGAAACATTTCTCTCTTTGGGTTGTGTTTTCCACAGAAGGGAAACAAATGTGGCACAATAAGTATCCTTGTGCAAGTGCAAATACTGTTTAATATCTATATGGGTGATATCCACCCATTATCATCAGTTAAAATATTTCAATAGATTAAACAAATAAGAACAGAGAAAAGTACAGAATGTTATAACTGTCCAATTATGGACTATCACAGTTGTAGATATGAGTAAATTTATACTAATTACTTTCACAGTATTTAAAATATCACAGAGGTTTATATGTACTCCTGTCTTCTCTCAGGGTGTGTGTGTTTATGTATATGTGGGGAGGTTATAGCTGTCAATAGTGTTCCTCCGCTAGTGGGCTATAGCACTAAAGAAAAGAAAGTTGCAAAATATGAATATACCCTAACGCTGTAAATAAAACCAAGTATTATAATAGTAAATAATAAAGTGGTTGCTTGTATTTTATTGTGATGATCTAAAGGACAAATTGGAATTTTGACCAAGCAAACACATCCTGAAATAAAGCCCACAGGGGGGAGGGGTACTTAACTTTTCAAAATGTAAACAAAGGAGAAAGATGGCCGACGGAATTAGACAATGCAGTTTTGTAGGCAGTTACTATAAGGTAATATGGCGGCGTGCGGCGTAGTGTTGGCAGATATTTTTTGCGTCTGGTAGATCTGCACGCTAGCATCGGAATGGTTGGTGGTGTGGTGTTTCACATTACTTTCTGAATACCATTTTATACCCGCACAGAACCGCCTCTGGCAAAATGATGTCAACTGTTGTATCGCTGCTGAAATCATAGCACGTGACTTGAAAGCACGTGCCTCGGGCAACTTGCTTTGTTTTAGTGCGCGAGGCCGAATTATTGTGATGTTTGGTTTCTGGACCTTAAACGTGGTCAAATCATCGTCATCATCAACAAAAGCAACATCATCATCAACATCATATTTTTCCTCCTCCTCATTCTCCTCTTCCTCATCATCATCAATAACAACATCGTCATAATCATCACCATTAACGACATCCTCAACATCGTCGTCATCATCGTCATAATAATCTTCTTCATCATCATTATCATCAACATTGTCATCACAATCATTATCAATATTAATATCATCATCAGCAACAACAGCTGCAGCAACCACAGCAGCAGTCTTTTCATCATCAACATCACCATCACATTATTATCATTATCATCTTCGTTTTCATCAACATCATATTTTATCCTACTTCAACATCCTCAACATTTTTATCATCATCATCACCATCATCATATCAGCATCATCATCGTCGTCGTCGTCATCATCGTCTTCATCATCATCATTATCATCATCATCATCATCGTCACCATCATCATTTTCATCCATTTGACCAATCCTTGAAACTATTCAACGGAACACGTAACCTAGGACCGTCTCCAGATAACTGAAATACTGTTGGTGGGACGATTAACCCAATAAACAATAAACAACTTAACCTAGTACCTCATAATAATATTGGCTTGGCCTTTCTTGGCGAACACTTCACATTTCGTGACATTGGCGATGCAGGGGAACATAACGACACATCCAGGACGGAATAAAGGAAGGAGACAGCAAACAAAGACAAACATACGTTGTGGAAAGGATAATAAGAAAGTAAAGCGTAATTGTTGCTGTAAATGTTTACATTTCGCTTAAACAGCTTTTGGAAAAAAGGAACACGTGGAATTTTTAAATTCCCCAGAGGCGCGAACAGTGGTTATGTGTCTGCGTGTCTTGATGTGTTAACGTTCCTTAGGCAGCAAAATATTTTAACGTTATAACGTGAGTGTGGCGTTACGTTACGTCGCTTGTTGCGTCAGTTTTTGTTTCGTTTTCTTTCGAAGCCGAAGTGTGCCGAAGTTTTATCGTGTGTTTAAAACGTTGACTGTTCAGGATTGTTACAAAATATATTTTTAATAGCTGAAAATAAGCCGACAGTGTTTTGATTGGATAGTATACCCAACGGAAAGACCAAAAATATGAGTAAGTAATTATTGTAAATGCGCATTAAAATACCCTTTCTTTGAACTCTTTATTGACGTTTCGGCCCAGTCGGGCTTTTTTGAAAATACATAACAGCGATAAAGGACTCTACATTTTGTTGTTCTCTTTTACAAACCAACAAGTTGAATTAAAAATGTTTATTATTGTTGATAACAAATATGAATAAGTAAGAACTGCATATCCTTACACGGTTGTGTAAAACGTGCCTATATGTTAAAAGTAATTAAATTATTTATAAATTGTTATCATTTTATATGTTTTCTATTGTTAATGTTGTTGTGTTCAGCATGTTTCGGCTTTATTTATCTTGGTATATTTGATTTTGTTTTGATTATTTTAATTATCAATTATCCAATTATTAGTAATTCTTTAACTGTATTTGTTTATGTTTTATTTTTTATTTGTTTTGTTTTGGGTAGATACATCGCAGAGACCAATTATGATCATTATAGCAACATCCAGATATTTTGGTGGAGAAAGACCCTAGACAGTTGTCTGGGTAGAACCATTGGCGCACCGCAGTTCAGCTGGAAGACCTTCCCACATTAAGTCGTTCGCCACGAACGAGACTCGAACCCACGCGGTGAGAGGCTAAGCGGTCAGAGGAGTTACAAATCGGCGACTCTACCACTTCGCCAAGGGCGTCCCTTATATTTTATATTCATTCTATAAGTATGATACAAAGTACAGTGTAACCTATTTCTCATGCTTTTTATTTATAAAAGTTTAAAACCTGTTATCTGCGACTTATATTGGGGTGTCTGTTCCGTGGTGGTGGAGTTGCCGACTTGTAACGCATCTGACTGCACACCGCGTGGGTTCGAGTCCCGTTTAGGACGAAGGACCTAATGTGGGCAGGTTTTAATCTGCGGTGCGGCAGAAGTTCTACCCAGACAAATATATGTGGTTTTCCTCCACTGAATTATATGGACGTCGATTGAATGACCATAATTGTTTCGCTGCAATGTTTTACTAAAAACACAAATACGTGGTTCTACCCAGAAAGGGGAAGTCGATGGAGATTTATATAAGTTGAAGAAAGTTTCCCAATCGACTATAAAGAAATATGTTTACTCTAACTGTTTATATTTATGGCCTCTCAGTCAATGTTAGTGCCGGATTTCATCTGAACAGATATAAAAAGCGTTCAATTCAACCTTTTATCAACTTTTACCAATAAAAGCACACATTCTGCAAACTGTCAACAAACGCTTTAATGAACTGTTTGTAATTACTTTACTTAGAAAATTGCGCACTTGCCTTAATCCTGACGTCATTGTATTGCAGAAGGGCTACATTTGCTTGACGAGCTAGATTTATTTGTTTTATATATTATTTTTTTTTGCTCGACTAAAGTTTACCGGTCCATATTTCTCTCCGGCTGGTATGTGATATAAACCAACATTCAAAAGAAAACTTATTTGATTGTATTTGATATACTTGGATTTAACGGATTAAAAATGTAGTACACCTGTGCACTACTAAGGTACAGTCCTACACAATACCTGTGTACCACTAAGGTACAGTCCTACAAAATACCTGTGTACCACTAAGGTACAGTCCTACACAATACCTGTGTACCACTAAGGTACAGTCCTATACAATACCTGTGTACCACTAAGGTACAGTCCTACACAATACATGTGCACCACTAAGGTACAGTCCTACACAATACCTGTACACCACTGAGGTCTAGTCCTACACAATACCTGTGTACCACTAAGGTACAGTCCTACACAATACCTGTGCACCACTAAGGTACAGTGCTACACAATACCTGTGTACCACTAAGGTACAGTACTACACAATACCTGTGTACCACTAAGGTCCAGTCCTACACAATACATGTATACCACTAAGGTCCAGTCCTGCACAATACATGTGTACCACTAAGGTCCAGTCCTACACAATACCTGTGTACAACTAAGGTCCAGTCCTACACAATACCTGTGCACCACTAAGGTACAGTCCTACACAATGCCTGTGGACCACTAAGGTACAGTCCTACACAATACCTGTGTACCACTAAGGTACAGTCCTACACAATACCTGTGGACCACTAAGGTACAGTCCTACACAATACATGTGTACCACTAAGGTACAGTCCTACACAATACCTGTGCACCACTAAGATCCAGTTCTACACAATACATGTGTACCACTAAGGTCCAGTCCTACACATTACCTGTGTACCACTAAGGTACAGTCCTACACAATACCTGTGCACCACTAAGGTCCAGTCCTACACAATATCTGTGTACCACTAAGGTACAGTCCTACACAATACCTGTGTACCACTAAGGTCCAGTCCTACACAATACATGTGCACTACTAAGGTCCAGTCCTACGCAATACATGTGCACCACTAAGGTACAGTCCTACACAATACCTGTGCACCACTAAGGTCCAGTCCTACACAATATCTGTGTACCACTAAGGTACAGTCCTACACAATACCTGTGTACCACTAAGGTCCAGTCCTACACAATACATGTGCACTACTAAGGTCCAGTCCTACGCAATACATGTGCACCACTAAAGTACAGTCCTACACAACACCTGTGTACCACTAAGGTCCAGTCCTAAACAAAATTCATTTGTTAAATTTCAAAGATTTACATTTAAGGCAACTGTTTTCATTTCTCTTTCTAACATTACAATCTATGAGCCCCATTTAGATCATGCAATATTTTACTAATATCGCATCCGCTCTAGTTGCGTGTGTTTTGTTGTAAATATAAATGCGTGCAGGCGATCTATACAAGTTTATCCAAGACTCACAAATACTCCTTATTTTTTTCTATATTAGAGTTTAATATTGTTGTTTTTATTGTTGTTTTGTTAATGTTTTTCTGAGATATTGCCTTTTCTAGCGGATGTTTTATCTTTGTATAAGTACATGACACGAAGCCACGAGGTCTGCGTTTGTTGTTGGTGTCAAATATTGCATCTCTGTTAAACAAGTCATTTTATGATTGGCATTTATTACTGACTTGCATTTGCAAGCGCATGTTCAGTTTGATTAAGCACTGAGAATTAAATACAGTTTCTACCGTCCATTATAACTTTAAAAGCGCTGAACAACAATTTTGATTCACACACACATTAATATTCACTTATATGCAAAGTAAGATAACTCATATAAATTATACAGTCCTTTGTCTATTTTGTTTTATAATTTTATTTTCCTGTTGCTAGGCAACATTCCTACAGAAACGCAGTTCTTCAAAGGACCGGAACAATGGATCCAAGAACCCGGATGTGTTTGCAGGTCTTCTGGAGTCGGTAAGATAGGTTTTCTCGCTTCTCTCGTGCTGATTGTGTTCTATTACGAACTTAGTTTGAATATTTTATTATAATGCTATATATTATACTAGTGCCTAAGCAGTGAATAATTGATTCTTCCTTCAGATGAGCTCTCTCAAATGCAATTCTCTGGGTAGAACCAGTGCTAAGGAAGCATCTTCACTGGACCAATGTCCAGTAAATATTGGTGTTCTTGGGCTCACATTTTGTGCTTGGTCAATCCCCAGTTTTTAATCCAGCACCTTTTTTAATCAATTTGTTTAATACTTCGCCTTATTAACCCAGCGCCATTTAAATTCAACAATAGAACACGTGTATGAACTTAATTGTTTCACTTAACCTTGGTCATTCAGCTGGAACTCCTCCATATGTTTAAGAAATCGGTCAGATTGTCTGTGTGTTTTTTTTTGTGTTTTTTTTTGTTTTTTGGTTTGTTTTTTTTGTTGTTGTTTTTTTGTTGTTTTTTTTGTTTGTTTTTGTTTCTTAATTTATTCTTAAATGTTGACAGATTTGCTAGTATTCCTTGTTGTTATTTTATTTATTATTTATTAATTTACTTTACGGATCTCCCCTCTATCACAAATCCACAGCCATAGTCCATGACGTCACGAAGACCCCGATGACGTACACGGCTGGTGCCGGGGGCGCCCTGCCGGGCCTTACCCCGGAAGAAACCGCTATTTTGGCGGGAATCCTGACGGGACTGGCCATCTTCCTCTTCCTCCTCCTTCCCATCCTCTGCTGCCTATGCCCGTTTCCCTGCCTTTGCTGTGGTAAAGGGAAGAAAAAAGGAATGCTGGCAGCCGGCGGCCATCGAAGTGCAAACCTTGCTAGGTAAGCGCGTATCAGCGGCATGCTTTACTGTTGTTGTTTTTTGTTTTTGTTTTATTGTTTGTATATTGTTAAAGCTAAAACATCAATTCAGATATCAATGAAGAAGATGGTGGTGACCATGAGCCTCATAAATATAATTGTGTTGAAGATGATTTGTTTTAAACAGTCACTGTAATATGTATTTGCTTAAATTTACGCCACACGTACATCTTTGACGGCATTTGGAGAATAGGGCCTATAGGATATCGATTTTCTGTCATTCTGTTTATTAGGTTTTATTTTGTTATCTTCAGTGCTTTTTAATGACATTTTTATATTTAACAACAGATCCGACAACGGGTCATTTTGGACCGCCAAGTCTTGGGGAGGGGCCGGCGGCGAAAAAGTGGACTATGACAATCTTTACGGCGTGTAAGTCTTACGGTTTTATATGTTTGCTACAATCGAAACTTCTCGTGCATTATTACTAAATCGGCTTATTAACGAAACAAGACAAGAGGTTGTGATTCGTATTGCGAAAAGAATTTGAACTAAATTGATTACAAATTACAACCGTCATGTATCGTATAATTATGTATTCAATTTTATGAATAAGCTTTTGCAGCTATACATTATTTTATATTTGCATAGAATATTGTGACAGCAGGTACACAAAAAGACACTTATAAATGTTTTATTTTTTATCACAAGTTTGTATACAAATTATAGCTCTTGTTTTCTATTAAGATTGTTTTCTCTTTTTATTCAGTGACATGAAACTGCCAAGACCATGGGTGGATAATGGAAGGTAAATTAAACTGTTTCTTTATGAATGCTGTTTAAATAACTCTGGTATTCGGTTGTTTGTTTCTTTTTTCTTTTCTTTTTTTTTGCGTTGTTCGTTGTTGTTTTGTTTGGGTTATTTTTGTTGTTTGTTTTGTTGTTGTTGTTGTTGTTGGGTGTTTTGTTTTGTTATTTCGTATGTTTGTTGTTTTTCTTCTATTGGCGGTAGCAGCCGACCTAACAAATTTACTGTTAGTGTTCGTTGTCATTATTCGGTATTTTTTATTCTTCTAAATTAACCTTTGATTCGATGTATTAAGATTACCGTTTATTAAAAGCCTTTATTCGTGTTTTAATTTCTGACTGATTAAAACATTGCTTGGGTGTGTTCTTGCGTCAGTAGGTTTATATTATAAATAGCGTTTTTCCTCTGAATGTGTTTTGGAAGACCGTTACTAACTTGTGTTATTCGCTTTGTGTGTGTGTGCATTTTACCTATGTATGTTTATATCATATTGCTTTCCAATATTGTATCATTTTTATGTGTGTATATATTTTACGTAAGCATGTTTATAATATTATAAACAGGGTATTTCACCTATACGAGTGTTGGAAGACACATACCTCTGATCCACATCGTTAGATGTACCTGCCCTAAAACAATACACACCTTTACCTACGCATGACATCCTCCATTAGTCAAACGTCAACAATCTCACAATGTCGCCCAACCCCCGGGCGCTTTGTTTTTGTCTCTGTTAATTGCGTTACCATGCCAACTGGCTCGTTAATGCGGGTGTGCACTTGAAGTGGTGTCATTTCTTACGCCTGATCATCGGAGGTTTCCGGAAATAGCCGATTATTTACGAAGGGTTCATGGGTGGTGGTTATGGAGGACGCCTAAAAATTATCAATGTTACAAAACATAGCATTAAGCTTTATCATAGCCATTAGGTTGTACTGGTTCTTGGCGCTGGTCGGGGTTTTAGGTTTGTTTTCGCCAGTTTCCATAGATATGGCATATCGAATAGATCTTAACAAAGTTGTTTTAATTTCTTTTAAAATATGAGGAAAGTGAGAGGGCCAATATCGGGGGGAAAATACTTCAACCGTTATATTTTATTCAGGTATATATTTTCCTGAAAATAACAAAACAACGCATAAAGCGATTTACAAACCGGTGAAGGTATGAAAGAAGCCAAACCATCATGTAATTAGCTAAATATATTTACAGTAGTAACACCTGGCATAATTGGAAGGGAGATTTTGGTGCTGGTAGATTTTCACTGGTATCTTTTTACAATACATGCAATGTAAAAATTAAACGTCTGCCTAAATACTATGAAGCAAATATCTTTTTCTCAATAGTAAGTGTGATTTGTATTGTTTTATCATTATTTTTGCGAAGACACATTCTTAAATAGATGTTCTGATTCAACCAACAAACGGAAAACAAACAGATTGTCACGTGAAGATGAACTATGTAGATAAAACAAGTAGACGATTCGCTTTGGGCGAAATGTCTAGATCGTGGTTAAAGATATCGGTTAAATAGGCAACGTTAGAACAATAAAGTGTACAGTTATACATATTGGCAATAACATACATGTAACTGTTTGTTGACTGAAAATGTTAACATTTCTTTTTCTTCATCAATCCCATTTCGTCTACTTCAATTTCGTCTACACTTATTTCCCTACTTCTATTGCGTCTTTTTCTGTTTCTTCTTTTCCTATTGGTCTATTTCTGTCTCATCTTCTCGGTAATCCCATTTTCGTAAATGTAATTTCCTATTTTATCTTCAAGTTGTCTACCTCGGATTAATTAAATGCAAACACACAGACAAGTTACGTCAACATAAAACATGTCCTAGTAAAACCTTACAAAATACGTTCATGTCATATAAACACGATCATGTCATATAAACATGTTCATATCATATAAACATGTTCATATCATGTAAATATTCATATCATATAACAACATATGAACAACGCACGTAAAAATATTCTTGTTACATAAATATGTATAAAGGGTCCGTGTAGATATGTATTTTACAGAAAACTGCGAAAATCTGTGACTAAATGAGATTGATATAATATATATCAATATTGACATTATAAATGGTAGTGTTTGCTGCAAGGTTTTAGATAGTTTATGTGTGATGTCTGCTAGACCAATACAAGTCGTATTGATTGTTTTTGCCTACATCACGGTGACAGTATATCAGGGTTGTTAGTTTCTGTATCATAAAGACAATGTATGTATGTAATGAATAAATTTTGTTCTATTCTGTTCTGTTCAGGTGCTCCTCCAACAATGATAACTTGGCGTCGCCAGTCGGATAATAATTGTGTCTGTGCGATGTGACAAAGAACAAATACAACAAACATGATAGAGAACTGTTCTGTTATGTCGTATTAAAAATGAAATTGCGTAAAATTACGCTACATAATAAAGATTTTTATAATCTGGATATTATTAAGATATAAAATTATTTGTAATTCAATTAAAATTTCAGCGCCCATTTCGACTCCAAGATGAACGATCTGCACGACGGAGGCTGGGAAGGTGTTGACATGACGAGGTCAGTCGTTTGTAATTATAATTTTTAATTAAGACTTCAGCATGAACGCATGTTGAGAATATACGCCAAGTTACGACCATAGCAACTGGCCCTCGCTGTAACTAGGTTAGACAGTGGCCAAAATGGCGTCGCTTTAGATTAAAATAATAACTTAGCTGCATTTTATGATTGGGATTTTAGCTGCTTGATCGTGTCCAATAGAAATGACTTTTTTATAAATTGAACTTTACATTGCATTATAGCGGATTAAACAGGTGGATACAAGACTGGCACATGTGGCATTGGGTGTGGTACAAGTGGCAGTGGGTGTGGTAACAATGGCAGTGGGTGTGGTAACAGTGGCAGTGGGTGTGATACTAGTGGCAGTGAGTGTGATAACAGTGGTTGTGGGTGTGGTACTAGTGGCAGTAGATGTGGAACCAGTGGCAGTGGGTGTGATACCAGTGGCAGTGGGTGTGGTACTAGTGGCAGGGGGTGTGGTAACAGTGGCAGTGGCTGTGGTAACAGTGGCTGTGGGTGTGGTACTAGTGGCAGTGGGTGTGGTAACAGTGGTTGTTGGTGTGGTACTAGTGGCAGTAGATGTGGAACCAGTGGTAACAGTGGCAGTGGCTGTGGTAACAGTGGTTGTTGGTGTGGTACTAGTGGCAGTAGATGTGGAACCAGTGGCAGTGGGTGTGATACCAGTGGCAGTGGGTGTGGTATATGTGGCAGTGCGTGTGGTAACAGTGGCTGTGGGTGTGGTAGTAGTGGCCTTGAAATTCGTAGCGAAAATGGCTCTGCCAAGTTGCCTTAGAAATTTTAGAAATTTAAAGGGCACGAAGGCATTTTTTGTTGTCTAATAAGGGCACAAAGGCAATATTGAAAACGTCGCAAGGAATTAAGGCAATTTAAGTTTTATGTCCACTAGCATAATATTTGCTACTTTTTATGTTGTCTTTTTCATAATCTCAAATGACTTTTCTGAGATATTGATGTTACACCCTATTGAATGCCAAACTTAATTATCTATGATGCTTTAAAACTTTTCTTGTGAATGGTACAGAGTTGAAAAGTTAATTTATACGAGTAACAGCTCTAGTTAAAGGAAGATTTATTGTTTAAAGAAACTTTCTGGGCAGAAGAATCGCGGCATCAGCCTCGGGTGATAAATTACTGCTGTTGCTAGCGGTACTCGAGCTGTAAAATTGTCATTGAAAAAAAACAACACATTTATATATCGTAAACCAGTACATGCGAAGTTGATTTTTTTTAGTAAAACAGATCGATCTATTACGCTCATTGTCTTTTTGAAATAAATCCACGAGGAATTCATATGATTGGGTCAAATATAGGGCTACATCTAAAATATCTCAGACTCTCTGCACATAATCACTGACGTTGTCATGACGGCGAAAGTGAAGACACTAAGACGCTCCTTAAAAAATGTACAGAGTAATGCTCGTTTTTTTTTTCACTGACTGCAAAAGTTCATATTCGGAAACGAGTACCTTTATAACTACACAATTGTGATGCCAAGCCGATGGTGACAGAGGTCATTGGCATGATTGCGAAATACATTGTAGGAGTGGCTTTTTTCTCTAGATGGCGGCGTTCGGCGATTATTCCAGTGTGGAGAATATATTCAGAACATCATTTTTTTATGTCAGGAAGCTACTTCTTAAATCGGCAAATTTGTCGGTGACATACGATTATTGCATGTTACTTTACGAAAAATCTAATAAAACTGCACAGCAATTAAATGTTCACACGTATCAGCCGACATGTCCTAATCTTTCTAATTAACTTTTAACCCGGAAACATAAATACAAGTCCCCTATCCTATTGTACGATTCCCATTGTTTATAAATAGCTCTCACTTCACTGACAGAAGGTCAGCTGTTGTTGTAGTTTTTGTAGCACATCATGGCGAAAAGGATTATCGACCGATATAAATTGTGGTATCACAAAGCACATAGGTCACGCGGACTTAGTGTGATATAGCTAACACGTGCTTTTTTGCGGATTATGTATTAACATTTCGCGCACTGATATATCCTCTGCATACTGCCATCTAGACAAAATGTGGCTTTTTCAGCAAAGTAAGTACATTTTACCATGTGCTATTTGTTACAGTATAGTATTGTCTGACTGACAGAGCAGTATGAAACTGTAATAAAAGCTTAGCAGGGACAAACGATTATCTTAATGACTGAAATTTCCAAAAGGACATCGCCATAAGATTCAGCCTTACTTGAAAAATGTAAGTAGCTTTTTACATTTAGAAGCCTCGGCCTCTAATTCACTTTTCTTTCGTTTAGCTGCGCGCGGCATCTCTGTGCTTGACAAAAAAAAAATCCTACAGTGACCTTGACACACAAGTCACCAAAAGGCGCGTGCAAATCGTAGTTTATGACGTCATTTTGTAGTATTTTGGATTTGTTCAGTGGATTTAAAAAGGCTGCTACTGGTGAATAGATTTGCGAAAATGGAGACGTTTTTTTAAGTTATTTCAGGATTATTCATAAATAAATATACTTTCACGTGTAAGGGGAGGGGCAAGGGCATTTCAGAAAAAGGGCACGGCAATATGTTGCGTCGATTCAATTAAAATTACAGGGGCAGTTCGGCAAACATGAAAGGCACGACGGCATTTGCCGTCGATGCCGTCGTGAATTTCAAGGCCTGGTACTAGTGGCAGTGTTTGTGGTAACAGTGGCTGTGGGTGTGATACCAGTGGCAGTGGGTGTGGTAACAGTGGCAGTGGGTGTGGTACCAGTGGCAGTGGGTGTGATACCAGTGGCTATGGGTGTGGTACCAGTGGCAGTGGGTGTGTTACCAGTGGCTATGGGTGTGATACCAGTGGCTATGGGTGTGGTACCAGTGTCAGTGGGTGTGATACCAGTGGCAGTGGGTGTGATACCAGTGGCAGTGGGTGTGATACCTGTGGCAGTGAGTGTGGTATCAGTGGGAGTGGGTGTGATACCAGTGTCAGTGGGTGTGTTAACAGTGGCAGTGGGTGCGATACCAGTGGCTATGGGTGTGGTACCAGTGTCAGTGGGTGTGATACCAGTGGCAGTGGGTGTGATACCTGTGGCAGTGGGTGTGGTATCAGTGGGAGTGGGTGTGATACCAGTGGCTATGGGTGTGGTACCAGTGGCAGTGGATGTGATACCAGTGGCTATGGGTGTGATACCAGTGGCTATGGGTGTGGTAACAGTGGCAGTGGGTGTGATACCAGTGGCAGTGGGTGTGGTAACAGTGGCAGTGGGTGTGGTTTTATGTTATGCATTCACGCAATTCTATCACAGTAAACGCAACATTATACTTGTTTTAAGGAAATCTTCTTCCCGGATAAGGTTTGTTGGTGGCCCCTAAAACCAAACACAAATATAGACGAGAGTAAATGAGTTTAATAAAGTCGCGTTGAGTTGATTTTATAACAAATGTAAGTGTTTGTATCATACTTTTATTTCAATGTTGAAACATTTATTGTGCTCGCTATTACCCACCGTCCGTAGATATCATTCCTTCCTTTTTAAACAATAAAATAATGTTGCTGTGTGTCCATTCTACAGAGATGAGATTGACGCTGCCATTCGTGCCGGCAATGTCGGGGAAGAAGCCATTGCGACACAGGGTGTGGTCAGCTATGCGGAAAATGGCGGGGGATCAGCACTGGTGCATGCTTCCGGTTCCGGTCTGGGCAATGACAGTGGGATGTACAGGTAAGTGGGGTTTGCATCTAGGTATAATTATTTTTCTGTAAAGAGAGAGAGAGAGAGAGAGGGAGACAGAGAGATGGGAGAGAGAGAGAGGGGGTAGAGAGAGAGAGAGAGAGAGAGAGTGGGGAGAGAGAAAGAGACGGACGTACTGAAAGACAGACAGAATATAATGAGAATAAGAAAGGCTTCAAATAATTGAAGAAAGGCGGAAAAAGAAATTGTGAGAAAGAAAACGAGATTTGCTGAAAAAGAGCTCAATAACTACAATAGAAAGAAAAAAAGAAAAATAGAAAGAAAACAAATTATACGAACAACGCAAAGACAAAACTTGTAAGAAGAAAAATATAGATGCTATAAGAAAGACAGAAAGAAATAACTGAAGAATGGAAGGAAAGAGACAAGAATGAAAGGAAAGAAAGAATGAACCACACCTAAAAATACGGTCAAGGTAGATAACTGTTTCACACTTGTGGACTTGTTGTTACGATTATCTGCCTACCCAGGTATTCTACCGTCCAATGTGGGTAAGACCGAGGCGTTTATACTGCACGGGCGTATCTAGGGGCAAATCATAAGTACTCCTTTATTAATTGATGATGGCCAGGGGTTCCTAACTATATGTCAGTTTCAAACATAATTATTACAATTACGAAACACAATGTTATATTTTATCCATGAAGCACATTCAGCATGCTTATGTCGATTTATTTTTTAATATATGGATACAAATGGCGACATCATTGGTCGCATTTGGCCTCAATCTCCCAATAAGTGGATTCTGATATTAAAAATCGACACAGAAACGACCACAATTCAATGGTAAAGAAATCTTATACATTCCGATTTTACGAGCAGCTGTGTACTATCTGACCCATACTCCGTAGACAGATCCGTCCCTGGAAATAAGCCGGTAAATTTAAAAGGCAACAACAAAATGTAAAACAAATCTCACCACATTTGTTGTCAATTAACATCTGCACTGTTTCTTTGGAAAACAATTTGAAACATGCAATCGTCACTGAGGTAACATTTACGAAATTTATATTATTGGGGGTGGGCTGTTTACTTTTCACATATATTTTTTGTAGTTTCTTGTATCAAGTTTAAAAATTACGCGACCGTAGCCATATGAATTGGCATGTTTATAGTGGATGCTTGTGATTATGCCTGGGAGCGCGCCTGCAGTGAAAGAATATTATGATAGGGTATATGATTATGACGTCATTAAAGAAGCCCGTGCCTTTGTTGCTATTTTTAGCACCGTTGAGCGAAAACGAGGCGCTGGCGATGAGATCATCACTGAATACACCACAACCAGGCGAGTGGACATGCACATCGGAGGCATGGATGAGCGCCAGGCCGAGGGATACTATACGGCTCACTACATAGAGTAAGTGTCGTTAGCATTCGGGAGTACTCGTATGTTTACGGAAAGTCTCGTTTTTTCCGTGACCTGTTACGTAAAGATGAAATGTACAATCGGAACACCTCGGATAATTCACGAATCATGGATGATTGTCCCGAGGACGGAATAACCCTAGGAGTTCCGATTGATGAAATATAAAGATAGGACTATTTAAATATATATATATTTAATTTGCCTTATTAAACTTCCAGTGACTTTATGAAAGATGTAACTTGTAACACTCAGCCATGCTCTTAAACATTGAACAACAACAACAAAAACTACACATTTTTTAAAATAAAACTTCATGCCGTATACATGACATTCTGATGTTAGAAATACTACAGATGACAATAGATATTTTAACGAAATAACTTTATACAACATTGAAAATGCACGTGACAACTCTACTTTATTATGATTGGTTGCTAGGCAACCTATGTTCCCGCGCTATCGCCGAGTCGACGATTTTGAGATTGAATCGACAGTCCTAGAGAAGACCGGCGAAACGGAGGAGTAGACCCCGTTTCAAAATGTATGACGTAGTAAATGTATGCGGAATACGTCACTCTTTCCTTTTGTGACGTCACGGTCTAAACGCTTTTAATTTAAATCTCTTCTCACCATGTAACTGTAGTGAATCTCAGAATCTGCAGAAAGATATCTCGTTTAGCACTTTTTTATCAATATGCATCGGGTGTTGGCAGATCGTCTCATGCCACTATTTCACACACTTATTGTGATAAACATTTCGTCAACTCGTATATTGGCGACTAAAATCATGAAATAAAATGAATCAGACACTCGTTGTCATGTAATACAAACATTTATAAAAATCGTCCAGGAGAAATGATAGGAAGCTCACCATAGGCTCGCTTACTATTACTTTTCCTTTCTCCTGAACTTTAATTGATGTTTGTATTAAAGGACACATCGTGTTAGATCCTCTGTTTTTTGTTCTGTTAGGCAAATAGATGCCAAGAACGGCGGGGGTTGGATGAGCGCGTAGAGACAAAAGTGGCTTCTAAGTGTCAAACACTACAAGAAATAGACTGTTTAAACAGTTGCCATAACGTCAATCAAACGTCACGCTAATAGATATAACTCTTAGTACCTTTGGGAAATAGATGATCGGTCAATTAAAAAACAAACTGGCATCGGCTTTGCATAAAAATTAGGTGAACATTGGATTTGACATTCCGTTTTCACTTCAGTTGGACAATATACTTTTCCCTATAAAGTCCTACCGAAAAACTTCGAACCTTGAAATTTTTAGGTGTATATCTTTATAATATGATTAGATACATACTCTCTCTTCTCGCCTCTCTCTCTCTCTCTCTCTCTCTCTCTCTCTCTCTCTCTGTCTCTCTCACTCTCTCTATCTCATCTTTCTAGTTCTCTCTGTTCATACTTTTTATCTCTTTCTTTCACTCACTCTATTTGTCATCCTTCACATACTTTCTCTCCTTTTTTAAATAATATTAGGTTTAGGTTGCCTAATCTTTTTTTGTTTACGTTTTTATCTGGTCAACATTTTCTATAACAGGGACCTGTCAGCGTTTCCGACAAACACAGATCTTTAATCTTTATCTGAACTTAGTTCTCTATAAGTAAAAACTGTTTTATACGGCTTTTTATCATTTTTGGTGAACTACGGCTAAATGATAAGTTTATAAACTTTTTAATGTGTTTAGTAACAAACTTTTTATTGAATAAACTACTGTATTTGTCATCATGGTAAAATCTAATTTTGAATAATATAAATATTTCCGTTGACGGGTAAATTAATAATTTGATTTTTATAGTTGTTGCTATAGTTGTAACTAGAGATTTGTATTTTTTCTGGTGTCATTGATTGGTTTCTTATAATGGTTTAATCTTTGATTGATTGATTTGTTTATTGATTGAATGATTGGTCGATTGATTAATTGGTTTCAGTGATCCAAACATGTCGAAGGAGAATTTTATGAAGATTTACGACTCTTACCGACACCAGCTTGACGGAAATTAGCGGACATTCCCGAAGAAAAGGCTTCGGCAAGCTGCTGTCGACAACATAAATGTTATACACATTTATGAAGTGTTCCTTGAACTGTTTTCTTTCTATAGTTTGTATTGCTCTGTCGTTGTTTTTATAAAATGTTTATATATTTAGATATAAATTATACAAATGTATTAAATGAATGACACAAATATTGATTTATGTTATCAAAAGAAAATCTTTAACACGTGTTGTTGTTTTAAATCTGACATGTTGTTCTTTGCACTGACTGGTGTTATTAATGTTGCTGCTGATATTGACGTCATATATTTAAACATTTCTGTTGACGCCTAAATGGTAAAACTTACGGACGTTATCTACCCTGTCTATGATCATTGCATTGTGTATCCATGTTTATGTGTGACGATCTGTGACGTATTGCGTCTCTGATTTAGACGGGTGTTAGGAATATAGTTAAGCTTTTTTATAGTTAAGCTTTTTTACTCAAAGGATCTAGATAACAAACATTTGGTTGGGCTTTATTAAGTTACTCTTGCACGCATTGTATTTACATTTTTTCACGGTGATTTCGCCAACAATCATTAACATTATTATAATTGATATTCTTCTGATTAGCACTGACATTAACAACAATAATTTGTAAAATAAAAACAAATATATATTACCAAGATTTTATTCAATGGAATATACCTTCAGAATAAAGAATATTGACTCGGGCAAAGAAAACAAAAGTATATTTATGAAATAGTTTCGGTTCGATATGTTTGCATTTATAATTCAGCTTAAGTTAATTTTGGCAGCACAATCGTTTGGACCCAGAATATTGCAATGTTGTTGCTGTGTGTGTTTTTGTTGTTTTTCCCCGAAATTTATATATTTTCGTTGCATGTGCTTATAATTTGTATTACCAAAATTATAGTATGCGTTTTTGTTTTGTTTTTGGTGGGGTGGGGGTGTCTATTTCCTTTCTTGCTAAATATTCGTGCTAAACTGGGATTGGTCTTACACAATTAAAAACAGACACATGTAAACAATTTCAAATAATTAACTTCAATATTTTTTTTTGCCCTATAATCAGCAGGTGATACAGCCACGCCGAAAAAGCAAAACTGCTGCGCGGTTTGTTTGTTTGTTGTTGTTTTTTAATGTTTTCTTGTGATTTGGAACATCGGCGACATTAGCAATGATAACCTTAAATGTTAAATATGAAAGTGAAATATTATTATGGTTAGTGATGCTATGCTCATGTTTTTAATAATTTCTAATGCGTGTTGTTTGTATAATTATCATAAATACGTAATTGTTAGCATTTACCCAAACCTTACCATGTTTTACTTTTTGAGAAAGACACAAAAAAAAAGCAACAAGCAACACTGATATCTACGTATTTTAAGATATCGTTCATACTTATAAATAATTATAACACATTAGTTTGGTCGCATATTTTTAAACTTTTGAGAAAAAAGGAAACCAAGTCGAAATTGCACAAAAGAAGTGTCTTCACAAACAGACATTATTTCGGTGTCTTAACATTTCTTTTAACATTTTTTGTTGAAAGCTTGATAATAACATATTGTTTATTTGTTTAATTGTTTAACCTAATTGTGCACATAAAATCTAATTTACATATCTTAAAACACCAATAAATTACTCACAATATATTATAACGTGTTTTGTTATCTATAAGTAAAACCTTCATAGTTATTTAACAACAACGACAGCAACATCAACAGGAGCAACAGAAAATACACATGATATTAAGTAAAAGAAGAGAAGTTTGAAGGTATATGTGAAGTTGTTGTTGCTGCAACTGGTATTGTTGTTGTTGCTGCTGCTAATGCTTTTGACGACAATGATTGTGGTAATGATGGTGGTGGTGATGATGATTCTGACGACGACGATGATGATAATGATGATGATAGTGGTGGTGATTATGTTACTGCTGCTGCTACTACTGCTGCTATTAATGATGATGTGGAGGTGGAGGAGGATGAGAATGAAAACAGAGGTGATATAACTTAAATAAAATCCTTTATCCACAACAACAATAACAATGATGATGATGATGATGATGATGATGATGATGATGATGATGATGATGATAATGATAATGATGATGATGATGATGATGATGATGATGATAATGATAATGACGACGATGATGATGATGATGTTGATGATGATGACGATGATGATGACGATGATGTTGATGATGATGACGATGATGATGATGATGACGATGATGATGATGATCATGATGTATTTGGAGGGATGGACCAGATTTAATATTTGTACTCATTCATGACTCGGTTAGGCTTGAGAAATAAAAATTAACTCAAAAGAGATGTAACTCACACAATTTAGGTAGATCACATAGAACAGATAGAGGCGATGCAGTTGTAGTCACGCTAAACTTGAATGAAAAGACTTATACAATGAGGGGCGTGTAAAAAGTTCAGAATATTTGCTTCGTGGTATAAATATTACATAGGCTTGCGTGAATTTCCTAAAATCCGAGGTGAGATTAACAAAGTAAAACTGTGCAATGATATGCGAGAAAAATGTATCTATACTATACATAAAAGGTGACGTCACTAAGTTATACTACCGCTTCACAACCACGTGGAGTTATTATTCGAAGTATTAGACACTTTGTAGAAGGATACACAATTCGTTAATTTAAGAACATTTTTATACAATAACATATCATTGGCACTGTTAAATGAGTATATATTGATGTCATACAGTTTAATGCAAACATTCAATAATTCTCTTCCTTCTTTCGGTTACAACACAAGTAGTTAGACATATATAGACAGATTCGCGCAAAAATTAAACAGTTGATAAACCGCCAATTTGTTCAGTAAAGTATATACAATCATACAAAGATCTTTATTTACTTATGGTGTACCATCTTCAATATGAACTGTTTTAATGTTGTTATATTTCCCATACTTAAAATTAAAATATAAAAGTCTCGATTGTTGTATTTCTTTATTAAACGTTTACATTAAACACATCGTTTAAAACAACAACACAACAATAAGAACACTTACTGTACCGTGTATGAGTCAGAAACAAAACAATTGCTTTATACGCTGTAAACAAATAAAATCATGGCTTGTTTTTCTGTTCTTTCGCTCAGCACTCATTGTTCGCTATAAAACATCAACATTCATTTTATTTTTATATTTTTGCATTACTTTTTATCATTCTTTTTTCTTATCCGTCTTATTCTCCATTTTCACTTCTCCTTTACCGCCTTCGTCTTCCTTTTCGTACCTTTTTTGTCTTTTCTTCTTTTCACCGTACATTTCTTCGTTCTTTCTCTTCTTTCTTCTTCTGTATTTTAGTCTCTATTTCATTTTAACATTTGTTTTTCTTAAGTCGAGTCCTGTCCTTCTTTCTAACGTCGTCTTTTGACATCTTATATCTTTCGTTTTTTTACATTGCCATCATCATCAGCAGGAGCAACAACAGAAGCAGAAACAATTTCTACTTTTACAAGCAGAAAAAAGCACAACTAATATTGAAATCTAAAATCTTTGCTCAACCCCTACGCTTCAAGTTTAACCCCATATTTGTGTTGCTATTCACCCTAAAAGTCAGTCGACGATTTTGATAAACCTTGAACAAGATCACGTGACGGAGAAACATACCACGTGACAGGTCGGACGAGAACAAAGTGTAATAAGCAGGACAGGTAAGATTTATAACACCGGCCGGTGTAAGGTTTTGAGGAGGCCAGCTAGTGCAGATAGACAGGGAGACGGAAAAGTGCTTTTAGACAAGTAAGTTTTTTTTCATGTTTATTCACTGTTAATAAGTTGCTTATGACTGCATATTGTAACAAATTGTCTGCTCTGATTTTGAATCGTTGTACTTATTTGTGTTGCACACTCTTAAATAAATGTTGTGTGAGATACTGGTGGTTATGTAACTGTATTTCATAACCTGTGCATCATCATTTTGCTTCTTCTTGTTCTTCTTCTTATTCTTCATCATTATCATCCTAATCATTTTCTTCTTCTTCTTTTCCTTCTTCTTATTCTTCCCCTCTTCCTTCTAACCATTCTTATTCTTCCCCTCTTCCTTCTAACCATTCTTATTCTTCCCCTCTTCCTTCTAACCATTCTTGTTCTTTTCGCATTAATTGTCTTATTTTACTTCTTCCCTGTTTTGAATAAATTCCGTTAATCTACTATTTCTTTGTCTTCTTCCTCTTCTACTTCTTTTCCATACTTCTTATTTTTTCTTCTTTTCATTTTTCAGTTTTTTTTTTTTTTTTGGTCAGTCCTACTTCATTACGACTATTGCCTTATTATCTACAGGAACGATAACTTAGTTAAATCGCGCAATTTATACATGCGTGCCTAAACACGAGTATGTGTACTTTACAGGAACGTATAAGTATTCGGTTAGAGTAACGTCCCTTCGAATTATGGGAAAATAACCTTTTTAATTAACATTAAAGCGATGATACCAGATTTTCGTAAAATTATAAGTAATCATGAATAATATGAAACAGCGTGCCTGTAACAATAAAGAAAACCAACACCTGACACAATGGGCCTATAAGTCACAGAAGGCACATTAATAACGTACATTAAAGGCGGTATCCGACAGTTAGGTACAAAAATATATTTCTCAAATAACCAAATAAGTCATTGGTACATGACTTCTTTTTGCCAAATGCTGTTCATTGATGCCAAAGACAAGTCAAGGATAAATCTCCACTCGTCATTGGAAACAGGGTATTTCCTATCCGAGCCACGCTGCAGAGATAGCTATTTTAAACTTAGAAAAACCACGTGACCACTTACTTTTATATAATTCATCCGGGTAATCCACTCTGACGACAACATCTATTTTTAGCAGAGACCACTCTCGCGCTTTTATAGAATTGGAAAGATTGGACATTTGGAGTATTTTTCTTTTAGCGATTTGTACAATCTAACAATAAGTTAGAATAAAGTATGGGTTTAGGCCAAAGGTATGACCGAATTCTCTAAAGCGGTGGTTAGACATTGGTACGTGGGTTTAATAAAAGCAAACTGTCGGATGGCACCTTTAAATGTAAGATTAAAAACCAGTGAAAAACTTTTGTATATTTGTGCATGGTAATGCACATGATTTCAGATATTTATATATTCAGCTAGTGACTTGTTTGAATAATGTATTCTTATTTATCATTGATCATAAGCAGTGGGAAGCCGAAATCGTGATTGTAAACATATTTACGTACAATGTAATGACGCATTTCCTAATCGAGTCATTTAAAGATTTAGAGAAAAATCAACGATAAATACTTTTAAATACCAGAGTCTAGTTATTGCTTTTACTCTGGCTGTTTAACTAAAACTCGTATTCTCGAACACTTGAAGTTATCATGATTAAACTGCATACCCTTCTCCTCTCCGGCCCTCCACCGCCCACCCCAACCCGCTCTTCGGCCCTCAACCGACCACACCCCTACCACCACCCCCATCCCACCCCACACCACCTCTCCGGCACTCCCCAACCCCATTTCAGTTAAGCGTTTAACGGCCTTCAATGTCATGGTCATATGAAGAAAAACCTGATTATCTACTTACCTCTAATTGACCAACTTTCCTAAACATAGATTTATCTTGTATTTACAAACTACTCCAAGATTCCTATGATAATAAACTAGGACGTCGATCGATCTGTCTACAGTCTAGAGGATGGCACCTTTCATCAAACGGCCCTCGGCACCTACTTTGGTCTGAACAATCCTTTCTTAAGCGAGCGAGTCACTCATTGATAATTAAACATTGTTTACTTGGAAGGAAAACTTTTCTGAACTGCAAGGTATTACAGTCGCGAATATAACAATATGACAAATTCATTACATATGAAAATAATGCTCTACAAAATAATGAGATGTGTGGGTGTTTTCTTTTGAAAAATCATAAAGCGTTGCAACGGTTCTCAACTTTTTTTAAATTGAAAGTTCCTCCATTAGCATTATTCTGATTTCGTTTCAATTTTCTATAAAATGCTTGATGTTGTTATCTTATTTTGTTCAGTTATCTCGAAACAGTTTTCACTTGAAGCACATATGGTGCTGCCTTCGCTTTGTAAAGTACGCCGTAAAATACCCGTTTGATACACACACAACGTGACATTATCCCGCCACTGGGACGGTCCAATGTGGAACTAAACTTATGTTTGCTCGAGCGAAAGCACACTCGCTAACAAGTCTGCAGTCACTTTAAAACGATTCAAGCAAATGTCATATGGTGAAAAGCGAGGGTAAACAAAACAGAATGATATACTTTACTTCTAGATTCTACTCACCACTGGAACATTACAAATGGCGGACTCCAAAACAAACGGAGCGGTTCACGACGTCGACGACTCGAACACAGCCGTACGTCGCAGCAATCGAAAAGTAAGTTTCCTTGGTATCTACACTTTTCTCGATTTATATATAACAACAGCATTGTTATTATTTGATAAAACTGCAAAATACTCTCCGACAGTCTGTGGTCTTTAGTTTCTGTAGTTGTATGATAAAATATGATCATTTTTTATGAAGAAGATTTTTTTTCTGGCAGTTGCAGAATAGATTTAAAGTATTTCAAAATAGTCCGTCCAGTTGTATCACACTGGGCTTTATATAACTAATGACCGGGGTGTTCTTAGGATACATAAAAAATACTAGGTTGAGGATGAATGAAGAAAGTGTTATCACACAAGGCTGAGACAGGTCTACATCGTGCCTGGTGTGAACGCATTTTCTTTTTTTAACAACAACCTGGTATTATATTTATCCTACCGTCTGTGTTTTTAAGAAAATATGGAAATATATCTAAATCCTATGAAAATTGCAACACATACTAAAATATGAAAATGCACAGGACAATGGTGTTCACATGCAATCCAAACATAAAGTAACAATAAATCTGGGATGAGTCATTACACAAAAAAAGAGCACACCGAAAGTTACCGCCGTGGAACGGTCAGTCGGCAAATGTGACCGAATTAGGTACTTAAACCTGTTTGACAGAGCTCTAACCTAGTACTTCCTGAGAGGTTTCTCCAATGCAAGCAATAAAAAAGAAACCCATCTTTTTGCAAAAAGATGTCCAAGCGCTGACATTTTCTTAGATAAGTTATGACGTCGTTAAAAGAAAGGAGTGACGTAATTGAAAAATAATGTACGCATGGCATTTAGACAAGAAAAGGATGACTTCTGTTAAAAAAATACACAAAACCACAGAATCAAGAAAAAATGACCAGAGAAAAAGTGTAAATAGTTTGCCGCACCGCATCTTGTTCATGTGTATGTGGAACTGAGGCACCAAAGACCAATGACCATCAAAGAAAAATACTCGTAACAAGAATGATAGGATAAAATAAATGACAGCGTAGATTACATGCATTGCTTAATATTGACAACTAGAGTTGTTTAAAACTGAATTTGCGTTAAATTTTGATTGTTATGCGTTCGTGACACGCCTTACACAAAATAGAAAATTAATAATCTTTAATGATAAACTAGCCGTAACAAACGTGAAGCAAGTTTAGCTTACTCGTTGCCGAAATCGCTAAAACATGTATGCTTTACGGCATCACCAATCTCTCACGTAACCATGGGTGGGTGGGGTACAGACTGTACAACAGGGTGGCAAAAGATTTAAGTTTGTCAGAACCACTGGATTGAGCCTCATTTCGTCCTGTTCTATGCAACCGAATTCGATGGTAAACTAATTGGGATGTATATCCTACAACGACACTTTCTCAAATCCAGTTTGTCCACTAATACGTCTGCCTTTTGCTTATAACGCTAAATTCTTGTTGCTTCCAAGGACGGGTTTTAAATGTGACAGATAAATGGTGTGTAGTTTTCGAAGACAATTTCATCATCGCATATGACGTCATGCCACAAATAGAAATGGTATTTAATTGATTATAAATAATTTTGTTTTGCTTACTATCTGCTGCTGTATTTGATTACAGAAAACTGCCTGATACCATCTTTAATTGAGTCTTAAAATATATGTTACAATGTCTTTTAAATATGTTTTAATCGTTTGCGTCGCCTTTGATGCTTCGCATCAACGGTTTTCTTGTATATATATTACATGTTAATACGATTTCAGACAATATCTGGCCGACTTTTCCTGACTATATTCTCGGCCGTGATGGGATCCGTGATATTACATGTTTTATATGGTTTTAGACAATATCAGGCCGACTTGTCCTGGCTATATTCTCGGGTCTTCTTGTATATATATTACATGTTAATACGATTTCAGACAATATCTGGCCGACTTGTCCTGGCTATATTCTCGGCGGTGATCATGTATATATATTACATGTTTTATATGATTTCAGACAATATCGGGCCGACTTGTCCTGACTATATTCTCGGCGGTGATCTTGTATATATATTACATGTTTTATATGATTTCAGACAATATCGGGCCGACTTGTCCTGGCCATATTCTCGGTGGTGATGGGATCCGTGATATAACATGTTTTATATGATTTCAGACAATATCAGGCCGACTTGTCCCGGCTATATTCTCGGCGGTGATGGGATCCGTGATATAACATGTTTTATATGATTTCAGACAATATCAGGCCGACTTGTCCTGGCTATATTCTCGGCGGTGATGGGATCCGTGATATAACATGTTTTATATGATTTCAGACAATATCGGGCCGACTTGTCCTGGCCATATTCTCGGTGGTGATGGGATCCGTGATATAACATGTTTTATATGATTTCAGACAATATCAGGCCGACTTGTCCTGGCTATATTCTCGGCGGTGATGGGATCCGTGATATTACATGTTTTATATGGTTTCAGACAATATCAGGCCGACTTGTCCTGGCTATATTCTCGGTGGTGATGAGATCCGTGATATTACATGTTTTATATGGTTTCAGACAATATCGGACCGACTTGTCCTGGCTATATTCTCGGCGGTGATGGGATCCGTGATATTACATGTTTTATATGGTTTCAGACAATATCAGGCCGACTTGTCCTGGCTATATTCTCGGTGGTGATGGGATCCGTGATATTACATGTTTTATATGATTTCAGACAATATCGGGCTGACTTGTCCTGGCCATATTCTCGGTGGTGATGGGCTCCGTGATATTACATGTTTTATATGATTTCAGACAATATCGGGCCGACTTGTCCTGGCCATATTCTCGGTGGTGATGGGATCCGTGATATTACATGTTTTATATGATTTCAGACAATATCGGGCCGACTTGTCCTGGCCATATTCTCGGTGGTGATGGGATCCGTGATATTACATGTTTTATATGATTTCAGACAGTATCGGGCCGACTTGTCCCGGCTATATTTTCGGCGGTGATGGGCTCCGTGATATTACATGCTTTATATGGTTTCAGACAATATCGGACCGACTTGTCCTGGCTATATTCTCGGCGGTGATGGGCTCCGTGATATTACATGTTTTATATGGTTTCAGACAATATCGGGCTGACTTGTCCTGGCTATATTCTCGGCGGTGATGGGATCCGTGATATTACATGCTTTATATGATTTCAGACAATATCGGGCCAACTTGTCCTGGCTATATTCTCGGCGGTGATGGGTTCCGTGATATTACATGTTTTATATGATTTCAGACAATATCAGGCCCACTTGTCCTGGCTATATTCTCGGCGGTGATGGGATCCGTGATATTACATGTTTTATATGATTTCAGACAATATCGGGCCGACTTGTCCTGGCTATATACTCGGCGGTGATGGGCTCCGTGGTATTACATGTTTTATATGATTTCAGACTGTATCGGGCCGACTTGTCCTGGCTATATTCTCGGTGGTGATGGGCTCCGTGATATTACATGTTTTATATGGTTTCAGACAATATCAAGCCGACTTGTCCTGGCTATATTCTCGGCGGTGATGGGCTCCGTAGTATTACATGTTTTATATGGTTTCAGAAAATATCGGGCCGACTTGTCCTGGCTATATTCTCGGCGGTGATGGGATCCGTGATATTACATGTTTTATATGATTTCAGACAATATCGGGCCGACTTGTCCTGGCTATATTCTCGGCGGTGATGGGATCCGTGATATTACATGTTTTATATGGTTTCAGACAATATCGGGCCAACTTGTCCTGGCTATATTCTCGGCGGTGATGGGATCCGTGATATTACATGTTTTATATGATTTCAGACAATATCGGACCGACTTGTCCTGGCTATATTCTCGGCGGTGATGGGATCCGTGATATTACATGTTTTATATGATTTCAGACAATATCAGGCCGACTTGTCCTGGCTATATTCTCGGCGTTGATGGGCTCCGTGATATTACATGTTTTATATGGTTTCAGACAATATCAGGCCGACTTGTCCTGACTATATTCTCGGCGGTGATGGGATCCGTGATATTACATGTTTTATATGATTTCAGACAATATCGGACCGACTTGTCCTGGCTATATTCTCGGCGGTGATGGGATCCGTGATATTACATGTTTTATATGATTTCAGACAATATCAGGCCGACTTGTCCTGGCTATATTCTCGGTGGTGATGGGATCCGTGATATAACATGTTTTATATGATTTCAGACAATATCAGGCCGACTTGTCCTGGCTATATTCTCGGTGGTGATGGGATCCGTGATATTACATGTTTTATATGATTTCAGACAATATCGGACCGACTTGTCCTGGCTATATTCTCAGCGGTGATGGGCTCCGTGATATTTCATGTTTTATATGGTTTCAGACAGTATCAGGCCAACTTGTCCTGGCTATATTCTCGGCGGTGATGGGATCCGTGATATTACATGTTTTATATGGTTTCAGACAATATCAGGCCAACTTGTCCTGGCTATATTCTCGGCGGTGATGGGCTCCGTGATATTACATGTTTAATATGGTTTCAGACAATATCAGGCCAACTTGTCCTGGCTATATTCTCGGCGGTGATGGGCTCCGTGATATTACATGTTTTATATGATTTCAGACAATATCAGGCCGACTTGTCCTGGCTATATTCTCGGCGGTGATGGGTTCCGTGATATAACATGTTTTATATGATTTCAGACAATATCAGGCCGACTTGTCCTTGCTATATTCTCGGCGGTGATGGGCTCCGTGATATTACATGTTTTATATGATTTCAGACAATATCGGACCGACTTGTCCTGGCTATATTCTCGGCGGTGATGGGCTCCGTGATATTACATGTTTTATATGGTTTCAGACAATATCAGGCCGACTTGTCCTGGCTATATTCTCGGTGGTGATGGGATCCGTGATATAACATGTTTTATATGATTTCAGACAATATCAGGCCGACTTGTCCTGGCTATATTCTCGGCGGTGATGGGATCCGTGATATTACATGTTTTATATGATTTCAGACAATATCAGGCCGACTTGTCCTGGCTATATTCTCGGCGGTGATGGGACCCGTGATATTACATGTTTTATATGGTTTCAGACAGTATCAGGCCGACTTGTCCTGGCTATATTCTCGGCGGTGATGGGATCCGTGATATTACTTGTTTTATATGATTTCAGACAATATCAGGCCGACTTGTCCTGGCTATATTCTCGGCGGTGATGGGCTCCGTGATATTACATGTTTTATATGATTTCAGACAATATCGGACCGACTTGTCCTGGCTATATTCTCGGCGGTGATGGGCTCCGTGATATTACATGTTTTGTATGGTTTCAGACAATATCGGGTCGACTTGTCCTGGCTATATTCTCGGCGGTGATGGGCTCCGTGATATTACATGTTTTATATGGTTTCAGACAATATCAGGCCGACTTGTCCTGGCTATATTCTCGGCGGTGATGGGCTCCGTGATATTACATGTTTTATACGATTTCAGACAATATCAGGCCGACTTGTCCTGGCTATATTCTCGGCGGTGATGGGATCCGTGATATTACATGTTTTATATGATTTCAGACAATATCGGGCCGACTTGTCTTGGCTATATTCTCGGCGGTGATGGGATCCGTGATATTACATGTTTTATATGGTTTCAGACTATATCGGACCGACTTGTCCTGGCTATATTCTCGGCGGTGATGGGACCCGTGATATTACATGTTTTATATGATCTCAGACAATATCAGGCCGACTTGTCCTGGCTATATTCTCGGCGGTGATGGGCTCCGTGATATTACATGTTTTATATGATTTCAGACAGTATCAAGACTTGTCCTGGCTATATTCTCGGCGGTGATGGGATCCGTGATATTACATGTTTTATATGGTTTCAGACAATATCAGGCCGACTTGTCCTGGCTATATTCTCGGCGGTGATGGGTTCCTTGATATTACATGTTTTATATGATCTCAGACAATATCAGGCCGACTTGTCCTGGCTATATTCTCGGCGTAATGGGATCCGTGATAGTACATGTTTAATATGATTTCAGACAATATCGGACCGACTTGTCCCGGCTATATTCTCGGCGGTGATGGGCTCCGTGATATTACATGTTTTATATGGTTTCAGACAATATCAGGCCCACTTGTCCTGGCTATATTCTCGGCGGTGATGGGCTCCGTGATATTACATGTTTTGTATGGTTTCAGACAATATCGGGTCGACTTGTCCTGGCTATATTCTCAGCGGTGATGGGATCCGTGATATTACATGTCTTATATGCTTTCAGACAGTATCGGCCCGACTTGTCATGGCTATATTTTCGGCGGTGATGGGATCCGTGATATTGCATGTTTTACATGATTTCAGACAATATCGGGCCGACTTGTCCTGGCTATATTCTCGGCGGTGATGGTATCCGTGATATTACATGTTTTATATGATTTCAGACAATATCGGGCCAACTTGTCCTGGCTATATCCTCGGCGGTGATGGGCCCCGTGATATTACATGTTTTATATGATCTCAGACAATATCGGGTCGACTTGTCCTGGCTATATTCTCAGCGGTGATGGGATCCGTGATATTACATGTTTTGTATGGTTTCAGACAATATCGGGTCGACTTGTCCTGGCTATATTCTCAGCGGTGATGGGATCCGTGATATTACATGTTTTGTATGGTTTCAGACAATATCAGGCCGACTTGTCCTGGCTATATTCTCGGCGGTGGTGGGATCCGTGATATTACATGTTTTATATGATTTCAGACAGTATCAGGCCGACTTGTCCTGGCTATATTCTCAGCGGTGATGGGATCCGTGATATTACATGTTTTGTATGGTTTCAGACAATATCAGGCCGACTTGTCCTGGCTATATTCTCGGCGGTGATGGGACCCGTGATATTACATGTTTTATATGATTTCAGACAGTATCAGGCCGACTTGTCCTGGCTATATTCTCAGCGGTGATGGGATCCGTGATATTACATGTTTTGTATGGTTTCAGACAATATCGGGTCGACTTGTCCTGGCTATATTCTCAGCGGTGATGGGACCCGTGATATTACATGTTTTATATGGTTTCAGACAATATCAGGCCGACTTGTCCTGGCTATATTCTCAGCGGTGATGGGACCCGTGATATTACATGTTTTATATGGTTTCAGACAATATCAGGCCGACTTGTCCTGGCTAT
This sequence comes from Sinonovacula constricta, assembly GCA_007844125.1. Classification (NCBI taxonomy): domain Eukaryota; kingdom Metazoa; phylum Mollusca; class Bivalvia; order Cardiida; family Solecurtidae; genus Sinonovacula; species Sinonovacula constricta. Next base: position 50,840,262 of record CM017570.1, read on the forward strand.
ATTCTCAGCGGTGATGGGATCCGTGATATTACATGTCTTATATGCTTTCAGACAGTATCGGCCCGACTTGTCATGGCTATATTTTCGGCGGTGATGGGATCCGTGATATTGCATGTTTTACATGATTTCAGACAATATCGGGCCGACTTGTCCTGGCTATATTCTCGGCGGTGATGGGATCCGTGATATTACATGTTTTATATGATTTCAGACAATATCGGGCCAACTTGTCCTGGCTATATCCTCGGCGGTGATGGGATCCGTGATATTGCATGTTTTACATGATTTCAGACAATATCGGGCCAACTTGTCCTGGCTATATTCTCGGCGGTGATGGGATCCGTGATATTACATGTTTTATATGATTTAAGACAGTATCAGGCCGACTTGTCCTGGCTATATTCTCGGCGGTAATGGGATCCGTGGTGTTTGGATACAATAGCGGTGTAATCAACGCCCCGGAACAGGTACATCAATAGACCCACCAACCACTATCAACACTTCCTTGTATGATATAGGTAAAGGCGGTATCCGACAATGTCCCTGAGAAATACATAAAGAAATATCAAACCACTGCTTTGGGAAATTTTGGCATATTTTTTATATAGAAATATACTTTGGTCTTAATAAATACGAATTTGAATACTAACTGATTAGTTAGACAGACCTAATAGCGAAAGCAATAATCACTATGTGTGTTATTTCTACTGTATGAAAAAGCTCGATAGTGGCCGCTGCTAAAAAAAGATATCGACGACAGAGCGGATTTCCCGGATGACTATATAACGTGATCTCAAAGTAAGTGGTCACGTGGTTTTATAAGTTTAAAAATAGCTATCTCTGCAGCGTGGCTCGGATAGGAAATACCTGTTTGCGATAACGGTGCTAATTTATGCTTAACTGTTCACAAAGATCTAGGACATCAATGAAAAGCATTTTCACATAACAATGACTTATTTAGTTATTTGAGAAAATAAATTTTCTTCCACACTGTCGGATTCCACCTTTACATATCAACGAAGACTGTATTCTTAATTTACTCACATTTAAATGCACACATGCTCGGAGATCGGAAACAAATAGTGTATATCCTGGTCAGATTTATGTTGTATATATATTCTGTTTTAATGAATTTTCCTAGTTTGGGTAACATTCAATCGTTTTAATAGACATCAGTGAAAGTCCCTTGTCTTGGCAGCCATCGTTCATGGCAACTTCAAAGGATTTTCAGATGAATTGTATAGAAGCGTAAATTTTATTGTCTATAAACTCTTTATTTGTGATCTAAAAATTAAAAGCATTAAAAGCTATACACCTTTGGAAAGCTCTTGAAATTCATATTTTTAGAAAACAAAATTTTTAAAATTGATAAATGCACACAGAATTAATGCACATAGAAAATAAAATAATTGGCTCATCCCTAAACAAAATGAACAGTGAAGCTTTTTTGGTTGTATTTTATTGTACCTTTTAAGCTATCAAAATATTTGGAAATTTAAAATATTTTATAAAAGCTGTTCAATTTGATGTACAAATTAGTAAAATTTGAATTAAAACACAGTGGTGAGTAAAATACAGCATATATTTCCAGATTTCAGCCTGTATTAGCTTCTGCCTTCAAAGAAAGCTGTCTTAAACTGTCTTATCAGTGTCTATGATATCACATGGAAACTATCTATTCATATAATCTTTCTCAATCTTTGTATTTTGTATAATTTGCCTCCGTGAAGTAAACCTAATTAATTAAAGAAAACATATCTTCACGAAAAGTATTCAAAACATAAATATTAATTAACAACGCGCCGTGATACCTCAGACAGGTATACAAATGGCCCATGCAACTGGCTCTACCCAGAAACTTTCCTAACACCATCGCTTTAAAGCTTTTTTCTGTCGCCAGGCTCAGACAAGTGTGCACACCATACAAGTATATAATAACTGGTTCTACCCAGGAAATTTGCAGTCATGCCTTGATCATTTTTGGTGCTGATGTTATTTTGTTCCCAGCACATCAAGGCATTTATCAACCTCACTCACTTGGACCGAACTGGGGAGGTGATGGACGAACGTTCGATCACCACCTTGTTCGCTCTGATCGTGGCCATCTTCCCAGTCGGTGGCATGATCGGGGGCTTCTCCGCGGCTTGGTGGGCGGACTTCTTTGGCAGGTGAGAGATATGTGTTCGTTTATAGAATTGTGTGTTTGTTTCTTTGTAAGTTTTTTGTTTTGTTTTTGAAAGACAAAGCAGCACACATATTGAAAGTATAGTGGCACCCTGCTATTTTTGGCGAGGAAAGACAGGCGCATTTTAGATGAGCTAGAATACCTCTGCATTAGAAGTTATTCTCCCCAACAGGGACTAAACCTACGCAGTTATGAACTATGCGTATACTTACAGTGTGCAACAGTCTAGCCGTAAGAATGACAATACGTAGCCGCTTTACAGCTGGTTTATTAGCTAACGCATCAAGTAACACTGAAATACACAAAAAAAACAATTAAATGAAAGTGTACAAACAATTATATAATGCAGCAGCATCTGGTTCTACCGGCGACTTCAAAGTCGAGAGTATGCTAATCTACTTGTCTAGAAAAGCAGATATTCAGTATTGACTGTATCTTTACATTCAACCTTATCAGTGAAACAATCATTTAAAATTATACCATAAAATTGTCAAATAATAGTTGGACGAAATATGTCTTACATACACAATGTGAAGAAATGGTAAATGACCAATATACTCTAGTATTTGTGAAAATAAACAATGAATAAGTGTAAACATGTTCAAGAATAATCCCTAAATGATTTTGCAATCACTTATTGCTTAATTTCTACTTAAACAAACTGTTCATGGATTGGATGGGATTATGACGTCATTTTCCGCGAATGCACATGATCCAAATTAAATATCAAAACAAAATCATCAATTAGGCAAATCCTGGAATGAATCTGTTAATATATGTTAAGACAAATATAAAATACAATGAAACAACAAACTTACTACATTTATGTGCTGTCCAAGAGCCTCAGAAATGAAAGTTTTCTTAACGAAAGAAGAACCGCGCTTGCGATAAAACCATCGGAAAGATAACTCTAAAGTGTTTTAATGTCATTGAAATAACGCGGAGATCTCCCGGAACATATTGCGGTTACAGTGTAACAGCACACAGTGGGCAGGATTTCTGTCCCTGCAGGAAGATGGGCATGAATCATACCAACATTATTGTGATATACCATTTGTAAATATGGGTATAATGGATTATGTTACATTCCTGTCCCTGTAGGAAGATGGGCATGATTCATACCAACATTATTGTGACATACAATTTGTCAATGAGGGTATAATGGATTATGTAACATTCCTGTCCCTGTAGGAAGATAGAAATGATTCATACCAACAGTATTGTGATATACCATTTGACAATGTGGGTATAATGGATTATGTTACATTCCTGTCCCTGTGGGAAGATGGACATGATTCACACCAACATTATTGGGATATACCATTTGTCAATGTGGGTATAATGGATTATGTTACGTTCCTGTCTTTGTAGGAAGATGGGCATGATTCATACCAACATTATTGTGATATACCATTTGTCAATGAGGGTATAATGGATTATGTTACGTTATGATACATTCCTGTCCCTGTAGGAAGATTGACATGATTCATACCAACATTATTGTGATATACCATTTGTCAATGAGGGTATAATGGATTATGTTACATTCCTGTCCTTGCAGGAAGACGGGCATGATTCATACCAACATTATTGTGATATACCATTTGACAATGAGGGTATAATGGATTATGTTACGTTATGATACATTCCTGTCCCTGTAGGAAGATGGGCATGATTCACACCAACATTATTGGTATAGCCTCCTGTGCCCTAGTGTATTGGAGCAGAACTGCGGACTCCTATGAGATGGTAATTGTGGCAAGATTCCTGGTCGGTATCTCATCAGGTATGATTTCTTTTATATATATAACAAAATGTGAGTTCTATGAGTACGGCAACATATATTAAAATATGAAATGGCACAGGACAAAGGTATTTACATGGCAGTCAGTTGTAAATATAACAACACAACTGTGACGAGACTTGATACAAAACTGTTAAACGGCATCACGTACCATATATTATTATGATACTGTTGTAAACCAGACAACTGGTGGGGTTGAATGGTGACACACATATATTGTTTCCGAATATGCACACAATCTAATAAACCATTATGCAAATGTATGCAAATGTGCACATGATAAAATATTAATTAATACTTCCAGGTCTGTTTACCGGCCTGACGCCTATGTATCTATCTGAGATCTCCACGGTAAAAATACGAGGTGCCCTGGGAACCTTACATCAGCTAGGTGTGGTGTCCGGCCTATTACTCTCACAGGTGCTCGGATTTCCGGAAATATTCGGGGACCAGTCGCATTGGAATATGTTGCTAGGTAAGAAGGAGTTCTCTGGAAACCACACATGTAGAAATATTAAAGAAATATTACCTTTTCATTTGAAATAAAAATAAAACATAAAGTAGTTAGGAAAAAGGTCAGGATATATATAGAAATCAGTCATGAAACGTTAAAAGTAAAGTGCTGAAATACTTTTTAGAAATAAGAAATAAAGATAATGACCTTCCTTAAGTAAGTTCTGTTTTGTCTCAAGTGCATATTTGTAACTTTGTACAACTCTAAAACATGAAAGATTTGAAAACACAGTCCATGTGTCGCAGGTCTAGGTGTCATCCCGTGCGTTCTGCAGCTGTTCACCATGCCTGTGTGTCCAGAATCACCGAGGTATCTCTTGTTACAGAAACAGCGAGAAACAGACGCCATTCAAGGTAAGATATAAACAGAACAGAACGGAAGAAAAGAATAGAACAGATGTCAAAATGTACATTCTACATCCTTCCTTACGACTAGATGACACAATGTGAAACACAGCGTCACTAGAAATATCCATTATAAACTTACATGATGAGCGATTTAAAAGTTACGTATCGCTAATGTTTTAGTCCTCTTTGATACTAACTTATGTCTTAGGATCCTAGGCAGGGGTAGGGGAAGGGTGCATAGGGGGTTGGATGCATTCCCCCACCAACCCACCAACCAGGTAAAAGAGTAGAGTTGTAAAAACACATTCATGTAAGCTTAAAATATACTAAGCTAAGTAAATTTTGTCTGTTAACTGCTTAGGTCGAAGTTAAGGTCCCTAACTGTGTGCGTATATCCAGTGTTTACTGCCATAAAGTTGGATGAATCTTGATTCATAACCCTCAATCCACCGGCTACTTTGTCAAACTGCATACAGATACATTGATAACTGAGGTTGGGTGGGGTGTGTCAAAATGTACACCTATAATTAGAAGGCTCTACATGTAGTACCCATGCTCCTAGCAGAGTGATATGTTACGTATTCTGCATAAGGACAGTCCCGAAAGGAGAACATTTCTTCAATTAAAGCTCCGCTCCACTATTCAAAGCAATTCTAATTCTTATATCTGATAATACGCATGCTTTCGTGTGTTTGGGGGTACAAGTATACTGTGTATATGCAGATATATGCGTGTGTGAATGCATGCACGGACGACATTGAAAATTGGAATGCGACTTGATTTGGCTTCAGGCTGTGATCTCGGTGGGTGCAGAATGGGTTGGGGGGCGGGGGGGGTATGGGTTGGGGGCGGGGCGGGAGTATGGGTTGAGGGACTATGGGTTTGGGGAGTATGGGTTGGGGGGAGCATAGGTTAGGGGAACATGGGTTGGGGGAGTATGGGTTTGGGGGAGTATGGGTTGGGGGAGTATGGGTTGGGGGAGTATGGGTTGGGGGAGTATGAGGGTGGGTGAGTACGGGTTGGGGGGAGTATGGGTTGGGGTGGGGGTGGGGAGTATGGGTTGGGGGAAGTATGGGTTGGGGTGGGGATGGGGGTTGGGGGAGTATGGGTTGGGGGAGGTATGGGTTGGGGCGGGAGAGTTTGGGTTGGGGGAGTACGGGTTGGGGAAGTATGGATTGGGGGGGTGGGGGTGGGGAGTATGGGTTCGGGAGTATGGGTTGGGGTGGGGGAGTATGGGTTGGGGGTGGGGGTGGGAGTATGTGTTGGGGAGTATGAGTTGGGCGCGGGGGAGTATGGGTTGGGGGAGTATGGGTTGGGGGAGTATGAGTTGGGGCGTGGGAGTATGGGTTGGGGGAGTATGGGTTGGGGGAGTATGGGTTAGGGCGGGGAGTATTGGTTGGGGCGGGGGAAGTATGAGTTGGGGGACGGGGGAGTATGTGTTGGGGGAGTATGAGTTGGGGGCGGGGGAGTATGGGTTTGGGGAGTATAGGTTAGGGCGGGGGAATTTTGGTTGGGGGGGGGGGGTATGGGGAGGTCTAGCTGGCTGGACACATCCTCAGACTGCAGTGGTATCCAGGAAGGATTACAGCGTTACTAGTTTACAGTTAATAGTTACTCTCTATACATTCATATATAATACATGATATATGTGACATGTTTGAGAAGCTAAGATAATGTTTTCGTTTAACAGAGAAATATAAACATCTAAATGGCAGTGCAATAAGCCCATGTACATCAAACATGACTTTTTATGTCCATCACGTGTCCAGCTGTGATCTTACGGGTTGAGGGGGGTGGGGGACATTTCAATGCCTTTATAATATCATTTCAGTGAGTGTGTGCGCATGTGTGTTCATTGTAACATTTCATTAAGCTATATTTCTCATGAATTCCCGAACTTTCCTTTTTACAGCATTGACAGTATTGAGAGGAACAGCGGACGTTTATGACGAAGTTGATGACATAAAGTCAGAAGGGAAACTAATGAATGCACAAGAAAAGGTAATGTGATTTGACGATGTGTCGAACTAGCCTGTATAACTGATTTAACAAAAAGTCGGGCAGTTCTGCCAAATTTATATCCGTTGTTTAACGTCTTAAAGTATTCTGTACTTCTTCTAACTGGTTTAGTCCCCATGCACGTAATCTTTGCTGTCTGTTTGTTCAGCTTATCAGGATTGTTACGTGTTATTCTCCTCTGACATACATTGGATTTTTGGAACTTCAATTCCATCTACACATGAACGGATTGCTGTACACATTTGCTCTTCTTCCCGGGTCGTTGTGTCATTGATTCAAATATTTAATTTCTTTTACAATCAAGAATTGTGTGTATTTAGTTTTATTGACTTTGCGCTGAAGCGCAGTCTTCTGTAATCCCGTTTGCTGATGGCCACTGGAGAGTCATGTGACCAGGATGTTTACCGATAGGATCTAAGCGGTAATCAGAAATATGTTCATCATCAAGCAATAATCTAAAGAAATGTCTTAAAGATCAAATGTCGCATCAAAAACTGTCGAAATTGTCATCAATTAATGATAGTCAAAATATGTTTCATTTCGATTATTTATTGTTTTTATTATTGTTTATATTGTACTGTTGTTTTTTTTTTTTTTAAATTTGTTTTGTCCTGCAAGGGAGATTACTGTGATTTGAATATTGTGTTTCGTTTTATTTTTGCCATATTTCTCTAACCGTACTAACTGGTACAATACATATTTTTGCGTCGGCTTTGATGCTTTGCATCAATGTTTTACTTGTAGGAACTTGTACTACACTCAGGGGCGTAGCTAGGCATGATATGATGTGTACGCATTGACCGCTAGGGGGCTGGGGGCTGGGGGGAGGGTGTGCAGGTGGCGGTTAAGTTCTGATTTGAAATATAAGAGTAGCAAATTTGTCACATGCCAGGGTAGCTACAGAAAAGTCACTAAATCGATTTAGCAATATAACGTATTTTTCCTCGGTGCAAATACGGTACTGTTTAATTGCAAGCAATTTACACATCGCCATCCTAGCGTAAGATGTATATTACATATTTAATTGTTGTTGCTTTCTTTTTCATTCATTGTTGACATTCTGTACGCAGCTGCGTAGTCTGCGTACAGGCAGCTACGCGCCTGACACTCTCACCCTAATACAATACGGACATAAGTTTTAGTAACGTCACTACTTTCTTTTGAATGACGTCATAACAACGTCATCGCTGTCGCCGGCTGACTATTCCAAGGCGGTCACTGTTGGGATTTATATAATGACACTCCGTATTGTTGCAACTTTTACGTTTAAGTGGCATGTGAATACTTTTGTTCTGTGCATTTTAATTTTTAATATATTTTGCAATACTTAATAAGTAAATTTACACATTTTCTTATTGTTTTCGAACAATAAAAAGCGGCCTGTTGGTGCAGATGTTTGGTAAATCAGAGTTTATTGTAAGAATTCGACTGTGTCCACATTTCGATTGAAGTGAGTTAAACGCAGTTATCATGGAAAGTAGTTCATGCAATCTTAATTATAACTTGAGTTAACTGTATGGAAACACACATCGTAGGTGGATAAATATATGGTGTGTATGTGTGGAATCTGAACAATGTGTTTTACGACATGTCCTTTTAGGTGTTCATTTTTTAAGTATTGTTGTTTGTTAGTTTGTTTTTATTGTTATTGTTTTTGTTGTTGTTTTGTTTTTGCTAATGCAAGGTGGCTAACTGTTCGAAAGGACAGAAGTTGCCGATGAATGCTGAGTTAAACAAAAGAACTACTTTCTGTCCACAGGTTGGTATAATCCGACTGTTCAAGAAAAGATCCCTCCGCCGATCGTTGGTCATCAGTATCGTAATGCAGCTGTCACAGCAATTCTCAGGAATAAACGCGGTACATTTGTCTTACACTAATCTGTAGTTTGCTATCAATCTTATACACGAACAAATTTTCTCATTCACAGCTAGCGCCAGGAATATGTTTTGTTGTTGAAATACAATGCAGCAACAATTTATGATCATAACAGCAACGTCCGGCTATTTGGTGGAGGAACACCCCAGACACAGTTCTGGATAGAACCACCGGCGCAAGTCAGCTGGAGCGAGTTATATTCGTAGATATCGTGTATAACATCATTTATGATTAAGACGCATAAAAGATAAAAAATATGTAAAACTACATGAAATCCAATGTTTTTCGAGGTGCAACAGAAGTGAATATTAATTGAATTTATCGCAGCAGATACGATAACACACACTTTTAAAAGGTCCTTCAAATATGGCAGCGCGATATTTTACTTAAAAAATGATGTTTGCACATTTTCACACATTTTTCCCCGCAGATTTTCTACTACTCTGTAATACTGTACAAGACGGCTGGGCTCGACAAGAACACGGCAGTACATGCCACTTCCGGCGTTGGCGCCATTATGGTCACCATGACGATGATCACCATTCCGCTCATGGACCGCGTGGGGCGTCGAACCTTGCACCTGATCGGCCTGGGAGGGATGTTTATATTCAGCATTTTGATCACGCTGTCTCTCTTACTCATGGTAAGATATTATTATTATTTTTATGATTGATAATGACGATGGTGATGATAAATGATGATAATACTGATGATGATAATGATGATAATAATGCTGCTGATGCTGATGCTGATTCTACTTTTAAACTTAATAGCTGGACGTCGAGTTCAAGAATCGTGTAGCTGCAATATATCATAACCAAATGAAGATAATATCTTCGTTTCACCAATTTTATTAATGATATTTCCTATATTAAATCTTCTAGAAAGCATTATGTAACATGTATATTTCTATCTCCAGTACTTATCAGACTGGTTAAAGATCGGAACTATCGTTGTGTCCCTGCTGTATGTTGTGTTCTTCGCCGTGGGGCCGGGTTCCGTCCCATGGCTAATTGTGGCGGAGATATTCAGGCAATCAGAGCGCTCAGCCGCCATTGGGGTGTCGGTGCTGGTGAACTGGTTGGCTAACTTTATTGTGGCGTACACGTTCCCTTACATTCAGGTATAAATTGCAAAATATTCGCTTTATTCTTGTATTTAGCAAGTATTTGATGTTATTGTTTAGTCCTTTATTTATATATTTGTATTAATTTACCAAAAGACTATACTTACAAGAGAATTCTAGGTTGTTGTTGAATAAAACTATTATTACCCAAGGCTGAGGCGAATCTAAATGACGAGGCTTGCCTTGTGTGATTGTCTTTATTCAACACCGACCTATTATTCTATTTATCCTACTGTCTGTTTTATTAAAATAATCTCTTTTTTTAAAACTTTGTTTTCCATACCCTCCTAACCAAATGTAAACTAAAATTAATTTTTCATAATATATACATGTGTATGAACTTACTTGTAGCTAAAGTCACTAACACTTCAAGGTAGGTAGGCGCATCACCTTATTATCTAACTCCAACAAAGCACTGGATGGTTGGGGTACAGGGTTAGAAGAGTTTCTAAGGACCAATGACTGAATTAAGTCTCATTTTGTACTCAACAACCGAACACGGTGAAAACAGCTAATTGTCTTGTAATCCTACTATCACACTCTTACTAATTTGTTTGCCTTTTTTATGTAATTCATATCTTTTACAAACTGGCACTGATACTTAACGTATTGTGTTCGAAGAAATCTATTATAATATATAAATAAATATAAATCACGGACAAGAAAGGGATTTAATTAATTCTTAACCGTTATTTTGGTCACGAGCTGTTGTGTCCCCTGATATCCAAATTGTTAACGTGTTTATCTCAAAGTGAGACATGGAAATCAGGCCTTTAGGTATCCGACAGTTTGGTCCAAAAAGCATTTCTCATATAACCAAATAAGTCATTGGTATCTGAAAAGGTCTTAAAAATGTTGTTTATTGATGTCAAAACGATCTGTTTGAACAATCAAGGATACATTCACACTAGCCGTTGCAAACAGGTGTTTTCTATCCGAGTCACGCTGCAGAGATAGCTATTTTAAAGTTAGAAAACCGCAAGACCACTTACTTTTACATAGTCATCCGGGTAATCCGCTCTGACATGGACATCTATTTTTAGCAGTGACCACTATCGCGATTTTTTTATAAAGTTGAAATGGCTACAGTCTAACAATGAAGTTAGTGTTCAAAATCGTATTGACTAACGTACGGGTTTATGCAAAAAGTATGACCAAATTCAGGAAAGCAGTTAGATATTGGTACGTGTATTTAATATAGGAAAACTGTCGCATAGCACCTTCAAAAAGTAGTCCGTCAGCAAGCGCATTATACGATTATCACTTTGTTAGTTTATAAAACGTTGATATTTAATATGTTATTTATCTAATGTTCGAGACGATGTTTGGATGTATGTTAATATATGTTCGGTACTTATTCAGGATGGGCTCGGAAACTACTCCTTCGTGCCATTTACGGTCCTTTTGGCTCTTTTCTGGCTCTTCACATTGAAGTTCGTACCGGAAACGAAGAATAAGACTATCGATGAGATAACAGTGGAATTAAAGAAAGAAACCTCAGGAACTTCAGCTTCAGACCCCGAGGCTTACGTTGTGACGTAAACAATAGCCAGGATTTCCTCTTCGGTGTTAATCGCAACAGTTTGGTTATCCCATTGCAATCGGAACGCCTCTGACATTTCTGTCTAAATCGCAACATTTTAGACGACGAACAAATGAATGTCATAAATATGGACCGTTCTGCGATTTGTACCTTTCTCCTTTCTTGGTTATTCTGACGCCTCAAACGCTCATAGACCGTATCACAAACAAAACGCACATGTTCTTTTGAATCAAGTAGGCCACCCATTCACCGCGTGGTTATTAACACACTGAATGGATAAACAGACTTCACCGACCATTTTGGAACGGTCCATTAACATTTTTGAGGGCGTTAGTACATACTGCACACTTAAAAATGAGTTTCGTTGAGTATTGTTATGTTTTGATTCATGCTGCTGTGTTTTATCTCTGGCCCATTGCCTCTGTTTGTTATATCACATTAGCATTAAAAGCATAGAGTCGCCGATTTGTAACTCCTCTGACTGCTTAGCCTCTCACTGCGTGGGTTCGAGTCCCATTCGAGGCGAAGGCGTTAATGTGGGAAGGTCTTCTAGCTAACTAGCGGTGCACGGGTGATTCTACCCAGGCATGTGTCTGGGGTCTTCCTCCACCAAAAGCTGGATGTTTCTTTAATGATCACAATTGGTCGCTGCAATGTATTTCGAAAACAACAACAACACCAACAACAAAAATTAAAAGCTATAATTAAAATATAATTACATATTTTTTTTATTAAGATGCAAAATTAAATTATTCGTGCATAAAAAAAAATGTAGTTATTGATTGCCTCAATGGTCTATATTCGTGCCAGTATTATTGTAAATATGAAACTTTCTGATAACCCAAAGTTGCGTATTAGAGGTATCTAAATAAATACTTAATGGCCTAGTTTCAGTATGGTCACCTGTTATTTTATTTACCTGGAGAGCTTTTAAAATAACGTTTTAAATATGTTGTGATCTACATAATTTTAGGACAGCCAAAGGGTAATGTGTCGAAAATCGGATTCTGGTGAACTGAACTGATAACATAAAACTGACTCTCTTTTTTGTCTCGAAAGAATCCGTCTTTCAATTAAAATGATGTCTGCCATTATTTTTGTTATTGTTTTAGTTTTGTTCTGTATATACTTCTTTATTTTAAACTGACATATTATCTTTCTATTGTTATATTGTAGATGTCTTTGTATTTGTTATCTATTTCTGTATTTTTATGTTCTTGTTATAGAATATCATTAATACAAGATTGGTTAAAAATTTTAGTTTGTTAGTTTGTTTGTTTATTGGATTTATCATCCCACTAATAGTATTTCAGTTATCTGGAGATGGTTCCCACTTGAAGCAGATATAGTGCTGCCTTCACTGTGTATTATATGCCGTGAACACCTGGCATAATACCACACCCAGTCACATTATCCGGACACCGGGCCAACCAGTCGTGGAACTACCCTTATAATTGCTTGAGCGTTAGCAAAGAATCTATACCAATACTATTTTTAACGACTTGTCGCGGCCCGGGATCGAACCCGGGACCTCCCGTACCTGGAGCCGACGCTCTCCCAATTTGCGCTACCTGGTCCGGTGGGCTACATTAACATGCTGAAGCAAATGTTTCATTTCAGTATTAATGTTTATTTTCCAACACGTTCTAAACACGCAGACACCAATCCCCCATTTTCGAATAAATGGACATGAGTAGATTATCTCCCGTTTAGTGCCAAATTTTATACGGTTTGAATTCATCGTTAATATGTTGATTTCTATAATGTCATAGGACCCTAGAAGAAATGTCGTCTTTAATTTGTTTTTTTAATAAAAACATTTTGTATTCAGAAGTATTTTCAATCGTAAAACTAACGTTCAAAATTAAAAGCAGATGCCAAGTCAAATGGGAGATAACACAAAGTCATTTGACAAGTTAAAGTATTGCTTGTTTTCAAACGGAAGGTAGTAAATCTAATATATGTACATACATTTGTATTTGTCTATTTCAATGTTAAAACAACAATAACACATATATGATTCATTCTATCGCAATATTTTTTTTTCTTCAAAACTAAGCGTTTAATTAGTTTTAAAATGTTTCTTTATTTCATTCAGCATCCAAATATGTCATATATTACTATTAACTCCTGTATGGGGATCTACATTATTAAGCCATGTTTCCGTCTGGTTCCAACTTCTGAGCATACATCCGCAGTAAGGTAGGTTACAAAGACACAAGTAGTGACAACATTGTAGAGTGAAATATGTTTATTCTATTTATTATTTAGTAAACAGAAACTAGCTCAACCCTAGCTTGTTCAGAATTCAATCAAGCACACATGGATATAATAACGGTGTTAATGCTATGTTTAAAGTGGTACAATACATGGAAATCAGCATTTTAGATAACAGAAATAACAATGTGTTGATAGAAGAGAACAAATGGCTTTTAAACAAGTCAGAATACAGGAAAACAGAAATATTGACAATGAAAATATCAATAAATAGATGGCATATGCACATAGTTTTTATTGTACACAATACAAAACTGAAGCAGATCTTAAATTTATACACTGCCTCTTCATGTATGTGTTGTTTTCTATTATTTTATGCCATTTAACTGATATAGATTTAAGAAAATGTTCCAAATTAAAACGATCATACACCCATAAAAACTAATAACCGACATGAATGGAATTAGGAGTCATAAAGGTTTAGTCAGCAAATGGTTCTTACCACACTCAACCCTTTGAATATATATCCACGGAAAGTGTAGAAACGAGGTTCTCAGCCAGACTCAAACCTCTGAATATATATCCACGGAAAGTGTAGACACGAGCTTCTCAGCCAGACTTAAACGTCTGAATATATATCAACGGAAAGTGTAGACACGAGGTTCTCAGTCACATTCAAACCTCTTAATATATATCCACGGAAAGTGTAGAAACGAGGTTCTCAGCCAGACTCAAACCTCTGAATATATATCCACGGAAAGTGTAGACACGAGCTTCTCAGCCAGACTTAAACGTCTGAATATATATCAACGGAAAGTGTAGACACGAGGTTCTCAGCCACACTCAAACCTCTGAATATATATCCACGGAAAGTGTAGACACGAGGTTCTCAGCCACACTCAAACCTCTGAATATATATCCACGGAAAGTGTAGACACGAGGTTCTCAGCCACACTCAAACCTCTGAATATATATCCACGGAAAGTGTAGACAGGAGGTTCTCAGCCACACTCAAACCTCTGAATATATATCCACGGAAAGTGTAGACACGAGGTTACCTATGAGCATGACATTGTAGAAGATTTTAAAAACAACCACGAAGACAAACAAGATCCGGTCAAACACCGACACAGCGTTCTGATAACTGATGTTGTTAGGATATGACCCTGACTTGGACTCGGATGTCGATTGCTTCCTAGATGCCTTCTTCTCCTCGCAATATCCTTTACCAATTTTCTTCAAGTACAATTTTCCTTTCTCGTTTACGTGTTCGTCGACCAATGCATTCACCGTCTTGCGGACGTTCCTCGGTTGTTCAAAGGTTGTCTCATTGTTCTCATCATTATCAATACAATGTACCTTCTTATCTTTTCCAGTCGTCTTTTTCTCATTCCCATCATCATTAGCATTATTATTTACCTTCTTACCTTTGCCAATCATATTTGTCTCACTCTCCTCATCCGATGAAATGTATTCTTGTCTTGAGCGCTCCCGAAACACATTTGTAGATTTCATTTGACGCAGTTTCATCAAGTTCAGATTCAGGTTGGGATAAATCGAGGGCAGATTTGTCTCCTTTACTATCACGTGTTCTGTAAACCCATCCTCAAACGTTGGTGCCGGGTGCACCCAGTTGCGATTCACGGAACATGTTCCGGCACCGTCAACGCATGCGCGATGGACTTTTTTCAAATCGTCAGTTGGAATGTCCAATACTTTGTCCTTGTGGTAAACCATGCTGCCTTCTGGTTTGGCTTTGTCCTCGTCTACTTTTGGTGACTGTTGAAGACACGTGACTCGGAGAAGAAATCTAACAAACATGCTTGTTACGCGGCCTAGTTTGCTGTTCTTGTGTTTGTAAAAGAAACTTGTGAGAATGACGGAGAGTAGGAGAAAGATATTGTCCAATACAAATGAGCCGGAAATGAAAAATCCTGAAATAAAACACCTCCAATCTATTAGATGTACTGCTCCATTGTTATGCATAGGAACGATAATATTGTAAACAAGGTAGCGAAGTGAATTTAAGCAATTATATGCGACCTCGGTGGCTTTGCACGATTAATGACAAAAATGGATATGTGTTTAGAAAGTAGTTTGTGCTTTTCTAACGTAATGCAGATTGACTGCAGCTGTTATAGATTGTAAAGTATCATAATTGATTCTTTTACAAAATCGTTGACTGCAGAAACGTTAACTATATTGATACAGATCAAATGCCATTATGTTGATTGCACTGTCTATCATACCCACTTAGATTTCTATCCATATCAAAAATGCCTAATGACTTACATGAAATAGTTTTTTTTATTGTTATATATATTACAAGATGGATAGGCAGGGTGATTATAAAATCTCAAAGTTTACCTAACACCGAGCTCGTGGTCGCAATATCTGGGATCTGCTGCATAAAGATGGTCATGAGGATGGCGTTTATGACCAGAACCAGGAAACCGGAAGTTATCCTTTCTGCGCACTCAACCGGAAGTAGCATACTGCAGGGCATAAGTAACGAGGACAGCACAATCGGGACGATGGTCGTGAAGACGTAGTTTCCCGATTTTCTCCGAATGGTGAACCGGAAGACGAGCTGAGAGAAGCTTTCCGCTGTACCATTCAATGTCTCGATGATCAGGCCTTCCTTGACCTGTGTGTTTAGGATGTTCCATGATGGCCCTGGTCTAAGGACAAAATTTCAAATAAGGATCTTTCTCCGGAGTTCAAAAAATCGACGCCAAAAAATCACGTGCTCTGATAGACTAATGGTCTATGAAAACTTTTTATAAAGAACTATGTTGACAAATGTACTACGTGACAAATAGAAGTGTAGTGTAAAAAACCCTGTTGCCTGTGTTATTTATAACAGTTTATTATAAGCTTTTTAATAAGCTATGCAATCGAGGATCTAATATTGACAATCACATCTCAACCTCGAGACACGAGTGTTTAAATTGAAGATGTGAAGTACCCAGCTGGAGTTCCAGATATACTCTGACAAAAGTCTACTGTCGAAATGTCGTAAGATAAATGGTAAAATTATATTGATGAAGAATAAAACGGTTTTGGAACTTATTAAAAGATTCGACACAGTGAGGATGTTGACACTGTAATGGTGTTTGACATAGTGACAACGAATGCCGGATGTAGTGTTATTTAGAAATAAAGTCAACGAGTGCCGGCTGTAGTGTTGTTTAGACATAATGCCAACGAGTGCCGGCTGTAGTGATGTTTAGACATAATGACAACGAGTGCCCGCTGTAGTGATATTTAGATATAATCACAACGAGTGCCGGCTGAAGTGTTGTTTAGACATAATGACAACGGGTGCCCGCTGTAGTGTTGTTTAGACATAATGTCAACGAGTGCCGGCTGTAGTGTTGTTTAGACATAATGACAACGAGTGCCGGCTGTAGTGTTGTTTAGACATAATATCAAC
The DNA here is from genome assembly GCA_007844125.1 of Sinonovacula constricta. Classification (NCBI taxonomy): domain Eukaryota; kingdom Metazoa; phylum Mollusca; class Bivalvia; order Cardiida; family Solecurtidae; genus Sinonovacula; species Sinonovacula constricta. The sequence goes on from CM017570.1 coordinate 50,857,329, forward strand.
GAGTGCCGGCTGTATTGTTGTTTAGACATAATGACAACGAATGCCGGCTGTAGTGTTGTTTAGACATAATGACACTGGGTGCCGGCTGTAGTGTTGTTTAGACATAATGATAACGAGTGTCGGCTGTAGTGTTGTTTAGACATAATGTCAACGAGTGCCGGCTGTAGTGTTGTTTAGACATAAATTCAACGAGTGCCGACTGTAGTGTTGTTTAGACATAATGACAACGTGTGCCCGCTTTAGTGATATTTAGATATAATCACAACGAGTGCCGGCTGTAGTGTTGTTTAGGCATAATGACAACGGGTGCCCGCTGTAGTGATGTTTAGACATAATGACAACGAGTGCCGGATGTAGTGTTGTTTAGACATAATGACAACGAGTGCCCGCTTTAGTGATATTTAGATATAATCACAACGGGTGCCCACTGTAGTGATGTTTAGACATAATGACAACGGGTGCCGGATGTAGTGTTGTTTAGACATAATGACAACGAGTGCCCGCTTTAGTGATATTTAGATATAATCACAACGGGTGCCCACTGTAGTGATGTTCAGACATAATGACAACGAGTGCCGGATGTAGTGTTGTTTAGACATAATGACAACGAGTGCCCGCTGTAGTGTTGTTTAGACATAATGACAACGAGTTCCGGATGTAGTGTTGTTTAGACATAATGACAACGAGTGCCGATTGTAGTGTTGTTTAGACATAATGACAACGAGTGCCGGATGTAGTGTTGTTTAGACATACTGACAACGAGTGCCGGTTGTAGTGTTGTTTAGACACAATGACAACGAGTGCCGGTTGTAGTGTTGTTTAGACATAATGACAACGAGTGCCGGTTGTAGTGTTGTTTAGACATAATGACAACGAGTGCCGGATGTAGTGGTGTTTAGACATAATGACAACGAGTGCCGGATGTAGTGTTCTTTAGACATAATGACAACAAGTGCCCGCTGTAGTGTTGTTCAGACATAATGACAACGAGTGCCGACTGTAGTTTTGTTTAGACATAATGACAACGAGTGCCGACTGTAGTGTTGTTTAGACATAATGACAACGAGTGCCCGCTGTAGTGTTGTTTAGACATAATGTCAACGAGTGCCGGCTGTAGTGTTGTTTAGACATAATGACAACGAGTGCCCGCTGTAGTGTTGTTTAGACATAATGACAACGAGTGCCGACTGTAGTGTTGTTTAGACATAATGACAACGAGTGCCGGCTGTAGTGTTGTTTAGACATAATGACAACGAGTGCCGGCTGTAGTGTTGTTTAGACATAATGACAACGAGTGCCGACTAGTGTTGCTTAGACATAATGACAACGAGTGCCGGCTGTAGTGTTGTTTAGACATAATGACAACGAGTGCCGGCTGTAGTGTTTTTAGACATAATGACAACGAGTGCCGGATGTAGTGTTGTTTAGACATAATGACAACGAGTGCCGACTGTAGTGTTGTTTAGACATAATGACAACGAGTGCCCGCTTTAGTGATATTTAGACATAATGACAACGAGTGCCGGCTGTAGTGTTTTTAGACATAATGACAACGAGTGCCGGATGTTGTGTTGTTTAGTCATAATGACAACGAGTGCCCGCTGTAGTGATGTTTAGACACAATGACTACGAGTGCCCGCTGTAGTGATATTTAGATATAATCACAACGAGTGCCGGATGTAGTGGTTTTTCTTTGCTTCTAGTGTGATTGTGTCGTGTAGGATTTACCGTCAATTAATTACACATCACTAGGTAAAACACATAAAGTTTTAATTATTGTAATTATTCCATGTTCTACGTATGAAATGTGTCACTTATAACATATACGTAAAAGACGACTACATAATCTTACAAAAAGACAACCATATGTATATGCTAGCCATAGCTGGAGATGGTTAGACGTGAGTGTATATCCTTTTATTGAGTTACTGTATGTAATGTTAATATTGCATTCCATAACGACATCAATAATAACATTTTAATAGTATGTATGAAGGTTGATTCTGTGTTTGACAAAGGAGTAAAGCATTTTTAGATTGACAATAGTTGACATTTTGATAGGTATGGCCGATTTTTGATGGCCGTTGATTGGATTTTTGTCATTTCAATAACGATAAGCTGTTTTCATGTTTGTCCTATGGAGTACTGCAAGCTTGTAAGTGGCCATCCCTATTCACGCGGTAAAGGTAGATTAAAAAATGTGATATAAGTTAAAGACTTACCTGGCATTATAATGTATATATATAAGTATAATGTGTTTACCCATCTGTATCATCCCATATTCATAATAAACACAGTATCAGTTCAAAAGTGTCTGTCACTTATCATGCAATCAGACGTGAAAAATGTTGACTGTTGTCTTATTTGTTAGAATGACGTCATCACTAGTCTCGCGGTAATCAAGGGACATTACCCTTCTTGATAACAATAAGGACTACATAGCAGTAAATAACTAACAGTTCTTAATGTTATTAAAGGACAGACCAGTGTACACAATTAAATGAGCTTCTTCTCCTTAGGACACTGAATTAAGTGCGACAATCTTGAAGAGGTACAGTAAAATAGGTCAACAGTGTTTACTGTATTTGAGCGGTAGACGGCGCTAACAACCTTTTCGAAAATACCGCGAGATTAGTGTTTCCGCGAGAATAGTGATGGCGAGTATACAAGTGTTAGTGTGGCTGTTTCTTCACAAGAAAAATACAAATGTAGCAATCATACTTGTATGAGTCCAGGTTGACAGTTGTCCAAAGCGGGGTTAACTTCATCTCCGCTAGAAGCAGGCCCCAGCTGGTCAGTTCCAGTTGGCATATCTGGGTGTCGAACGGGTAATATGTCACATCGATTTCGCAGTGCACCTGGATAATAAATGTAATTTATAGAACGGGTTATATGTCACATCGATTTCGCAGTGCACCTGGATAATAAATATAGTGTATAGAACGGGTAATATGTCACATCGATTTCGCAGTGCACCTGGGTAATAAATATAGTTTATCGAACGGGTTGTATGTCACATCGATTTCGCAGTGCACATGGATAATAAATATGTTTATAGAACGGGTAATATGTCACATCGATTTCGCAGTGCACCTGGATAATAAATATAGTTTATCGAACGGGTTGTATGTCACATCGATTTCGCAGTGCACATGGATAATAAATATGTTTATAGAACGGGTAATATGTCACATCGATTTCGCAGTGCACCTGGGTAATAAATATAGTTTATCGAACGGGTTGTATGTCACATCGATTTCGCAGTGCACATGGATAATAAATATGTTTATAGAACGGGTAATATGTCACATCGATTTCGCAGTGCACCTGGATAATAAATATAGTTTGTAGGCAATAAATTGTATTTCATTAGAGTCATTTCTTGTTTTATAGATACTAGAAGAAGAATCAGCTGGGTGTTCACAGTGTGCAAGGGAGTTTGTACACCAATGATTGCAATAAGTGGAGTTTAATATGACATCGTGCATCGTGCATAATGACCCACTGCATTATCACTGACATTAATTGGTATGTAATACTGGCTCATCGAGAACGGCGACATTATTTTTGTAATTGGTTTTGAAAATATCAATTGAGTGACGCCACGAGCGTATATTTTTGAACGGAAATTGTTATTCTTTTACATAAGTCAACTACACATTGTTCCATGTATATTTTACAGGGTTTTGTTTCTTTTGTTTCTTCTAAAGAACCTCACAATAAACTGTAAAAAGGTGATAGCTATAAAAAAAATAACAATAAAATAAAACCCACACACAAAAACACAAACAAAACAAAAAACAACAACAAAACAAACCTGTACACATATTGTTGTGATAGGAAGAGCGCGTGTAAGCGGTCCAGTTAGCTCAGCGATAGACTATTCGCCCTGTTTAGCGAAGGGTCAATGGTTCGAGTTCAGGTATGGCTGCACATTTTCTCCCTATGTTACAATATCAGTTGTCAAACTCTTTTTTTCATAATGCAATGTTACACTAATTCGACTGCAACTTCAAAAAGAGTAGATGATTTAGAAAATTGACGTGCGTGAGCTCTGTAAAACCGGTTTAAGCATCCCTGTCGGTCCATATTGCCGACTGACCGTTCCAAGGCGGTAACTGCTGGGTTAGCTAATTTTGTTAAATGACTCATCATATATGTGTTCTTTCTTTTACATTTGGCTTGCATGTGAATACCATTGACCTGTGCCTTTTTAAAAATTTCTTTCTATGTTAAAATGATAATAGGACTTTGTCATATATTCTTGTTATGGTTCTTCTAACCTGTCCAGATATCTCATAAAAATCAAACCTTTATGCTTACTTTTTGTCCGACCGCTCGCTAGCCCGCCTGCCTGCCCGCCCGGCTTTCCACTCGTATACCTGCCTGCCAGCTAGCCCACCTGCCTGCCCGCCTGGCTTTCCACTCGCATACCTATCTGCCAGTTAGCCCGCCTGCCAGCTAGCCCGCATGCCTGCCCGCCCGGTTTTCCACTCGCATACATGCCTGCCGCCTAGCCCGCCTGCCTGCCCGCCCGGTTTTCCACTCGCATAAATGCCTGCCAGCTAGCCCGCCTGCCTGCCTGCCCGCTCGGCTTTCCACTAGCATAGCTGCCTGCTAGCTAGCCCGCCTGCATGCCCGCCCGGCTATCCACTCGCATAACTGCCTGCCAGCTAGCCCGCCTGCCTGCCCGCACAGCTATCTATTCGCATACATGCCTGTCAGCTAGCCCGCCTGTCTGCCCGCATGGCTATCCACTCGCATACCTGCCTGCCAGCTAGCCCGCCTGCCTGCCCGCCCGGCTATCCACTAGCATATCTGCCTGCCAGCTAGCCCGCCTGCCTGCCCGCACAGCTATCCATTCGCATACATGCTTGTCAGCTAGCCCGCCTGTCTGCCCGCATGGCTATCCACTCGCATACTTGCCTGTCAGCTAGCCCGCCTGCCCGCCGCACGGCTATCCACTCGCATACCTGCCTGCCAGTTAGCCCGCCCGCCTGCCTGCCCGCCCGGCTTTCCACTAGCATATATGTCTGCCAGCTAGCCCGCCTGCCTGCCCGCCCAGCTGTCCACTCGCATACCTGCCTTCCCGTTAGCCCGCCTGCCTTCCCGCCCCGCTATCCACTCGCATACCTGCCTGCCAGCTAGCATGATCGGCGATCACCCGCCAGCTCACTCAGCTGTTCCACCGCCCACTGGCTAACCTGCTTAGCCACTACACGCCTTTGACTATAAATATCTGATTTCTTTATAAATACTCCGACTAAACTGAACTGTTCTAAGGATTATACCGTCATGGTCATTAGTGGCTCCCACTCTACGTTGCCAGTGTTGTGTATCCGGTAGATCAGATGATCATCACTGACCAGTCCCACGTTCTCCTGGCTGCAAAACAAGCAATTCATTATGTGCTCATCAGTACTTCTTTAATATAGGATGTTCGCTCAGTCTGGCAGTGAGACATTGGAAAACTTACCGTAACAGAGAAGTGTTCAAACTAAAATATAACGTTCTATAAAATACATGTTCCATTTAAGGAAAGTGCATCTGTATATCAATATAAAGTTAAACTGTCAACTAGGACGGTAATCTGTTAAAATATAGTCCAAATGTGTTTAAGTGCTACAAAATACAGTAAAATTAAATGTTCACATACTGTGGGCGCATATTTAAAATAGGTACCTTGGTTTAAAGTATTGTTACAAAATATTCAAAGGCATGGAGAAACTAAAATAAGAAAACGTATATTGATAATTTCAAAAGGAAGGGGAAAATGCCATTTATCTATTTAGATAGTGTGAAAGTAATTGAAGAAAAGAAAAACATAAGGTAAGGAAATGGCAAAGAAAACGCAGACAACAAGGTTACGCCTTGAAAAAGTAATTCTTTATCTTAATTTAAAAGAACACTCAAGGGTCACATCCTATTTGAATATTGTTTTATACTCGAACAAAATGTCTTAAAATCCACCATTCTCATCGCATATCGCCAGGCTTACTTACGCGTTTAGAATGAGAACTTCCGGTTTCCATAGCTCGTTCTCTAGGGCGTGAATATAGGTTGTGTCGTCATATACCTCTGGTCGCCATGACAACCGTTCATCGTTCCATAACTGGAAGAGTAAGAACATGATTCTTAACGTGCCGTTATTTATGGCGTAAATACATGTAGGGTCATGGAAATGGTGCTTCATGGTTTCAAACTAAAATATTTATACCGAGAGTAAACCCGTCTTTATATGGAGGGAACGCAAATTATGATGAGTCCTAAAATTGTGGATGTTATAATTGCCATATATTATATTTTGATATGCATCAATTTGTAATATCAGCGCATGGTAACTTACTTTGTTGCTACCATCAGCGTATGTTAAATTGCCACGCAAGCGTATCGCCGCATATAAGTTGTCATTTTTAAGTATCAGCGCATGTTACATTACTACGCAACAGTATCGCCTCATATAAGTTGCTATATTTAAATATCAGCGCGAGATTTTTGGAACTGTAGTTCTCATCAATTACACCATCCTCGTCATAAGGTCATGTTTATTGGGACGCCGTCCTCGGCAACCCTTATATTTGTAACTGGTCTTGATAATGTCTATGAGGTGACGTCACAGCCGTGAGAAGCATACTATATTTAACGGTTATGTTTATGCTATTTCAGTAGTAACATGACCATATTGTTATATATCTATTAAGGTGTTTGGTTTCGTTTGTTTCCAAAACAACATCCACTTTAGCTAAAAACAATAAACGTAACAAATGTGACAAAAAACACAATTAAAATCTTACTTAAAGCAATTGTTGGTTCTCATTTTTATATTGCATGACTGCACTAATTCGTATGCAAGGGCAGCCTGCGCTAATTATCACAGCCTTATACAGAAACAGTTTAATAGATAGATGTGTAAAATGTCTTCGTCATTCAAGTTTTGGTTAAACAGCTTTGTTGTACATTTTATGATTGCTATGTATTTAGCGCCTGGGCACTTAATACAGAAATCGTCTGATGATTCTCGATTGGTATACAGGCTAATTCCCACGCATATTGTACTGTAGTTGAGCGTTTTTCATCCGTTTTGAATTTCCAGACACTCATGTCACCTCGGCTTCACGGTGCTAATGTAAAATGTGCCAAGTATGAATTCACAGATAGATGCCTAGTTAAAATTGTTTCAGACTGAAATTGATGTGTTATGAATAACAGAGATACATTTTATATAGTTTTACATATGTCTACATTTAATGGCCAGTGATAAAGACTTATATGCGCCCTGAAGTACAAACTCGGATCATAACAAACAAAGTAAGTGAACATATATATGAAACAATATTGGTATGAATTAACATTGTAATGACCGAAAATGACTAACAAAGACCAACATTCGGAAAATTTCTTAAGTTTTAAATTGTAAGTTATCATGTATTAAGAATATTGTATGAATGGATGATGATGTATTTGCTAAAATAGGCCCCGTTTATACACACAATTGGTTATAACTGTAAAATAATAACGTAAATATTGGTTAAAGATATAATAATATCAAAGCTCATATATGCAACATTTTTTCGTTGAATGCTCATGAATGTTGAATGTTTACAGCATTCTCTTCTACATAATTTTCCGGCAGCTTTGATGCTCGTCAACTTTCTCTTGCATAGACATTATGATGGGTTGTCTTGTGTTTATTCATTCGTTGTTTCTATCATATTTGTTGTAGGTGGTTTTGAGTAGTGTGTTCATATTATAAAGCACCTACTGTCAATCACGTGTTTGTAAATATTATGCGCATTTTACCCCCCATCCCCCGCCCAACCGGAATGCCGGGTATCAGATCATGTTCATTATTGTTGTATTCAATTTAAATAAATTAGAAGGTTAAGGAGAAACCATGTTGTAGATATTTGTATTTGGAAAATAAAATAAAGTAATCAGTATGAATAAAGACTTACCACAGTGAACCAACCGGTGCATACAAAGCTTTGAATGTCGATATCCTGTAAAGTCATAAGAAAATAAAGTATTCAGTATGAATACAGACTTACCACAGTGAACCAACCGGTACATACAAAGCTTTGAATGTCGATATCCTGTAAAGTTATCAGAGAATAAAGACACATTTTGGTTAACATAAGTCATAGCGACAAACACAATTAAAGCTTTAACGTTTACATTTACTACCAATACACCATTCGCACCAGTGAACCAGTGAACAAGTTGACGAACGATGACGTCATGTAATTAACGTATTATCGTACGTCTGTTTATAAAGTGACTCCTATATATATCATGTTATGTTGACCGAATATAGTAATGTCGTATTCTGATTTAAAAAGGTACAATGGAATGTATTCAAATTACTCTGTCTATTTCTGACACAAACCGAAAGTACTTTTTTTATCAAACATGAGCGAATAAATGGTCTTTACATGCTCTAAGGGTCATTTACGAAACGTTCCATGGTTATTGATGGATTTTTTTGTTAAAAAAAGTCGGACATGCAAAAAAACACAACGAACCTACCACATCATTGATAACTAGCAGATTAAATCCCACGTAGGCAGTGGTCGAGTCATTGGGACGCGCCATATTGTCGTATGCAAATGAGTTCAGCACAGATGACCTTATTGACCTCTCGCCCGTGTAGCTGTATCCGGTCACGTGGTGTCCTGTAATGCAGTATGGGACTAGATTGATAAGACATCGATGATGTCAGTAGACTTTAGTCCCCTCTACACTATGTTGTTTCATATCTAACCAATTTGAGAGATTTATGCTTCCGCATCGTAAAATAGTTCCGTGTAAATAAACAATAACTTCAGACCACAGAATAAGTCATCAGGTCAAAACTTTAGAGGCCGAGGTAGAGGCATCCCTTTAAACTGACTCCCACCTCTGACATAGGTCGCCCAGGTGACTCCTCACCTCAAAGACCACCCCTCTTTACCAACCAACTTGATTTTACCGTCTAATGAGACAACCATTTTTATCAATAAAACACAGGTTCCTGCTCTTATTGACAGTGGTTCAATGATTTCTACTATTTCCCACTCCTGTTATCTGTCTCTCAGATACCAGCCTTCTCTGTATTCTATTGACTCTCTTGGTTTGCAAGTGAATATTGCAAATGGGTCTACATTGAAATATAAAGGTGTAGTGGAGTGTGACATAGAGATTTCTTATCTTGGTCACTTCACATCGTGTGTACCATTGCTGGTTGTACCTGATACTCAATTTAACAAGTGTTGTCCAGTTATTATTGGCACAAATGTAATCAGGTTGTGTAGAAACCACTTAACACAATACCCAGTTAACAGTGTTCCTGAAACTTGGGAAATGGCTTTTGACAGTGTAAAATGCAACTTTATTTGTTGTCAAATCTACAAATAAGCATGTTGTAGAAGTAAAGCCATATGAAACAGTTATTGTCAAGGGTGTTGCTAGGAATATACCACCATCAGTTTCTAATGTTATTACTGAGAATATTTGCAATAATGACAAGTTTATGGTTTGTCCTCAAGTTGTTAGAGTAGATCCACAGACAGCAAGTACTACCCTGCAAGTTAAACTGTGCAACATGTCAGCTAAATGCATTACCATCAAGCCTTAGTCTGACTTGTGTAGTTTAGCAGATGTGTCTGTGGTAGACAATTTGGCAGATGAAGATCTCAGTGATTCATCTGGCAACAAGGTTTTTTATAACCCAATTGAGAAACTTGGTGTAAAGGTAGATCTTGAAAATCTCAGCTCAGATCAAGTCACCAGTTTAAGTAAGCTACTTCTGAAGTGGGAAGATGTTTTCTCTACAGGGCCTACAGACTTAGGTAAAACAGATCTAATTAAGCATAAGATTGTGCTTAATGAAGATAAGCCTTTTAAGCAGCCCTATAGGAAAATACCTCCTAGTATGTATGAGGAAGTACGCCAGCATGTTAGAGAGATGCTGCAGGATGGTGCTATTAGAGAATCAGATAGCCCTACTCTTCAAATGTGGGTTTGGTACGCAAACGTGATGGCAGCTTACGCTTCTGCATTGACTATCGCATGCTGAATGCTAAAACGCGTAAGGATGCGTACATGCTACCAAGATTTGATGAGACAGTTGAGGTGCTTAGTGGTGCTAAATATTTCTCTAAGCTGGATCTAAGGTCTGGCTACTGGCAGGTAGAAATGGAGGAAGAGAGTAAACCTTTAACTGCTTTTTCAGTAGGTCCTCTTGGATTGTATGAGTGCAACAGAATGAGTTTTGGCTTGTGCAATGCAGGTGCTACTTTTCAGAGATTAATGGAAAAATGTATGGGGGAAATGCATCTCAATGAATGTTTAGTTTTTATTGATGATATCCTAATATTCAGTCACACTTTTTATCAGCACTTGTCTAGGTTAGACTCAACATTCAAACGTCTCAAGGAACATGGTCTCAAATAAAAAGCAAGCAAGTGCGAATTTTTCCTCAAATCAGTCAGTTATTTAGGACATGTCATCTCAGAGACAGGCGTTCATACTGATCCTGAGAAAGGAAGTGTGGTCAAAGAATGGAAACCCCCCGTCAACATCAATGAACTTAGAAGATTTTTAGGATTTTCTGGTTACTACAGGCGTTTCGTAAATAACTTTTCACAGATAGCAAGTCCATTGTACTCTCTGTTACAGGGGGATGATACAAATGCTAAGACCAAGCTCAAAAACTCAAAGAAAGCCAAAACTCTAAAGCAGTCACCATGGGTGTGGGGTCCTTCTCAAGTACAGGCTTTTAACACTCTTAAGGAAAAGCTCCCTACTGCCCCAATCTTGGCGTATGCTGACTATAGCAAAGGTTTTGAGTTGCACATAGATGCCAGTTGTTCAGGTCTTGGAGCTGTGCTTTATCAAGAGCAAGACAAGTTATTGAGGGTCATAGCTTATGCTAGCCGCGGATTGAGACCAGCAGAACGCCGGTATCCAGCTCATAAGCTAGAGTTTTTGGCTCTCAAGTGGGCTGTTACAGATAAATTTCATGATTATCTCCTCGGTTCTACTTTTGAAGTGGTAACCGATAACAATCCACTCACGTATGTGCTCACATCAGCAAAGCTAGATGCTGCAGGACAAAGATGGGTTGCTGCTTTAGCTAACTATAACTTTTCCATAAGATATAGAGCAGGCATTAAAATTGCTGATGCTGACAGTCTTTCTCGGTTAAACGAGATGCAGCCCAACTCTGTGCATGCTATATGCAGTTCAGCTATAGCTTCTGCACCTATCATTTCTTGTATCTCAGAGGAAGTTGCACCTCAGCTGGCCACTAAGTGCAGTTCACCTCCTGAGATGTTCAACAAGATTGACTGGAGTGCAGAACAGAAAACAGATATTGCTATCTCTAGGATAGTACAACTCAAGTCTAATGGGTTTAGAGTAAGAAATCATAAACTCCAGAGAGAACCAAAGCAGGTTCAGAGGTATCTCCGTGAGTGGAAACATCTTAAGGTAGAGGATGGTATTCTTTACAGATACTCTTTACTCGATGGTCAATCTGTGAAGCAGCTGGTTATCCCAGAGTCTTACAGAAATCTTGCCTTACAAGGGATCCATGATAATATGGGACACCAAGTTATAGACAAAACTCTGTGGTTAGCTAGGCAGCGGTTTTATTGGCCAGGTTTAGAGCAGGATATTAGATTCAAACTTGCTAACTGTCCTAGATGTGTCTGTAGAAAAAAAACCTTAAGGACAGCAGCAAAGCTCAAACCCATTCAGACAACGCGACCAATGGAGCTTGTTTGTATAGACTTTTTGTCATTGGAACCATGCAAAGGTGGTATCGAGAACATCTTGGTGATAACTGATCATTTCACAAGATACGACCAAGCAGTTCCGTGCACAAATCAAACAGCTTCCACCACTGGTAAAGCACTTTATGACAACTTTTCCCGTTACTATTCATTTCCGGAAAGGTTGCATAGTGACCAAGGAAGAAATTTTGAGTCAAAAGTCATAAAGGAGCTATGCAAAATAGCAGAGATTAAGAAGTCGAGGACAACTCCTTATCACCCCCGGGGCAATGGGTCATGTGAGCGCTTTAATGGGACGCTATTAAAGATGCTCGGAACCCTAGAGGAAAACCAGAAATCAGACTGGAAGGCATATATTGCACCTCTTGTGCAGGCCTACAACTGTACCAAGTCTGAATCAACAGGTTATTCACCTCATTTCCTTATGTTTGGGTGGCATCCTCGTCTTCCTGTCGATGCATATCTTGGGACATCCCCTGACTGTGAGGCATCTGCTGAACCTCATTCTTACGTCAGTAAGCTTAAAGAAAGACTTTCCTTTGCTTATAAGCAGGCTTCTAATCAAGCTCAGAAAAGTTCTGGAAAGAGCAAATCCCTATATGACAGAAAAGTGAGAGAGGCTAAGCTTGAGGTTGGAGATAGAGTTCTTACTCTTAATGTTGGCATGAAGGGCAAGTCTAAGCTGGCAGATAGATGGAGTAGTATTCCATACTTGGTAGTTTCAGTTCACGACCAAGATATGCCAGTTTATGATGTAAAAAGAGAAGATGGCAAGCCAGGGATTCGAACCCTGCATAGAAATATGCTTTTACCTATCTATTTTGTTCCGCCAAAACGAACAGAGTTAAGTAAACCATCTCAACGAAAAGAAAAAACAGTCTACCAAAGACCGTCCTCTGATTCGTCAAGTTCAGAGAGCGACCCTGAGGTTAGGCCTGTATACATCATACCGGCTAGACGAAACCAAAGGATTCAAGCAAAGACTGTTCCTTCTCAAGGCAACAGTACTGTCTCTCAGAACAGTAGTCTCTCAACAGGCATATCCCTGCCTAGAATTTCTCAAAATGAATTTCTTTCTGTTGGCAGCTTTGTTCCATCTTCAGTCAATGACCAGAGCATTCTTGCTCAACCTGACCATTCTACTGTGTCCAACTTTACCACTAAACCGTCCCCAGGGTTACCACAAAGTCCTGTTGTTAGACAGTCTACCAGGATAAGAAAGCCACCCGATAGATATGGACAGTGGATTCACTCTCAAAGTGTTTAATACTTTGTATAATTGCATTTTTGTTTACAGGTTATCTTAACCTTTTTCATTATTTTGCAGATTATGTTAACAGATCTACAGTTATTTAAGTCATAATGAATTATATTATTGTTTTATGAGATAAGTATACTTTAGAATGTGTTTTAACAAGTTTTTAATTTTCAGCTGGAGTGGGAATTGTTGTGTGTTAATTTCAGCAAATTATACATTCCATATTGATCCTTTAGTCTATTGGAGTAGAACCAGTGTTGTTATGTCTACAACATGTGGCTCTGTGGGCTAAAAAGCACATATAAGATGTAATATAAGATATTAGTCATTTCTAATGTATAATGATACGTTTCATTTTTCCTGTCTTAGACTGGAATGTATTTTATTAAATGTCAGGAGACATTTCCTCTAAGTAGGGGAATGTGTCACCGGTGCTTCATGTCTTGTTTACATGTATATTGTACTATAGTCCGTTTTGTTATTGTCCGTCTCGTTATTGTTGGGTAGTTTGAGACCTATAGTCTGTATGTCCTCCTTAAGGTCCGTGCATCTGTCTGGGTCTGTTCTGCGTGATGCACGATGTGGCGAAACTTGTAAAACCTGTTTTTGTCCTTCTGTATGTCTTCATATATGTTAATCGTGAGAGTGAGATTTTGTACGAGAGTTGGGAGTTTTCTTTTCAAATCTTTAAACCACATTCATTCATTCCACCCGCCTCTCACCATACGACAACAGATACTTAGATACTTAGTTGGTTTATACTGTTAGTTTTGCAATAAACTAACATAGTACCAGTTCTGTTTGGTATGTTAAGTAGACTCATTATTTCAATTAGTGAAATGATGTATTATGTATTTAACTTGTATCGTTTGAATTGGTCTATTTCTACTTTGCAATGTGTGAATATTTGCATTGTTAAATAATGAATTGGTATATTTTAGCCAACTATGGCAGTGTTTGATAATTGTCTGTATTGTGGTTATTTTAAATTACAGGTTCTTGCGTATGTAATAAAATACTAAACCGTATACGGACTGGTCAAGTAAATTTGCCCACCACGACCCGTAACATTTATAATAAATTAAAAACTTACCAAGAAATAATAATCCATATAAATAAACAATACAGTGGACATCCATTGTTGAACAGGTTAAAATCACACAAGGTGTCTTATTATATTAACATTATATTGATTCATTAGTACTTCCTTTATGCTTTGGGAAGTTTCAAATTGCGCCTGAAATCGCAACAACGATCGGTAATATTCGCTTGTTTCCGGTAAATATCGTATAAGTTGAAAGATCGTGCGCTACGAATTATATGTCTGGTACATAGTTGTAATAGCAAACAATTATGCAACATTATTATTTATAATACAAATTATATAATACGTATCGTACATTTAAGAAAATAATAAAACAGACTACTGGAAAAATCAAATTTAGACGTATAATGTTACCGGAGTTGCGCGAAGAATCTTCGACTATCTTCGTAAAGTTCGACACAATGCCTATTGAAAGTCCTCTGATTTGCTACAGTGCTTCCAGCAATCGGTCAAATAAAGCTGAAACAAGTGACTGGCTTGAAACAAAAGACAGCTTTCAGTGGTTTAATAACTTGAACATTACAATAGACATAATTGATTAATCTGTCCACAGTATTTTAAACTCAGACAGGTAACGTTTTGTAGTTCTGTGACAATAAACTATGCTGGTGTGTTCATCAATTGTGTATTTGTTGTATTGTTCTTTGTCATTATGCTTATGTGTGCTGCTAATAAGTTATGCTTATTTTGGCACGTATGCGCCTGAGCGTATGTGTGCAGCTAATAATGTATGTGCATTTTGGCACTAATGCGCGTGAGTGTATGTGTGCAGCTAATAATATATGTGTATTTTGGCACTAATGCGCGTGAGCGTTTGTGTGTAGCTAATAATATATGTGTATTTTGGCACTAATGTGCGTGAGCGTTTGTGTGTAGCTAATAATGTATGTGTATTTTGGCACGTATGCGCCTGAGCGTATGTGTGCAGCTAATAATGTATGTGCATTTTGGCACCTAATGCGCGTGAGTGTATGTGTGCAGCTAATAATGTATGTGCATTTTGGCACTAATGCGCGTGAGCGTTTGTGTGTAGCTAATAATATATGTGTATTTTGGCACGAATGCGCGTGAGTGTATGTGTACAGCTAATAAGATATATGTAATTTGACACGTATGCGCGTGAGTGTATGTATGCAGCTAATAATGTATGTGTATTTTGGCACGTTTGCGCGGGAGTGTATGTGTGCAGCTAATAATATATGTGTATTTTGGCACGCCTGAGCGTGAGCGTATGTGTGCAGCTAATAATTTATGTCCATTTTGGCACGAATGCGCATCAGCTTTTGTGTGTAGCTAATAATAAATGTGTATTTTGGCACGTATGCGCGTGAGTGTGTGTGTGCAGCTAATAATATGTGTATTTTGGCACGCCTGAGCGGGAGCGTATGTGTGCAGCTAATAATATATGTGTATTTTGGCACGTATGCGCGGAAGTGTATGTGTGCAGCTAATAATATATGTGTATTTTGGCACGCCTGAGCGTGAGCGTATGTGTGCAGCTAATAATATATGTGTATTTTGGCACGCCTGAGCGTGAGCGTATGTGTGCAGCTAATAATTGATGTGCATTTTGGCACGAATGCGCATGAGCGTTTGTGTGTAGCTAATAATAAATGTGTATTTTGGCACGCCTGAGCGTGAGCGTATGTGTGCAGCTAATAATTTATGTGCATTTTGGCACGAATGCGCATGAGTGTTTGTGTGTAGCTAATAATAAATGTGTATTTTGGCACGTATGCGCGGGAGTGTATGTGTGCAGCTAATAATATATGTGTATTTTGGCACGCGTGAGCGTGAGCGTATGTGTGCAGCTAATAATTTATGTGCATTTTGGCACGAATGCTCATCAGCTTTTGTGTGTAGCTAATAATAAATGTGTATTTTGGCACGTATGCGCGTGAGTGTGTGTGTGCAGCTAATAATATGTGTATTTTGGCACGCCTGAGCGTGAGCGTATGTGTGCAGCTAATAATTGATGTGCATTTTGGCACGAATGCGCATGAGCGTTTGTGTGTAGCTAATAATAAATGTGTATTTTGGCACGCCTGAGCGTGAGCGTATGTGTGCAGCTAATAATTTATGTGCATTTTGGCACGAATGCGCATGAGCGTTTGTGTGTAGCTAATAATACATGTGTATTTTGGCACGTATGCGCGTGAGTGTATGTGTGCAGCTAATAATGTATGTGTATTTTGGCACGTATGCGCCTGAGCGTATGTGTGTAGCTAATAATGTATGTGTATTTTGGCACGAATGCGCATGAGCATTTGTGTGTAGCTAATAATATATGTGTATTTTGTCACGTATGCGCGTGAGTGTATGTGTGTAGCTAATAATATATGTGTATTTTGTCACGTATGCGCCTGAGCGTATGTGTGCAGCTAATAATGTATGTGTATTTTGGCACGAATGCGCATGAGCATTTGTGTGTAGCTAATAATAAATGTGTATTTTGGCACGTATGCGCGTGAGTGTATGTGTGCAGCTAATAGTGTATGTGTATTTTGACAGGAATACGCATGAGCGTTTGTGTGTAGCTAATAAAATATGTGTAATTTGACACGTATGCGCGTAAGCGACTGTGTGTAGCTAATAATACATGTGTATTTGGGCACGGATCCGCGTGAGTGTTTGTGTGCAGTAAAAATGAAAGTGAATTTGGCACATATGCGCGTGAGTGTATGTGTGCAGCTAATAATGTAAATGTATTTTGGCACGAATGCGCGTGAGTGTATGTTTGCAGCTAATAAAATATGTGTATTTCGACGTATTCGCGTGAGTGTATGGGTGCATTTAATAATGTAGGTATATTTTGGCACGAATGCGTGTGTGTATGTTTGCAGGTAATAAAGTATTTGTATTTAGGCACTTATGCGCATGAATGTATGTGTGCAGCTAATAATGAATGTGTAGTTTGTTACGTATGTACGTGAGTGTATTTTAGTGTTTTGCGTGTGCGTCCATTTGCTTAAGTATTATGGCATTCATACGTGTATGCGTGCTCGCACGTGTGCGTGCGTGTTTGTCTGTGTGCGTGTGTGTCCGCCTTTATATGTGGACGGACGAGGGGTAGCCTGTGTGTGAAAATGCATATGAAACCTTGCTGAAAGTTAACATATATATGCAATAGTGTATAATCATTTCCGTATTCCTCGGATGGTAATGTGTATGCGTGGTGCATATGTGGGATATTGTGGATTCGTGTGCATTATTTGTGCCTGTAAGGAAAGTATGGCGCAACATAACTTAATGAAATTGCCTTTTTAAGAAATTGACGATGCCGATAATGATAACGCCATTAGAGTTGCTGTTGTCGTTAATATTTTAAAGATGATGATAATGCTGACGATGATGGTGGTGATGATGGATACTGCTGATGATGATGATGGTGATTAAGATGATGATTTTTCATGACATAAATTGGCAGATACTTTATAGGTCACATTCTTCATCTGTTTTTATGTTGTTGTTTTCGTGTGAGAAGTTTTATTTTTTACCAGCAGGAGCAACTTACTTTTGCCCGACTTGCACCTTCTTTATTTTCAAGATGTGCGGTGAAGCATAGGAAATTCAGTGCGTATTTTTTCTACATCAGCGAATATCAACAAGGGGTGCCAAGAATTGTACTGCGCAAACAAGATTGTAATTCAGCGACGTATTGATTTTATTGATGAAACTGAACCGTTATTGTCGCTACTGTATAGACGTGTACACTCGAGCAGAAAACTTCCAAGCAATTGTTAATTTGCGCTTTTTTCATGTAAATAAGTTTATAACACTCCTAAACCAAAACAATACGCAGAGACTATAACGTCAAAACGCGCGGAAAACGTGAACACATTCTAAGACTCTAAACAAATGTTTAGCTGAATTTCAAGTTTTTGTAATTTTTGTATAGCAATTTTTATTTTTATTTTTGCGTTTGTTAAAGTTTTATTTATTTCGAAGAATGAAGGATATGGATTTGATCTAATTGTCATAATTGGACCGTCAGTCTGTTTCTTGGATTATCTTAAGATTATAAGTATATGCACATGTGTAAAATTGGAAGACATATTTGTTAAAGATTGGAACTTCGTTACTAGGTAAGTGTATTTCCTCTTCATTAGAATTGTCTGTAAAAGTTATAAATTAAACGTTTGTTTGATGTTAATATAAATTAAAACTTGGCATGACACAGATATTTCACAAACATGGTTAATAAAAAAAAACCGCCTTAATTTTATTGTATTTTAGTATAGCTTTTTATATTTACATAACTTGTACTTGCTTTTTAGTTGCTTTTGTTTTATTTCTAAACAACGACACATTTATTGCCATTATAGCGACAAACATTTTGGTTGGAGAAAATTCGCACACACGTGTAAAATTAACGTCGCACCGCTTGTTAGATGAAGGTGAAGTTTTTCGCCCTAACAGGTACACGAAACTACAACCTTGAGATGGTGAACAGTTAGAGGCGTAACCAATCGGTGACTCTGCCACTCGGTCACGGGCGCCCCCTATTCTTTCCATTTTATCCCACCACTACATTATAATTTAATTGATCAATTATCTCATTAATATGTTGTTGTTGTTTTTCCAATAAAGAGTTAATCGTTTAATGAGATATTTTAGTTTTTGAAAGAGACAATCTCCAGCAATACTTGTTTTTTATTTTTTTTATTTTTTTTTTATTTATTTATTTTTTTTATTTTTTTTTGCAGAATGAAAGTCGTTGGAATTCTGTCAGTTGTAATGACGTCATACCTCTTTCCTACGTCACATGGCGAATTGGAATGTGACGCATTTGACATTATCGATACTTGTCCTTACGTGTTTGGAACAGTGATTCGAACAGTTTATGACGTCAGCGTTCTAGAACAGTGTGCGAAACTGTGCAGAAATGACGCTGTATGCTACGCGGCAAAGTTTGACGTTCTGACGTCATCATGTGAACTAAACTACGAAAAGAGCAATATTATAACCACAAATTGTGTACCGCAGGAAAGGGTTAAAGTAGTCTCCAAGACCGTGGTAAGTCATGCAGCGGATATTAAAAGACAGTTTGGACAAAATGACCTCTCATTAGACAACCAAATGAATCATTGTTACTTGAGAAGTTCTCGCGAAATGCTGTTTATTGATGTCCTGTAGCTGAGTAAAAAAGTAAACCAGAACGCCACAATCGGCATTACAAAATGTTGTTTATTGATGTCCTGCAGCTGAGTAAAAAAGTGAACCAGAACGCCACAATCGGCATTACAAAATGCTTTTCCTATCTGAGCCACGCTGCACAGTTAGCTATTTAAACTAAGAAAACCACGTTACCACTATGTTTTATACCACATCCGCATTATCCGCTCTGACGTAGATGTCTATTTTAAGCAGGAATCCCAATCGTTCTTATTTATATTATTATTTTGAAAAGAAAGGACATTTTGTTGATTAACAAGTTTTAAGGGCCCTAAAATTGAGATACTGATGAAACTCGTCTAAACTTAGACTAAATTATGATTTTCCTGCAGAAATTATACACAAATATCCCATAGAGAGGACGTTGTTACATATAATTAACGTTGACAAACTGTTGGATACCACGTTTAAAAGAACAAGATGTTCTTGGATTTAAAAGCAGCGCAACTGGGCACCATGGGAACACACTATGGAGTCCAGCGATCTGTGAGGTTCTAGAGTACATCTAGGCAAAACTTACCCGTAACCTGGAACTTATTGCAACAGAAAAGATAATCGCATATTTTGAAACTTTGATATTTTCTCATCAACACGCCCACATTCAGCACCATCTAAGCATCCAACCCACCTACCCCCCCCCCCCCCCCCCCACCTCCTCTCCCATCACAAAACATCCTGAATGGGAGAAACTCGGTGAAACATTAATATAGCCTACAGACATATCTTCACATTGTTTTACTGGTTTCCAAAAACAAAATCGTTAACAGAAAATGAACTTTTCTGTCCTCTTGTTATTTAAAATGCTCATAACTGACACATAATCATGCCCTAGTCATTCAAAGATTGGTGAACGAGTCTATAATTTGCCTCGTCCGTTCGTCGTCCATCCACTCATGCGTCAATATAACTGAATGTCTTAACAGATTTTATTTGCACCATTCTGGAGATCGGTATCTGTTATGAAATGCATTTTTATGGGACGATAGTTTAGCAGTCAATAACAGAACATCGCAGCTGAACCAGAAAAAAGAACCGAGTATTCCGCTTTTTCCTTGCAGCTTGCAACAATAAAGTATAGCTTGCAATAATGAAAAAGGTAGCAAGCATTACTAGAAACTCGCAACTGTTTGGCGAAGTGGTTTTTAACAACAAAAACCGATTATGCCGATGTTAACAAAGCAATAACATCATGATGTGAAATGCATGTAAAAACAGGTGTACTTTATTCTCAGCTTTGAAGGTTTTAGGGCGGTATAACTTGTTAATTAACGCTTAAAATGTTTATTCTTTTCAAATATATAAATATGAGTGATTGGGATTCCTGATCAAATTAGACATCGACATCACAGCGGATGAAGTGGATGAGCTAAAACATAAGTGATCACGTGGTTTTCATAGTTTAAAAATAGCTAACTGTGCAGCGTGGCTCAGATAGGAAATACATGTGTGTAATGACGATTAAGACATAATGGTACACGTACAGACAGGTGTAGCACATCAATAAACAGCATTTTAGGAGATCTGTTCATGTAACAATGGTTTATTATGATGTTTAATGCAATTATGTTTGGTCCAAACTGTTGGATACCAACTTTAAGGGTACTTCCGACTATATATATATATATATGTATATATATATATATATATATATATATATTATATATATATATATATATATATATATATATATATATATATATATATATATATATATATATATATATTTATATATATATATATATATATATAAGCGGAGTTATCGCCCTTTCTTATGATATTATTTTGACAATATTACACTTTTGCTCTTTATTTGTAATAAATAGTAAACTGCTTTATATGATTAATACAAATTTGTTATCACGATCCAGGTTAAGTTCGTTTTCTAATCAGTCATCTATAATTTTCATCATCATCATCATCATAATCATCATTATCATCATCTTCATCGTCGTCGTCATCATTATCATCATCATCATCATCATCATCATCATCATCATCATCATCATCATCATCATCATCATCATCATCATTATCATCATCATCATCATCATTATCATCATCATCATAATCATCATCACCATCATCATTATCGTCGTCATTATCATCATCCTAATTATCGTCATACTCATCATCCTCATTCTCATCATCATCATCATCACCGTCGTCGGCGGCGTCGTCGTCGTCATCATCATCATCACCATCATCATTATCATCATCATCATCATCATCATCATCATCATCATCATCATCATCATCATCATCATCATCATCATCATCTTCATCGCCGTTGTTGTCGTCGTCGTTGTCATCATCATCATCATCACCATCATCATCACCATCATCATTATCAGCATATTATTCTTTTTCTTTTTCTTCATTATCACCATCACCATCATAAATGGCTATACTGAAATGTTGCTACTGGCTGTTGTGATGATGATGAATTGTTTTAATTGTACATAAATCAGTCATAGTTTATAAAGCTATTCAAGTTTATTCAATGCTCGATCCCTGCAATAAAAGTCGGATTTATTTTTATAATGAGATCGATTTATATTCCAATAAATGTCACCAGTTCCATGTATCTTCATATTATAGTCATATTAACGTTGATCACCCAAATGGACTGTTGCAAAGAAGCTTCACGTGCTGTTCCAACTGAGTAATATGTAATGCATCATTTAACAATTTTGTCTCTTTTGCTGGGCAATAACTCTGACCATAATAAACCGCAGCTGACAGATAGTCACTTAGTTCTAGGTTATAGTAAACTTTTGTAAGAACCATATCTGGATGGCCTGGTACGTTACAACGTTACGTTACATTGTTGCTTTCTCTCTCCGTTCTGTACAGCCACCTTTACGTCCTCCGACCTTCACAACAACCTTTCCTACAACATCAGGACCAGCGACGACATCCACGACAGCCTCACCACTAGGACCGTGTGTGACAGACGCTGATTGTCATGGTAACGCGGTCTGTAGCAACGGGATGTGTACAAGAGATCTTCCACCGGGTCAGATGAGGCCTTGAAAATGCGTATCGTGAAAGCAATCTTGCAACTAGAGACGAAGTCACGCGATAGGAAACGTGAAGATGGCAAACGGTGTGCTTTGTCATGTATAACTGAGCAACACTATGCGCACCAGTGACATAACTTTATACAGTAAAATAAAAACTTACACTAAACATGACAGTTTTGGGTATGTTTTTGATTTCTTTTCTCTGATAAAACGAGAAGCTATACATGTCAGTGTATAAACACATGCTGTAGTTAAGGACGATTTACAAGTACTTGAACAGCCCATTTGAACTTTTTGTTGATTTCTGGATTAAAAATTGAGAAACGAAAAAAAACCCCACCAACAACATTTCGTTTAAAAGTACAAGACCATGCCTACGAAAAAGGTTGATTAGTTGCCGAACAAAGTAGTAGTCGGATATTGCATCTTATGCGAGGGCCCCTTCGATTTTGTTTTGTTGTTAGCCTCGTTTTACTTTTAGATATGCCTTAAAGCAGATGTGTATATGCTCAATATAATTAACATATATCATCATCATACCACATTTTTTTCATATTTGTTAATCTACAATGGTAATAGAAACCAGACGCTCTGTTTAAACTGAGCGTAAAACTCACTCAAATATCTACGATATTTGTCTTCGAAAATGATTAAATTCAATATTATTACTTATTGTGAGGGTAATCTTATCGTAATTTCTATGTTCACAATTACTTCGTTATTGTGTGAAAAAATCTGTTTCATGTGATTTAATTCTTCTATTTTTGTAATATATTACTTTTACTATATGAAAATGTAACGCAGGTCGGCGCACGCCAACCATCACGAATCTTTACAGCAACCAAACGTACAGTTAGTTAACCTAGCAACCTTTGAATACAGCAGAGAGGCTGGTTTAAAGTGCTTATATATCTTCCACTGTGGTCGTTACATTACCTCCCCTACACCACACCCCACCCAAAAGTCTCATTCTAACACCTGAACTATGACATTTCAAGGGCAGGCAACTCAAGTCCTTCAGTTGGCCATGATCCCACGGCTGCCACCATTGTGGACAGGTTGAAAACACGGTCCGGCCGTACAATAAGTACGGCGCTCAAGAGACAACACGACCCTTCCCCTTAACTTCTTTGTTTTGCAAGATATGTTCGAAATTCATTTTGCATATTACATGATACACGTATGGCTATCTTAGAAACATTCTGTATTGAAATTATTACAATTAGAACTTTATAAAATTTTGCTCAAAGTTGGGTCATTTTTTGTGAAAAATAACGACAGCATTGGACGTAACCATTGTTACGCAGGCCGGCGCATTGCAACGGTAATCCCTCCATACAACAATCACACATAGCGTAGCTTAACCGCGCAACTTTGGAAGACGCTTAAACCGCGTCGTTAGAGTTAACCCCGCAGCGAGACTAGTTTGAAGTGGTTATACATGTGTATATCTACCATACGTTAGAAAAGATTGATCACAACAACAATTTGTGCTGCTGTGGCTGGCAGGAAAATATATTAAATAAAGACTCTTAAATAGTCGGCGATTAGAATTTAAAGGATATCTATTTAATAATGCATTTACTGCGCAGTTATATTGCTCCGTATGCTTTCAAATATATCTTTATGGAACCGTCGTGTCAAAAAGGACGTAAATGTGTAAATCAAATTAATCTTTGTTTGTATTGACATATCATATGAAAGCACATAGAGACACGCATATCAACTAAGATATCGTGTAAAATATGTTTGTACGGACATATCATATTTAAGTACATAGAGACGCGCATTTCAACTAAGATATCTTGTAAAATATGTCTGCATTGACATATCACATGTAAGTACATAGAGACGCGCATATTAACTAAGATATCTTGTAAAATATGCTTGTATGTACATATCAAATGTAAGTACATAGAAACACGCATATCAACTAAGATATCGTGTACAATATGTTTGTACGGAAATATCACATGTAAGTATATAGAAACACGCATATTAACTAAGATATGGTATGAAATATGTTTGTACGGACATACCACATGTAAGTACATAGAGACTCGCTTATCAACTAAGATATCGTGTGAAATATGTTTGTACGGACATATCATATGTAAGTACATAGAGACATGCATATCAACTAAGATATCGTGTTTAAACCGTTCAAGAAACAGAACAGAACATAATAGAACAGAGCAGAACAGACTTTTATTAAGACTGGTACAAGGTACATTATCTTGGTTATAATACAATTTCATATATATATATATACGTTAACTAATCTTGCAAAATAAACAGTGCGGATGCTTTATTTAGTGACAGGTGTCAGAGAAAGGTCTACAGAGGACACGACACGAAGATCCGTGAAGAATGTCCACTCGTGACAACAGTTTTTATTTCAATGTTTTAACCCGACTGAGGCACGAATCAACACAATGAGCGGCTAAAGGTTTGTACTTTCAAAGATGAAATCTCGAGCCTACCGACCATGTGCGCCCCGATATGGTAACCGACTATATTAACTGACAATAAAAGTAAATAATTATAAATCTTTCAAAACAAGCGAGATTTTCAATCCTCTTTTTGGAAACGTCTTATTTATTTTCTGGGCTATATCAATAGCGTTATCAATGGAACAATTGATTATAAATCTATCGCAGATCGCCTGGTGTCCCGCATTCACGACAGTACGCGATACAACGATTTATATAAATAAACCTATTTCTGTAACCGAACCACACATACCATAACCGGGTTACTAGATGATCGTTCGACAAGATTATTTTTTCAAACCATATTTAAAGGTGGTATCAGACAGTTTTGACAAAAAATGTTTTCAACAGTGTTGTAACCTGTACAGATCCCTCGAAATAA
Source organism: Sinonovacula constricta (assembly GCA_007844125.1). Taxonomy (NCBI): domain Eukaryota; kingdom Metazoa; phylum Mollusca; class Bivalvia; order Cardiida; family Solecurtidae; genus Sinonovacula; species Sinonovacula constricta. The sequence continues at coordinate 50,882,538 of CM017570.1, forward strand.
TGTTTATTGATGTCACACTTATGTAAAAAGTAAAGTATAACGCCACATTCGTCATAACAAACCTGTATTTCCTATAGCATTCACGCTGCACAGGTGGCTATTTTTCAAACTAAGAAAATGTTCGTGGCCACTTCTATATAGTTGAGATCATCCAGGTTTGACATTGATGTCTATTTTCAGCAGGAATCCTAATCCTTCCTATTGATAGATTTGAGAAGAATGAACAGTTCGAGCATTGTCATATGAGCTGTAATGCTTTTAAATTGAGACACTGATTAAAATTAAAGCTTAGACTAAAGTTTGACTTTCTGCGGAAATGATGCACAACTACCCCCCAACAGGGGTCAGATACTATTATGTATTTGAAATAGGCCAACTATGGAATACCACCTTTAAAGTTTCTACAAACAACAACATAAACAACAACATAAACAACAAAACAGCCATAAGGTATAGTCTTTGATTTGAAAGTCGACACACACGTAAGCAATAGAGTGGCGGATAACTTGCTTGGTGGAAAGACAAAGAAACTGTCTCTAGCCATTCAGGTTTAACATTGTATTATTAAATCTGACTGACATAATTATTAAGCCCGACCAACAGCAGTATTAAGCCTAACCGACAGGATTATTAAGCATAACCGACAGGACTATTAAGCCTGACTGAAAGGATTATTAAGCCTAACCAACAAGATTGTTATGCCTGACCGACAGGACTATTAAGCCTGACCGACAGGACTATTAAGCCTGACCAACAGGAATATTAAGCCTGACCGACAGGAATATTAAGCCTGACCGACAGGACTGTTAAGCCTGACCGACAGGACTATTAAGCCTGACCAACAGCAGTATTAAGCCTAACCGACAGGATTATTAAGCATAACCGACAGGACTATTAAGCCTGACTGAAAGGATTATTAAGCCTAACCAACAAGATTATTATGCCTAACCGACAGGACTATTAAGCCTGACCGACAGGACTATTAAGCCTGACCAACAGGACTATTAAGCCTGACCAACAGGACTATTAAGCCTGACCGACAGGATTATTAAGCCTGACCGACAGGACTATTAAGCCTGACCAACAGGATTATTAAGCCTGACCAACAGTACTATTAAGCCTGACCGACAGGACTATTAAGCCTGACCGACAGGACTATTAAGCCTGACCGACAGGACTATTAAGCCTGACCAACATGACTATTAAGCCTGACCGACAGGACTATTAAGCCTGACCAACAGGACTATTAAGCCTGACCGACAGGATTATTAAGCCTGACCGACAGGACTATTAAGCCTGACCAACAGGATTATTAAGCCTGACCAACAGGACTATTAAGCCTGACCAACAGGACTATTAAGCCTGACCAACAGGACTATTAAGCCTGACCGACAGGACTATTAAGCCTGACCAACAGGATTATTAAGCCTGACCAACAGGATTATTAAGCCTGACCAACAGGACTATTAAGCCTGACAAACAGGACTATTAAGCCTGACCGACAGGATTATTAAGCCTGACCGACATGACTATTAAGCCTGACCAACAGGACTATTAAGCCTGACCAACAGGACTATTAAGCCTGACCAACATGACTATTAAGCCTGACCGACAGGACTATTAAGCCTGACCGACATGACTATTAAGCCTGACCAACAGGACTATTAAGCCTGACCAACAGGACTATTAAGCCTGACCAACAGGACTATTAAGCCTGACCGACAGGACTATTAAGCTTGACTGACAGGACTATTAAGCCTGACCGACAGGACTATTAAGCCTGACCAAAAGGACTATTAAGCCTGACCAACAGGACTATTAAGCCTGACCGACTGGAGGTCAAACTATTATATCCGTTGTTATATGATATTGTTTTCGACATCCAGACATATTCTCGATTGAGAATTGGGATATAAAACATATATACACATATCTACATATATAGTTGATCTTCTTGATCTTAAACGTCTTGTTTGTTACTAAGTTTTGAGGGTTTGTATTTTTGTCCAAAGTGAATATATTTAACTTATACCAAATGTGTCTATTCAGCTTAAGGCAAAGGGCCTGTCCTCAACAATATACAGCCATTTCAAGAAATATGGCTATTTGTAAGGAGTTGTAAATTGAGCCATACTGACATGAAGATCTCTAAAGTATTGACATAACACGTCGTTGTTCCTCCGGAGTAATATATTGGTCTGTATTTTAAATCACAGTTTATGCTGATATCCAATTCTGACCTTTTCTGCATCAAATAAAAACACGTGTCCTTTAAGCGGAGAACCGTGAGCAGAAGTAATTCAGTAATAATGATACTTAAGACAATATGCATCTGAAAGGGTGCATTTTCCTAAAATATTAATCTCTAGTCTCAGAAAGTTTACATAAAAGAAACACATGCCATACTATTTTACCATTGCTTGAGAATGTATACTTTTTTCTGCATAAACTCATAATTTAGTCCAAGTAAATATGATTAGAACACTACCTCAGTTGTGAAAGTTTGCAAATCGAAAAAGAAAGCAAATCGAAAAATCCATCCCTGTGATCATTCTTTCCAAATACATAAATAAGAACGAATGGGATTAAAAAAGTAAAAAAACAAAAACAACAACAACAACAACAAAGCAATGAAAAACAACAAAGCTTATAAATAAATAAATAAAGGAAAAAAACACATCGACGTTCGAAGAGATTGCCTGGATGAGGAATGATCGGGATTTCAAAGTTCTGTGTCTACTTGTTTTTTTTAATAGCTATGTCGGCAGATTTTTGATATGATGACTGACTGGGCTGTAATACTACCCTTTGAGCATAGATGATGACAATACATAAACAACTATTCGCCATATCTTTTAAGGCATTGCTATGCGACTCTTAATATAAGCGTCATCACTTGACAAAACTTAAAGAGTGGTAAATCACGAGAATGGAAAACGCAGAAGTCTCACTCGTAAACTAATAAATTTGCACTTTAAGCCTTGTACTGGGCTTTGTAGCACTGGCATTTATAGATATCTTCTGGTTAAAGTCTACATAAATTCAAAGGGTTAAAATTAAATTTATTAGTGAAGAAGTAAGACGATAATCCCCCAAATATAGCTATGCTAAGTTATAAAGTAACACTTGTTTTGATTGGCTGTGTAGAAGAGGATGCAACACGTATTTTGATTGGCTGAGTATTAAGTCAAGGTTGCGGACTCGTGGGTTATAATCCCGGGCCCGGTGTCTCGGATCTCTAGTAGAAAGGACAGGCAAGATGCGGCAACTCTGGATAATTCTGTCGGTGCTTGTGCTGTACGTGTCAGCTCAGCAGAAGGATTACACTGGGTAGGAGCAAATATTTATAACTTAAGTAAATCTATTGAAATCAATCGTTATTTATTGAGTTTAAACTTTCGTTTACATCTTCTTTCTCCGTAATATGTCTTGTATATTATATTATACATTATTCGAAATAGAACATAATATGCATAAACTAAGGTTTCATAACGAGTCACCACAGCCGGGGAATCGAACTACGTTTGTTTTAGTCAAGCATGCTCTCACTATTGCAAAAGGATGCGGGGGATCAGTTGTTTATGCTAGGTTTCGATGTTATTGTCATCTAAGGAATGAATCGTCGACTTGTTACGTTCTTGTGTTGATGAACTGTGTTGGGCTGTTAAAAGTATCGCGGAGTACGAACTATTTTTATAGCTTACTCTGCGTGTGATAAAATTCTTTTTTAAGGCACGCCTACAAAGTAAAACACAAAGCAACAATAACGTAGTTCCTCATTTCTAGTTTGTTAAATGTCACTATTACAGATTTTTTTAAAAAAGATACATTATTTAAATCCACAATTACGTGCAATGTGTAAGAAAAAGAAAACACAACATTTTACACGACGTAATTTTCACGTCATGTTTATGATCATTCATGAAAGTAGTTCATAAATAAAATAAGCTCCTCCCACCTAGCCAGTCAGCAATAGGAATGTAAGCAAGCATTGTAGTTTACCTTGCAATGGACGTATTTTTATATAGTTCATTCTAGCGGTAAACATTGGAAATGTAAATAACTGTATTTTTTTATTTCATTTTTTGCAGAACAACCAGAAAGCCGATTGGCTTCTTCATTTGAGAAGATTAGAAACACTAATATTTTCATAGAGAACCTTCTTGGGGAACACCATTTGATTTTTGTAAAATGTCAAATTAAATATTTTCTAAAACATATTTGGGTTATGAATCCATTTAAATTTTAATATTTATGTTTATAATTTAGTAAATTAATAACTTACGTTACATAACTTGATAAAAATATTAAAGATAACACTAAAGCCCTGGACTTTCAAAAGTAAATTTATTCGGTCAAACAAAGTCATCCGACACAATGCTGTTCTGGCTGTTGCTTCATACAGGTTCATTTTTTATCTTGTTTACCAAGGACTTCCTTCTGAAGCAGCCCCTCTTTACACAATTATCTTGTTCAATAATATGTGCAGTTAACCATAGGTTGAAGATGTGAAGAGGAGTTTCCGCAGATTTTAACACACAAACATGTTAGGACGCTATACCTTGCACTTTATTTTCTCCACAGTCATCAACTTATAACAGCTACAGTGTCCACACAAGAGCAGCTGGAACTTCTCGCCTCCTTGGAACAACAGGCTGTCGATGATGAGGTAAGTGAAACATGTTAATAACACACCTATAATCACACTAACATATCGGTGATATCGCCCATATCAGCTAGTTCACCTTTCTGCTCAGTCAATGTTGACTGTGAATTGACATATTGCGTAACGCAGGCCGGCGTTCTCCAACTGTTAACCATCCGTAAACCAACCACCTTAACCGTTGTTTAACTGCGCAACTTGAAAGGAATGTGGTATCACACTGAGCCAGGCCCCCACCTGCTGTGACCAGACCTGCTAACTGCTGGTCATAACTGCAGGGAGACTTTAGCCAAGATAATACTAATCTGTATATATATATATATATATATATATATATATATATATATATATATATATATATATATATATATATATATATATATATATATATATATATATATATATATATATAAAAGAATAAAAAAGAACTGATAGAATAATTTCTGGTGTTTAGGATTGTGTAATTGGTATATTCAAAACTATTTCCTTTACAAACTGTGAATGACTATGTTCAACCCCCAAACATAGCATACATACACTTGGATCTTGAACAATACCTGTGTGACAGACACATGTTTAGAGACTGTGGCAGCCTGGCTTATCAGAAAACAGATGCCCTCACATACTGGTGGGGCAATAAATGGGGGGGGGGGGGGTCACTTATTTACGGTTTTTGAGACGCCTTTAACTTTGAAAGCCACTTTAACTACGTCGCTAAAGAGTTAACCAAGCAGTCAGGATAGTTTGAGGTGCTTAAATGTCTACCACTGTGGTCGTTACAATTGCTTTCAGATATATTACTATTTTACACCTTTTCTTTGTTATGTTTTGTTTTCCTTTTATATTCCATTTAGTTATACATAATATAATAGACTAAGAAACCTCACCAACGTATGATTAAAACCCACGATGATCTTGTCGTTCAGGATCTAATATGCTTATACAACTGTACTGTCTACATGCTGTTCACTAGACGAACTACGATAAGAGAGACACAAGACACACGTTTGTCAGACTTGATTTCAGTGCGGACTGCTTATGGCGTACGCCGTCTTTTAGAAGTTCACGTTTTACACTTTAATTACAAAATGTTCGCAGAATTTTTTTAGATGTTAGCTACAATTAAATTAGAAACAATATGTCGTTACATACCTTTCAACATTTTAAAAAGGATATCACAATAAAGGTTGAAGCTCTTCTATTTCGAGGTCTCTCATTCTATATATACACGTGTTTCTATAGAATAATGTGTTTTCTTAGAAAAAACAAATGAAGCCAAAATTCAATGATTTGTACACGTACCTTTTTGCAGCTGGAGTTTTGGTCCGGTCCCTCCAAGGTGATACCGAACAGCATCCGAGTGTCTCCAAAGTTCTACGGAAAGTTACGGAAACAGCTTAACGATGCGGGAATTAAATTTGTCATCACACATCCAAATATACAAGAGTAACAACATAATTCCATGAAATTCTTAATAATGATTACTTTGACAGAGCATATCTACCAATATTTGTTTAGATTTAAAGCTAAACGTAAAATTGTCTTCCTTTAGTATTTGTAAAGATGTAGAACACAGAAATTCGCTGCTAAATATTTATTACAGGTGGATTCTGCAGCATCTCTAGATTGCCTTTTTTGAAAATTAAGGTTTAATTTAGACGTATGAGTCTGAATCTGAATTTATTCTTAATCATCTGATTGGTCAGTTTTGGCGTCATCTTGAAAATATGACTTTTAATATCCATGCTAACGAACGTTCACATCTGGGGTCAATATGGCGCCGCCCCGCAGTTTGTAGCGCGGGAGGACCACACACGACTCTGAACAGCACATGTCGGCTGGAGGCCACACTTACAAAAGAGGGTATCAGAAAATTGTACCCTTCCATGCAAACATGCCTTTTGACGCATAATCCTGCCTTTGTGGATTATCTTATCAAATGACGCTTACCACCTTATAATTCATATTGGCCACCATTTTCCAAGCTTCCTCCACGTGATACAATGACGCGACTATATCACCCCACCAGGTCACAGAGGGGTATGGGCAGCTTTTGAAGACAATATGTCTTAAATATGGTTAATTTCAGTCTTATTGTCGCCGAGAGGACGAGTATGGCCGAGAATCGAGCCCGTTTGCAACTGTCCAAACTACAAACCAAGGGTCACTCTTGCATGTTCGCACAACTCTACTGCACAGAGGAGCAGGTAAGTCATTTGGATACCTTATCTACAAAATGAGAATAATTACACACTGATTAAATCTTGCTGAATGTTGCCTTAGATATCCAAGAAGTCGTTCTTGTATGACTGCACATGTACATTGTACAGCTTTTCATTCTTGTGTACTTCAACTATTGCACTAATAAATTTAGTGCGACACACCTGTTATACAAAAAAGTTAAGTGTTATGTAACCAATATAGTTATTACACTTATAATAAAGGGGAGCAAAAGGACTTAGTGTGGTGTAACCATCCTAACTTACCGAATAAATTATACAAGATGAGAAATTGATTAGATCTGATGATATAACTACTTGTGTATGTTTACGCAAGGCGAACGACTATTTAGACACGTTCAAACGACAGGGGAAATAACTAGTACAAGTTGTAGCCGAGAAATGCGTTATTTTAATAATAACAATTCGGTGCGAAAATAAAAGCATAACTCTGCTGAAGGTACCATTGACCATTATACTTACTGTAGAACAAAAAGTTGACAACCAGCCGCTTAAAAGTGTTCCTGAATTTAGTGTGGTGTAATATTTGCCAAAGGGTTTTGACACTAAAAATGACGTAAATATCATCTGAAAAACTACCCCTGAGATGAACATTTTGATGTGTGTAGCAGTTTCATAACATTGGGGTCTTCGTTTCGAAATAAATAAAACTTAGACTCTTTTGAATGACTGCTGAATGTAAAATGATATAAGCGCTAAACCAAACCTTAAATTTTAATCCTGCATGGAAGGCAAGCTAAATGATTTTCGCATGAAAAGTTTACAGGAGGTCAGTAAAAAGAGAGGAAAATGGTTTCCATTTTGTCTCCATCTTTCAGATCAAAGGCTTCTTACTGGTGGCCCCGAGTATCTATGGTTCGCATGTGAACGTGGCTTCAATTGGCAAAACATACAATAAAAAAGAAATATATCGTGTAAAGGTAATTAAAGTATTTTAAATAAATTAATAAAGATTATTATGGTTATGATTATGATTATTATGATTATTATGATTATGATTGTTATTATTATTATTATTATTATTATTATTATTATTATTATTATTATTATTATTATTATTATAATTATTATTATTATTATTATTATCATCATTATTGTTAGATTATGGTATTCGTTATGTTTGTGTTATTAAAATGATCAGAATTACGGAAAGGCAGTGGGTGAAATAAAGGTTCCATTGCACATTGAAATCCATCCGCGGTGGACGATCAAAGTAGGCAAAAGGTGCTCGGCCTTATTTGTACACTGCCTACGTTATTGGAGCTTCGCTTGTCTTATATATGCAGAGGGTGTGTTAACCCATATATTTAAGCAACTAATTGTTGCACTTCTTTTTGTTTCATTAAGATTTTTTTCTACATAATTATTATGGGCTGTTATAACAATTCTTAATGCAATTCTAATGAACTATTTATAATTATAATCATGTATTTAAAATGCTGTTTTCATTATTTTGCTGCTTAACTTAAAGATTACGAACGGAGACGGCGTACCAAAACCCGCCATCTGGATCGAAGCTGGTACCCACGCCCGGGAGTGGATCGCTATCGCATCGGCCCTCAATCTGATAGACGTGGTAGGTATATCGATCTGATAAATGTATTAAGTCTATCGATCTTACAAATGTGGTAGGTATATCGATCTAACAAACGTGGTAGGTATATCGATCTGATGGGCGTGGTAGGAATATCGATCTGATGGGCGAGGTAGGTATATCGATCTGATAAATGTAGTAGGTATATCGATCTAACAAACGTGGTAGGTATATCGGTCTGATAAACACGGTAGGTATATCGATCTGATAGGCGTGGTAGGTATATCGATCCGATAAATGTGGTATGTATATAAATGTAATAGGCGGGGTAGGTATATCGATCTGATAAACATGGTAGGTATATCGATCTGATAAACATGGTTGGTATATCGAGCTGATAAACATGGTAGGTATATGGATCCGACAAACATGGTAGGTATATCGATCTGATAGGCGTGGTAGGTATATCGATCTGATAAACATGGTAGGTATATCGATCTGATAAATGTATTAAGTACATCGATCTAACAAATGTGGTAGATATATCAATCTAACAAACGTGGTAGGTATATCGATCTGATGGGCGTGGTAGGAATATCGATCTGATGGGCGAGGTAGGTATATCGATCCGATAAATGTGGTAGGTATATCAATGTGATAGGCGGGGTAGGTATATCGATCTAATAAACATGGTAGGTATATCTATCTGATAAACATGGTAGGTATATCGATCTGATAAACATGGTAGGTATATGGATCCGATAAACATGGTAGGTTTATCGATCTGATAGGCGTGGTAGGTATATCTATTTGATAAACTCTGTAGGTATATCGATCTGATAGGCGCGGTAGGTATATCTATTTGAAAACTCTGTAGGTATATCGATCTGATAGGCGCGGTAGGTATATCTATATCGATCTAATAAACATGGTAGGTATGTCGATCTTATAGGCGTGGTAGGTATATCGATCTGATAGTATCTGATTGGATCGATTTATTTTACAATTTCTAAGTGTTACAATTAAGACAGTGTTAAACGTCTTTCCAGAGACTTAAATAGGGATTTTGCCGGCATTTTTACCGATACTGTGCAGCGACATTTCTGTTATTGTAACACATGGACACTTATGAGGTGCCCATGGACTGAAGCTGGCCGTTACATTATACTGACATCGACGAGTCAGGTGTAAAACTGTCCCCTTAGCCCCGAGCGTTAGGAGGGAAGCCACTACTACCAAAATTTAAGTCTTTGGTTTGACCCGGCCGGAGTTTGAACCCGTGACCTCCCGATCCACAAGACGACGCTCTAGATTTAATTAACGTTTGATTGTAGTATTAATATTTTGTTTCAGCTTGGCAGGAAAGCAGAAGGAAGTGAAGAGATGCTGGATAAATACGACTGGTACATCGTTCCTCTCCACAACCCTGACGGCTATAGCTACTCACATGTAAGTCACGTGAATTACATGTTGAGGGAAGTAACAGAATGCAAAATGTACATGCCATAAGCGATATATTTGTTGTAGAAGAAGAACAAAAAAACAAACAAAAAACAACACAAACACAAACGATTAGTAATTGGAAGGAGTTGTGGTGGTTGTAGTTGTTAATGTAATTAAAGACAAACTGCATGATTGAGTGTTGAGTGGTTGAAGGATTTTTGATGAAGAAGCTGAAGAAGTTGATCATAAACAATATCTCTGATGATGATGATGATGATGATGATGATGATGATGATGATGATGATGATGATGATGATGATGATGATGATTATGCTGATGATGATAATGATGATGATGACAGACGAAGCTGATGATTGTGATGACGATGATAATGATGATAGTGATAATGATGATAATGATGATGATAATAATGATAATCATGATGATAATCATGATGGTGATAGATGGTAATGATGATGGTGGTGGTGATGATAATGGTGATGATGGTGATGATGATGATGATGGTGATGATGATGATGATGATGATGATGATGATGATGATGATGATGATGATGATGATGATGATGATAATGATGATGATGATGATGATGATGATGATGATGATGATGATGATGATGATGATGATGATGATGATGATGATTATGATGATGATTATGATGATGATGATGATGATGATGATGATGCTGATAAATGTCCTGATGATAATTATGATGATGAAGCAACCGAACTGATGGTGCTTTTTTTGTTTCCCTTTAGCACTTATATTAATTACTGGTCATGCATTTGTTTGTTAGACTAACGACAGACTGTGGCGAAAGAACAGAGACCTGTGTTCGAAGGGCCACTCTGTAACCGGGACTGACCTCAACCGGAACTGGAACATCACCCATGGCGGTGAGGGAATGTAGGTGGTTGTGGATGTCCTTGAAGTGGTCATGGGACATTGCACATGGCGATAAGGAGGTGAAGGTGGTTGTGGATGTCATTATAGTGGTCTTTGTGATGTTCGTGGTTGCTGTCGTATTTTACATTATGATAATTTGGCGTTGTATGCGGTAGTAATAGTAGTGGTGGCAGGTGATAACAGTGGTGGTGGTGACAATGGTTGTGGTGTTAAGAATTATGGTGGTTGTGATGGTGGTGATGATTCATTTTCTATGTCCTCCAATATTGTGCTGAATTTTTCTCTGGGCAATCATCGCATACAAGAATCTGGCAAAAGCTGTGGTGTGGCACCATCAACCCTCACTAAAACTGTTCACAATATATAGACAGGTTAATGAGTTGTGCTGTTAAATTTGTACCAGTGTTTGTTTCTCCGGTTTTGAATGCTTTGGTGATTATGCTACATGGCCAGACAGGTAATTCCACAATCAAGTTTTGCTGATAGGAAGAACAAGGGCGGAGATTGTTATACTGAAGAAGGGGCTGATTTCGCTTGCACGGTTTCCCATGTTTTTGTTAGTGACTCGGTGAAGGTAGTTGCTTCATTCACTCCTTTTCCTTACAATGGAGCTTTTCGGAGCCAGACTGAACAGCAAAACTTTCCACTGTTCAACGAATCTCAAGCAAAGGTTGCGCCTAGTTGAGGTAACCTGACTGGGTAATGAACAAGAGAAACAGGACTGGACCGAGGGTCGAGCCTTGAGGTACAACACACTTCAATATAAGCTACTGAGAAGAGATGTTCCTCAAGTATTTATTGTTTTTTTTTAATATTGCCGGAGTGTTTTGTCACGTTCCACTCTTCACCGTCCTGTCTGAGTGACGCCTGGAACACGACAGTAAGATCTGGGGTGAGATCTGTGGCAACGACTCCGAGCAAGCGTCTTGGCATCCCTTTGGGTCCTGAAGTTTTTTGAGGTTTATGGGCTTGTCGAAGGTTTGATTCCTCTTTGATGTTTTAATCTAAACAACCTTTAGACAAAAGCAAACAGGGTAAATGTAAATGTGGCAAAACACAGAGACGAGACATAACACACAAAAAGGAAAACCAGCAATTACCGTCTTGGACCGGTCAGTCGGCAAAAGGACCGTCTGGGGTGATAAAAATTCATTTTTTTGATAACTGAACGTGGTTTGATTTAGATCGTTTCTCACGAAGGACATAAGGAAAAGGAAGTGTGTCATGGATGGGACGGAAAGCCCATGGCTTGATTGTCCCATCACAGCGGTACGGTCTAGGTAGGTTGTGAATGTCAGCTTTTGCATGTACTTTCCACCTTATAGTTGTATGTTAAAATGTGTAATAAAAGGTACGCATCCATCTGTGCAACTTGACAAATATGTGGTATCCGAAATGTCAATGCCAGATACTATTACACGTAACAGGCTGTTACATCGTTGAGGGTTTTGGATTAATTTAAAATAAAAGAGTAGAAACATGCCTGGAAGATATTTAAGATAAGTGATGGTGGCTGTGGTTATTGTATGTGTAGGTTGTGATTGTGCTGGTGTGGCTGGTGATAAGGATGGAAATGATGATCGAGCTGATCGGCATGATGTGTTTGTAGTTGTGATGATGGTCTGTAGTGAGGGTATGCTGGTCAAAATTATTGTGATGTTAGTGATGCTGTGATCCTGACTGATGCTTATTGTGATGTTGATGATGTTGATTTCGCTACTCGTAGGGATTGTTTTTGATGTTTTTGATTTTGATGTCGATGCTGGAAATGAAGCTTTTTCTTCTAAATTTTCGCGTGTTGCCTATATTACATAGTTTAGATAGCGTTTGATCATTTAATGCACTTTTATAATAATGCTACAATTTGTTTATTGCAGGCGCAGGAACAGACACACGGTGCTCGGGGATCACTTGGCCTGGTGAGGCTCCCTTTAGCGCTCTGGAGACGTCGGCCTTACGTGACGCTGTTCTGGGCACTCCTAACGTCAATGCATTCTTTTCCATCCACGCGTACTCACAACTTTTTCTTCTGCCTTATGGCTATACGAGCCAGAAACCTGCTGACTACCCGCATCTGGTAATGAACTTAGTTCTTGTGTATGTGAGTCCGTCCGACCCGTCAGTCTATGTGTCCATGTGTCTGACTGGCTGTGTGTCCGACAGTCCGTCAATAAGACTATGTGTATATGTATCTGTGTGTTTATATCTTTGTGTGTCCGTCCGACCATCCATCATTCTATTTGTCTATGTGCCTGTCTCTCTGTGTGCTTCTTCGTCCGTGAACATTTCATGTGCCTGACTGTCTGAGTGTTTGTTCGTCATCCATCTATATGCTGATGGTCTGAGTGTCCGTCTTTCATCAGGTCACGAGCGTGGCTACATTTTATTCGTCAGCCAGTAGATGTATTTATGTGCATGTCTATATGTGATTCTGTCTGTCTGTTATAGAACCAGTACGGAGAGTATGGCGTTGCTTATGCTGCTGATGATGATAAATGTTATGATTATGAATATGAAAAAGATGACGATAGCGGAGACGATGATAATCATCTTGTTGTTATTGATGTTCTTGTTGTTGTTGTTGATGATGATGATGATGATGATGATGATGATGATGATGATGATGATGATGATGATGATGATGATGATGATGATGATGATGACGATAATGATGATGATGATGATGATGGTGTTGATGATAAAGATGATGATGATTATGATGAAGATCTATCAAATTCCAGTACTGGGTCGGTGAACAAATGATGGCAGCCTTAAAAGCAACGCATGGAAGACAGTTCACTATCGGGACCCCTCCTGATATACTGTGTAAGTTTACCCCTGCTATATCAAATACATTATATCGACATTGTAACAGTTTAATCAATATCCATAGCATGCCTGTGGCCGAGTTAGTCTAATTTGAAACGTTCCTTCCTCCTAAGCTGTTTAATGCGGGGGTTTGTGACCTGGTCTAGTTCAATACCTATTATCAGAAGGTCAGCCAGTTGTCCGCCGGTGGTTCTACCCAGACTTTTGACTCGCGTTTTCCGAAAAATAGTTGGACGTCCCAACAATGACCATTACAACAAGAACGAGGGATGATTGTCCCGAGGACGGAATTACCCTAAGAGATCCGATTGAAGTTTTCAATGACTTGAATGAAAGTTAAGAAATGTTCTTATATCTAATATATAAATATTTAAAAACTTAGGAAATATTATTAGTTTAAGTAGAAAAAGAACTACGAAATTTGGTGTATATAAATCTCAATTTTTGCTTGTTCAGATGCCGCCTGAGGAGGTGCCTACGATTACTTTTACACCCGAGGGATCAAGTACTCATTCACGTACGAGTTGAGACCAGCTGCCGCTAATCCAGGCTTCCTGCTTCCAGAATCGGAAATCCCCATGGCATCTGAAGAACTTCTAGCCTCCCTGAGACAGTTCGCAGCTCTAAACCTATAAGCAATAGGTTTGAAAAAAAATTACACCCACTAGACTCTTTCTTTAAATATGTAATCTTAGTTATTCGAACAACGTATTAACCTTTAGAAAAACATAAGGACTGTAGATTAGTGGTGAGACCAACAGAGGCCAACTTTGCTAACAGATTCTAGATTCTGGAAACTCGCTGATTCACAAGACAGCTGATGGCTCTAGACCTATAACCGATTGGAATAACAAATGCACCTTTACAAACACCCACGAGTTGAATCAGCAAACGAACCGATTCATAACAAAGTCTACCCCTGAGGAACTCCACGATCCTCAAGCGGCTTATCTTTAACCTACATGCATTATATTTAAGCAATTACAAGTCTGTTATATTTCAATCTTTTCCATTAAGACCAACATTATGTGTACGTGCCTCGAATATATATGCTACATATTGTTGGATCCTTCTTTACCTATCTACTACAATTAATTGCAAGATTGGAACAAACTCACGCAACTGCTATAAACCAATATAATACAGACGTTCATCAAAGTATTTGATGAAGATGCATAACGTTTATGTACTTAAATGTTTATATGTTTAGAATACTTTGAAACGCAATATAAATAAAACGTGATAAATGATTACGACGTGTATGGAGAATATTTAATTATGAAATGGAAACACGATAAGCACATGTGTTGATCAGTCTGAATCACTGCACAAGTGTGATGTTCTTATTCTACAACTATCATTTATTCAAACAACCGTCACGGCGTTATTTAGTTGTAGAGATTAGATTAAGATCGGGAAGAGACATTTCTTGAGACATTGTATATAAACTCGAACAAAACGACATGCGATATTCCTACGCACATTCTTAACGACATGCGACATTTCTACGCACATTCTTAACGACAAGCGATATTCCTACGCATATTCTTAACGACATGAGACATTTCTACACATTTTCCTAACGGCACGCGACATTCCTACGCACATTGCTAACGACATGCGACATTCCTACACATTTTCTTAATGACATGCGACATTCCTACGCACGTTCTTAACGACATGCGACATTCCTACGCACGTTCTTAACGACATGCGACATTTCTACGCACATTCTTAACGACATGCGTCATTCCTACGCACATTCTTTGCTTCTCCGAGAAAGGTTCCTTCTTTAGGTGTTTCACTTTATTTGTTCGGATGCATGAGATACCGTTGCGCTTCCAAAAATACAGTTGTGTTAAAGGAAATGAAAACACATGAAATGACGAAATAAGTTCACATAACATTAGCTGGAAAGTATTTTTCAAACTGTATTCTTTGTTACTCTCTTAATGTGATTTTTGTTTTATTTGTTTTATGTGTGGTAATAAACAGGTTTCAATTGGAAAAAAGTGCGCTTTGTTTGTTTTTTTGCTTTTTCGACATTATAGAAAAAATAAGGACCTATAAGATATTTAGACAAAGTTTAAAGACTAATGCCAATTCAAATGACAGACTGAAGGGACAAACATGGTTGACATATTTCTCGTAACTTTATCGAGCTGCTTTTCAGCATATTGCATTTACCTCTATTCTTGATAAGGTGACTTGCTCTTTAAGCATATACCGTGGGATTAGTCTAGTATTATTTGGTTACTATGTTACTTCATTTCAGTTAAAATCTTATCACAGAAGTACGCGGAACTACTTTTTAGTCGCACAAGAGACAAGGATAACCTTAAATTGTTAAAATAGCATCTGTCAATGTGAAATGATCGGTAACACAGTGAATACAAATAATATTTGAAATAAGTAACAAATGAAAATTGACGGCATATGTACTCCCTTTTGAGTTGAGCCTTCCGCAGACGGCATATATGTACAGTCCGTTACGCAATCTTGAGTTGAGCCTTCAGCTGACGGCAGATATGTACTGTCCGTTACGCCCTCTTGCTTTTGGCCTTCAGCTTACGGCAGATATGTACTGTCCGTTACGCCCTCTTGCATTGAGCCTTAAGCTGACATCATATATATATACCGTCCGTTATGTCCTCTTGAGTTAAGCCTTCAGCTGACGGCAGATATGTACTCTCCGCTACGCCCTCTTGCTTTGAGCCTTTAGCTGACATCATATATGTACTGTCGGTTATGCCCTCTTGCTGTGAGCCTTTAGCTGACATCATATATGTACTGTCCGTTACGCCCTCTTGAGTTGAGCCTTCAGCTGACGGCAGATATGTACTGTCCGTTACGCCCTCTTGCTTTGAGCCTTCAGCTGATGGCATATATGTACTGTCCGTTATGCCCTCTTGTGTTGAGCCTTAAGCTGATGGCATATATTTACTGTCCGTTATGCCCCCTTGCCTTGAGCCTTCAGCTAACATCACATATGTACTGTCCGTTATGCCCTCTTGAGTTGAGCCTTTAGCTGACGGCATATATGTACTGTCTATTATGCCCTCTTGCGCTGAGCCTTCAGCTGATGGCATATATTTACTGTCCGTCACGCCCCCTTACTTTGAGCCTTCAGCTGATGGCATATATATTTACTGTTCGTTATGCCCTCTTGAGTTGAGCTTTCAGCTGATGGCATATATGTACTGTCCGTTACGCCCCCTTGCTTTGTGCCTTCAGCTGGCGGCAGATATATGTACTATCCGTTAGGAAATCTTAAGTTGAGACTTTAGCTGACGGCATATATATATATACTGTTCGTTATGCCCTCTTGCGCTGAGCCATCAGCTGATGGGATTTATGTACTGTCCGCTACGCCCTCTTGAGTTGAGCCTTCAGCTGATGGCATATATGTACTGTCTGTTACGCCCTCTTGCGCTGAGCCTTCAGCTGACATCATATAAGTACTGTGCTTAACGTCCTCTTGCGTTGAGCCTTTAGCTGACATCATATATGTACTGTCCGTTACGCAATCTTTAGATGAGCCTTCAGTTGACATCATATTGGTACTATCGGGCAGAAATGGCACCGAAAACCGTTTCGGGCTAGGACTTCCGGTTCCGGTGCTAGAGGCCCCCGAAAGGTCTATAGGAGTGCTATGTATGGGGTTCCGCAGGGTCCTAAATGTTCGCCATTTTGGCCCCTTTTATGGCCCCATGGAGCTGAAACTTGGCACGAATCTAGGGACCCTAGGGCACAACCTGGCACTGAAAACCTTTTCGGCCTAGGACTTCCGGTTCCGGAGCTAGAGGCCCCCGTAGGGTCTATAGGAGTGCTATGTATGGGGTTCCGCAGGGGCCTAAATGTGCGCCATTATGGCCCCCTTTTATGGCCCCATGGAGCTGACACTTAACAGGAATCTAGGGCCCATCGGGCAGAACTGGCACCGAAAACCGTTTTGGCCTAGGACTTCCAGTTCCGGTGCTAGAGGCCCCCGAAGGGTCTATAGGATTGCTACGTATCGGGTTCCGCAGGGGCCTAAATGTGCGCCATTTCGGCCCCTTTTATGGCCCAATGAAGCTGAATCTTCGCACCTATCTAGGTCCTATCTGGCAGAACCTGGCACTGAAAACCGTTTTGGCCTAGGCCTTCCGGTTCCGGTGCTAGAGGCCCCCGAATGGACTATAGGAGTGCTATATATGGGGTTCCGCAGGGGCATAAATGTGCGCCATTTCGGCCCCTTTTATGGCCCCATGGAGCTGAAACTAGGCACGAATCTAGGTCCTATTAGGCAGAACTGGCACCGAAAACCGTTTTGGCCTAGGCCTTCCGCTTCCGGTGCTAGAGGCCCACGAAGGGTCTACAGGAGTGCTATGTATGGGGTTCGCAGGGGCATAAATGTGCGCCATTTTGGCCCCTTTTATGGCCCCATGGAACTGAAACTTGGCACGAATCTATGTCCCATCGGGAAGATCCTGGTACGGAAAACCGTTTCGGCCTAGGACTTCCGGTTCCGGTGCTAGAGGCCCCCGAATGGTCTATAGGAGAGCTTTGTATGGGGTTACGCAGGGGCTTAAATGTGCGCCATTTCGGCCCCTTTTTATGGCCCCATGGAGCTGAACCTTGGCACGAATCTAGGGCCCATCGGTTAGAACTCGGCGCAGAAAACCGTTTCAGCCTAGGACTTCCGCTAATCCAGGCTTCCTGCTTCCAGAATCGGAAATTCCCATGGCATCTGAAGAACTTCTAGCCTCCCTGAGACAGTTCGCGCCTCTAAACCTATAAGCAATAGGTTTGAATCAAAATTACACCCACTAGACTGTTTGCTTTAAATATGTAACCCCAGTTATTCGAACAACGTATAAACCTTTAGAAAAACATAAGGACTGTAGATTAGTGGTGAGACCAACAGAGGCCAACTTTGCTAACAGATTCTTGATTCTGGAAACTCGCTGATTCACAAGACAGTTGATGGCTCTAGACCTATAACCGATTGGATTAACAAATTCACCTTTACAAACACCCACGAGTTGAATCAGCAAACGAACAGATTCATAGCAAAGTCTACCCCTGAGGAACTCCACGATCCTCAAGCGGCTTATCTTTAACCTACATGTATTATATTTAAGCAATTACAAGTCTGTTATATTTCAATCTTTTCCATTAAGACCAACATTATGTGTACGTGCTTCGAATATATATGCTACATATTGTTGGATCCTTCTTTACCTATCTACTACAATTAATTGCAAGATTGGAACAAACTCACGCAACTGCTATAAACCAATATAATACAGACGTTCATCAAAGTATTTGATGAAGATGCATGATGTTTATGTATTTAAATGTTTATATGTTTAGAATACTTTGAAACGCAATATAAATAAAACGTGATAAATGATTACGACGTGTATGGAGAATATGTAATTATGAAATGGAAACACAATAAGCACATGTGTTGATCAGTCTGAATCACTGCACAAGTGTGATGTTCTTATTCTACAACTATCATTTATTCAAACAACCGCCACGGCGTTACGTTAGTTGTAGGGCTTAAATTTAGATCTGGAAGAGAAAATTTCTTGAGACATTGAATATAAACACGAACAAAACGACATGCGATATTCCTACGCACATTCTTAACAACATGCGACATTCCTACGCACATTCTTAACGACAAGCGATATTCCTACGCAGATTCTTAACGACATGAGACATTTCTACACATTTTCCTAACGGCACGCGACATTCCTACGCAGATTGCTAACGACATGCGACATTCCTGTACATTTTCTTAACGACATGCGACATTCCTACGCACGTTCTTAACGACATGCGACATTCCTACGCACGTTCTTAACGACATGAGACATTCCTACGCACATTCTTAACGACATGCGACATTCCTACGCACATTCTTTGCTTCTCCTGCTTTAGGTGTTTCACTTTATTTGTTCGGTTGAACGAGATACCGTTGCGCTTCCAAAAATACAGTTGTGTTAAATGAAATGAAAACACATGAAGTGACGAAATAATTTCCCATTAGCTGGAAAGTATTTTTTCAAACTGTATTCTTTGTATCTAACTAAATTTGTTTTTTTGTTGTATTTGTTTTATGTGTGGTAATAAACAGGTTTCAATTGGAAATGAGTGCGCTTTGTTTTGTTTTGTTTTTTCTATATTATAGAAAAAATAAGGACCTATAAGATATTTAGACAAAGTTTAAAGACTTAAGCCAATTGAAATGACAGAAGGGACAAACCTGGTTGACGTATTTCTCCTTACTCAATTGATCTGCTTTTCAGCATATTGCATTTACCTCTATTCTTGATAAGGTAACTTGCTCTATAAGCATATACTGTGGGATTAGTCGTATATGGTCACTCCCGTTTGGTCTACTCCCGTTTCGACTACTTCCATGCAGTCTCATTCTCAAAGTCCCCATGTCATCTTCAGTAAAAGAATTATTCGATTTACTCTCATTTAGTCTGCTACCATTTGGTCTAGTATCATTGGGTTACTATGTTACATCATTTCGGTAAAAATCTTATCATAGAAGTACGCGGAACTACTTTTTAGTCGCACAAGAGACAAGGATAACCTTAAATTGTTAAAATAACATCTGTCAATGTGAAATGATCGGTAATGAAGTTGACGGCGTATGTACTCCCTCTTGAGTTGAGCCTTCAGCTGACGGCAGATATGTACTGTCCGTAACGCTGTCTTGCTTTTGGCCTTCAGCTGACGGCAGATATGTACTGTCCGTAACACTCTCTTGCTTTTGGCCTTCAGCTGACGGCAGATATGTACCGTCCGTTATGCCATCTTGCTTTTGGCCTTCAGCTGATGACATATATGTACTGTCCGTTATGCCCTCTTGCTTTGAGCCTTTAGCTAAAGGCATATATGTACCGTCCGTTATGCCCTCTTGAGTTGAGCCTTTAGCTGATGGCATATATGTACTTCCCTTACGCCCCCTTGCTTTGAGCCTTTAGCTAACGGCATATATGTACCGTCCGTTATGCCCTCTTGAGTTGAGCCTTCAGCTGATGGCATATATGTACTGTCCGTTATGCCCTCTTGAGTTGAGCCTTCAGCTGACGGAATATATGTACCGTCCGTTATGCCCTCTTCAGTTGAGCCTTCAGCTGACGGCATATATGTACTGTCCGCTACGCCCTCTTGAGTTGAGCCTTTAGCTGACATCGTATATGTACCGTACGTTATTCCTTATCACGTTAAGAACAAAAACAAAATCAAAGACAAAGGCCAAAAGAAATTGTTACGTGCATTCATACAACTTTGTTAGTACCTGTAATGGAACTATGATAATATTGAAATGTGACACAGCTGATATTTTATTATTGGTTAAATATAAAAAAAATATAAAGGAATAGAGAATCTTATTTTTTTGCCATGAAATAAAACTCCATACAATATTTACACATGTAGTTCCAGTAAGCATTGCAGTTATCTTTTAATGCTTCAATTAGAGGTGTCTGCTACTGCATGTCGAATATCCAGTATGTTAATCTATCCAGTCAACAAAATACATCGTGTTTATCTATCCAGTCAACCCAGTACATCATGTTTACCTATAAAGCCAACCCAGTATAATCATGTTTATCTCTCCAGTCAACTCAGAACATTATGTTTATCTATCAAGCCAACCCAGGACATCATGTTTATCTATCCAGCCAAAGCAGTACATTATGTTTATCTATCCAGTCAACCCAGTATCACCATGTTTATATATCCAGTCATCCCAGTACATTATGGTTATCAACAAGTCAACCCAGTACATCATGTTTATCTAAAGTCATACCAATACCTTCATGTTTAACTATCCAGCAAACCCAGTACCTTCATGTTTATCTATCCAGTCAACCCAGTGCATCATGTTTATTTATCCTGTCAACCCAGTACCTTCATGTTTATCTATCCAGCAAACCCAGTATCTTCATGTTAATCTATCTAGCAAACCCTGTATTTTCATGTTTAACTATCTAGCAAACCCAGTATCTTCATGTTTATCTATCCAGCCAACCCATACATCCGGTTTATTTATCCAGTCAACTTAGTATGATGTTCATCTGTCCAGCCAACCCAGTATCACCATGTTTATCTATCTAGCCAACCCAGTATCACCATGATTATATATCCAGCCAACCCAGTATCACCATATTTATATACCCAGCCAACCCAGTATCACCATGTTTATATATCCAGCCAACCCATTATCACCATGTTTATCTATCCAGCAAACCTAGTATCACCATGTTTATCTATTAAGCCAACCCAGTATCACCATGTTTATATATCCAGCCAACCCAGTATCATCATGTTTATCTATTAAGCCAACCCAGTAACACCATGTTTATCTATCCAGCCAACCCAGTGTCATTATGTTTATCTATGCAGCCAACCCAGTATCACCATGCTTATCTATCCAACCAACCCAGTATCACCATGTTTATCTATCCAGCTAACCCAGTATCACCATGTTTATCTGTTAAGCCAACCCAGTATCACCATGTTTATATGTCCAGCCAACCCAGTATCATCATGTTTATCTATTAAGCCAACCCAGTATCACAATGTTTATATATCCAGTCAACTAAGTATCATGTTTATCTATCCAGTCAACCCAGTGCATCATGTTTATTTATCCTGTCAACCCAGTACCTTCATGTTTAACTATCCAGCAAACCCAGTATCTTCATGTTAATCTATCTAGCAAACCCTGTATTTTCATGTTTAACTATCTAGCAAACCCAGTATCTTCATGTTTATCTATCCAGCCAACCCATACATCCGGTTTATTTATCCAGTCAACTTAGTATGATGTTCATCTGTCCAGCCAACCCAGTATCACCATGTTTATCTATACAGCCAACCCAGTATCACCATGTTTATCTATCCAACCAACCCAGTATCACCATGTTTATCTATCCAGCCAACCCAGTATCACCATGTTTATCTATCCAGCCAACCCAGTATCATCATGCTTATCTATCCAGCCAACCAAGTATCACCATGTTTATTTATCCAGCCAACCCAGTATCACCATGTTTATCTATCCAGCCAAACCAGTATCACCATGTTTATATATCCAGCCAACCCAGTATCACCATGTTTATATATCCAGCCAACCCAGTATCACCATGTTTATATATCCAGCCAACCCAGTATCATCATGTTTATCTATTAAGCCAACCCAGTATCACAATGTTTATATATCCAGTCAACTAAGTATCATGTTTATATATCCAGTCAACTTAGTATCATGTTTATATATCCAGTCAACTTAGTATCACCATGTTTATCTATCCAGCAATCCCAGTATCACCATGTTTATATATCCAGCCAACCCAGTATCACCATGTTTATCTATCCAGCAAACCCAGTATCACCATGTGTATCTATCCAGCCAACCCAGTATCACCATGTGTATCTATCCAGCCAACCCAGTATCATCATGTTTATCTAACCAGCCAACCCAGTATCACCATGTTTATCTATCCAGGCAGCCCAGTATGACCATGTTTATCTATCCAGCCAACCCAGTATCACCATGTTTATCTATCCAGACAACCCATTATCACCATGTTTATCTATTTAGCCAACCCACTATCATCATGTTTATCTATCCAGCCAACCCAGTATCATCATGTTTAGCTATCTAGCCAACCCAGCATCACCATGTTTATCTATCAAGCCAACCCAGCATCACCATGTTTATCTATCCAGCCAACCCAGTATCACCATGTTTATCTATCCAGCCAACCCAGTATCACCATGTTTATCTATCCAGCCAACCCAGTATCACCATGTTTATCTATCCAGCCAACCCAGTAATATCCAGCACCCAGTATCACCATGTTATCTATCCAGCCAACCCAGTATCATCATGTTTATCTATCCAGCCAACCCAGTATCATCATGTTTAGCTATCTAGCCAACCCAGCATCACCATGTTTATCTATCCAGCCAACCCAGTATCACCATGTTTATCTATCCAGCCAACCCAGTATCATCATGTTTATCTATCCAGCCAACCCAGTATCATCATGTTTAGCTATCTATCCAACCCAGCATCACCATGTTTATCTATCCAGCCAACCCAGTATCACCATGTTTATCTATCCAGCCAACCCAGTATCACCATGTTTATCTATCCAGCCAACCCAGTATCACCATGTTTATCTATCCAGCCAACCCAGTATCACCATGTTTATCTATCCAGCCAACCCAGTATCACCATGTTTATTTATCCAGCCAACCCAGTATCAACATGTTTATCTATCCAGCTAACCCAATAGCATCATGTTTATCTATCCAGCCAACCCAGTATCATCATGTTTATCTATCCAGCCAACCCAGTATCTTCATGTTTATCTATCCAGCCAACACAATATCATCATGTTTATCTATCCAGCCAAGCCAGTATCACCATGTTTATCTATCCAGATGGCCGCACAAACCTGCAACGTCTTTCGTTTACACTTTATAACCATTCATTGGTTGAATTTTTGTTCGGTTTTGGACACGGAGCCAATCAAATTATTCATGTATTTATTTATATGAACGAAGGTGTGTTTTTTCTTGTCTGGCCAAGTATATACAGCATATGTATGTGTTGACAAGGAAATACATACTGTGGGTTCCGACAATGACTTTCATAGAAAAAGATAAACTTTAATTCTGCACTCATCGTCGTATTAATCAGCTTTATCCAACTTATATTTTCTCAAAAAGATTAATTTACTTTTCACATGATTTATATCATATACATCATCCAGCGCACTTATAATGAAGGAATACTGACTCTACTAGAAATCAATTCACATTTTTTCAGAGAGATAAATCAGCGTTACGCTACTTGCTACGTCAATCATTTCGTTTATCAGACCAGCTGTTTATTTAAACAACTCACATTGTTTTTCAGAAGAAACATCAACTTTGCAGTACTTGTACTTTCGTTGGGAGAAATGTTTGTTTAAGCTAAGCCGTCTAGCCTGTACATTCACCTGACCAGGTCAGGTCAATTGACCACATGTAAACATGTAAGCGTAACTTCACACTACTTACATTAGTGTACGCATCATGTTCAACATCAGTTCTTAAATGCATTAAAATGACCTTCCTTAAAGACCACCAAATAAAGCACGAAGACATTGAGATCATAACTGTGAGGGACATAAACCATTTAATGTGTGTACTGTACACACGGACGTCATGGGACTAAGATCGTAAAACAATTAGTCACACTTGATGCACTTTGGATTACAGCTCTGCTATTGTTTATCATAAGTCTCTAATTCCACTGCAGATTGAGGCTGTGTTCAACCCCAACCGTTTTGTCCTTGTCTGTGTTGCCAGATACGATCGTGTTGTTGACACATTACAATGTTAAATGCCTTCAAACAGTGATTCTGTCACATAAAGGTTAGTTTAACTTGACACTAACTGCCTCGTCAAAAAGGTTTTCCTCGTCATCTGCCTGCAGCTGTAGCTGTCCGGAAAACGGTGGTGTCTGTAATCGACAGCTGCTTGCGTATCCAGATAAATTGGTATTGCTAAAGATCGCCATTGAGCTCCTTTCTTCAATCGGAGCATGGCCTTTAGAAGATGTCATTAAGGAGTGTATTGCCGAAGAAATCTGACTGGTTGATCGTGTGCTTGTTAAATCTCTGTGTACACACACGGTTTGGGTCTTGCATTGAGCGACAGCAGTTTATATCCCGTCTGCTCCGTTTGTTTGATTTGACTGCAGAAGGGCTAGACAAGAATTTGCGGAAGAAGGAATGATATTTCGAGCCAAGGAATACTCTGTGTGGATTTGTTTGATCTCTTTCGCATTAACATTTGCCGATTGATCTTGCTTTCTCTTTGTAAAATGATTGTGATTGTGAGTTCTATGTTTAAAACCATTTCGAAAGCCAGAGAAGGATTCTTATCCCATCAGATTGCCCTTTGTTTCCTCGTTAATTCTACAGCCCTAGTAGAGTCACATGTATCATCATTATAACAGAGTTCCATAGATAGAGCATTACCAAATCGTAGCCGGTTGTTGAGAAATGCTCTGTCGTAAAGATTCTCCTCTTTATATCATAGGTTCTGGCCGTATCCCGTTGTCTTAACCGGGAGTAATGTAGTATTAAAAGTTGACATGAACGTATTCTTCGAAAATACCAGTTTCGATTGCCTGCTCTCTGGTTTGAAAATGAAACTTCAGAATACAACATGGTGTTTAAGTTCAGCATGGGTTCTTGACTTATGTATGTTTTATTCACAACGGTAAACGCCGCATTTAAGTGTGATGAAGGGATCAGATGTTTTCCAATAGAGAGTTGATGGTAGATGGATATGTCTGAACTTGTTTCAGGTGTGAAAGATAATTGGTTGTGGTTGTCCAAATTATGAACTCTGGGGGCTAGTGGTATTGGTGATGTCGCAATCGGGAACATTGCTTTGTTCACGTCCGTTTGAGAAGTTATTATTAGACTGACCTGTAAGTAATAAAATGTTTTCATTACTTTTCTGTTATTACTGACAAAGTAAATATATCATATGTTAATAGGAATCAAATGTCTCCAACATTTCACATCTGATGTAATATGTTCAGCTTGAAAACAATGACTTGATAAGTTGTCAAATATAAAAGGTACACAAGAACAAATCTTGAATTCGGAAATATGACAAATTACTTTCAGCATACATTAAAATTTTAGACAATACGTTTTAGGGAAAGGTATACACATGCCAGTCGACTGTAAAAGTGACACAAATACATTGAGACATTGCACAAACGTTGGTGTGTTCCTTTCAGTCTGCTGTATCTGTAACTGCAAGTCGAATTGTTAACGTCGGTACACTCTGTTTCTTTTATTAAACAATACCTCGCCAAACAGTTACGAGTTCGTATCAATGCCTGTTACCGTTTTATAATTGCAAGCTAGTCTTTGTTATTTGTTTGTCACTCTGTTAAGTGTATATTAAAATGGTAAACTTTTAATAATTCCAGGGTGGGAGGCGTTACTTTAGTCGTTAAAAAGACGATTTTGAACACTAAATTTATTGTAAGACTGTACTTATCGCGAAAGAAAATCTCTAAATGTTCAGTCTTTCCAACTCTATAAAAAGCGCAATAATGGTCTCTGCTAAAAATAGATAGCGACGTTAGAGTGGAATAACCGGATGGCTATATCAAAGTGGTCACGTGTTTTTTTAAGTTTAGTAATAGCTATCTCTGCAGGGTAGATAGGAATCACCTGTTTGCAATGACGAGTTTGGATTTATCCTTGAACTTTCACAGAGATCTTTGGCATCAATGAACAGCATTTTGCAAGACCTTTTCAGGTATCAGTGACTTATTTGGATATTGGAGAAAAAATTGACCAAACTGTCGGATACCACCTTTAATATATAAAAAGTCGATGCTTCACTATGTTTTACCAACTGCTACATACATCAAAACTAGCCGACTGAGGTCTTTGTGCTCCCGCATTGTAAATAGTTTTGCTATATATTACAATTTATAGAATATAAATAAGATAATGCATTTACCTATATTTAAAAAGTTCACATGTTGGTCTACGCCACATGTGTTTACACAATTTGCTTTACCGTATGTAAGTTTCTAAAGAAACTGATTTTAACCACGTGGCCAAGAAGTACCTGGGACATGTTTAAAACAGGACCCAGCCTTACAATAAGTACGGCGCTCAAGGAATAGCACGGCCCTACTCCTGAACTTCTTTATTTCGCGAGATATCTTCGAAATTCTTGTGACATATTACATGATACACTTATGGCTATGTAAGAAACATTTTATATTGAAAATATTATAATTAGAAGTTTATACAATTCTGCCTCAAAGTTGGGGTTTTTTTTTGGTCAAAATAACGTCAGCAATGGAAAAGACGGCCCTACCGACTTTTTTTAATTTCTCAAGATATGTTGTATGTTGGATCTCTGTTGTTTAAAAATATTGCTTAAAGGATAATCTTTATTCAGTTGTATATATATAATTACGTTTGGCGTAACTTTTATGAACAATTTAACTCCCCTTACCATATGGTCACATATAGGACAATAACAACGACTCCGGCGACAACGACTCCAGGGAACATATACGTCATAAGATGGATGGCGTTTAGGTCTAAAGAAAATTTAATATTATAAAATATCTACAAGAAAATATTTCGTTAAAATTATGAGCATTTGCATTTATATAGGAATAACAACATGATAGATTAATAATTGTATATATATGTATCGCCAAAGCAGGATCTTAGCGATTTTATGCAGACTATCTCTGTATGTCGGTTGTTAATACATACATTTGATGAGAAACGATATTGTAAACTTTGGGCCATTTGTAACTGAGACCAAAGCTCTACCCATGGTGAAACTATACTCTCTTTCATGCTGTTTCATTCTCAAGGTCATTGTTTGGCGACTTGATTTGATATCAGTTATTACTTTACTAGCTCTCCCTTGACTATAAATGTAATTGTAAATTGGAACTGTCGTATTTCATTTTGATTTCTTCATGTAAATTCTTCATATTGTAAAATAATTTTGTACTTGGAGGAATAAAATTATGATCTATTCTAATGTGGTACTATACAGAGTGTACCAGATGGTTGTGCCATAGTCGCTTACTTGGTCAAACAGTGTTGAGGAAACCTCTCGACATCTTAGATTGCTATAACATTGATTGTTCTGTCTGTGAGACCATCATCACTTTGATTGTACTGTAAACATATGACTTAGAAAGTTGTATTTGTTTGTTTCAGAGTGTTTATTCAGACAGTAGAGATAAAACTACTCACTTAAGCCTGGATTTCTGTTATATAAAGCACTAAAATGAGACAAAAACTTTCCTTCTGATTAGGAATGCATTTAGAGGGACTTTTATGCAAGCAAACATTTCATAATCACCACACAACATATAACCAAAAATTCAGAAACAATACTTATTTCAGTTACCTGGACAACGCAGACGTTGACAGGTAGATTGGCAAACATCTGAGACCAGGTTGACACACTCTTCAAGCTGTTGCGGGCACTTAATGCACGTAAAATTACTTTCAAAGAAACCATCTCTGCACCCATGGTTGCATTTGCCATCCATTCCGCAGGAATTATTAAAGCAATTAGCACACATTTCCCCACAGTATGGTCCATAAAACCGTGCTCGCAAGACGTACACGTGTCTATTATCAGCTCTACAAGTGGCGCACCATGGGTTGCAAGTGCAGTTAGAAGGGGCAACGCCATCTTTGCAGCCGGAAGTACACTTTCCGGTTTCATCGTCGCATGTCTGAAAAAAGGCAAGAAAAGCCAAAACAAATATTTAAACTTTGTTTTGTTTTGTTTTCTGTTGCTGTTGATGTTGTGTTTTGTTGTTGTTCTTTTTTGTTTGCTTTTTTGCTTTTGTTTGTTTGTGTGTGTATTTTTATGCAAGTGACGCAATTAAAAGAACTGATTGTATTTAACATAAAAATATAATCCTAAGTGTGTTTCTAGTTAGAAAATTGGGCCCACAAGATAGGTCAGAATGATTAACTGATAAAACTGTAGTATTTTAGCCGTACCATGTGTCTCTTGTCTACATGGGTGATGTCACACCCCTGACACCTGTCTACTAGGCTGTTGTCACACTCCTCACATTTTTCTACTAGACTGATGTCACACTCCCCACACCTCTATACTAGGCTGTTGTCAAACTCCCAACATCAGTCTACTAAGCTGCTGTCACACTCTCCACAGCTGTCTACTAGGCTGCTGTCACACTCGCCACACCTAGCTACTAGGCTGGTGCAACACTCCCCACAACTGTCTAGTAGGCTGTTGACACACTACTCACACCAGTCTATTGGGATGCTGTCACACTCTCCACATCTGTCTACTAGGCTGCTGTCACACTCTCACACCTGTCTACTAGGCTGCTTTCACACTCTCCACATCTGTCTACTAGGCTGCACTCACACTATCACACCTGTCTACTAGGCTGCTTTCACACTCTCCACATCTGTCTACTAGGCTGCACTCACACTCTCACACCTGTCTACTAGGCCGCTGTCATACTCTCCACATCTGTCTACTAGGCTGCACTCACACTCTCACACCTGTCTCCTAGGCCACTGTCACACTCTCCACATCTGTCTACTAGGCTGCTTTCACACTCTCCACATCTGTCTACTAGGCTGCTGTCACACTCTCCACATCTGTCTACTAGGCTGCACTCACACTCTCACACCTGTCTACTAGGACGCTGTCATACTCTCCACATCTGTCTACTAGGCTGCTTTCACACTCTCTACATCTGTCTACTAGACTTCTTTCACACTCCCCACTTCTGTCTACTAGGCTGCACTCACACTCCAAACTTCTGTTTACTTGGCTGCACTCACAATCCCCACTTGTGTCTACTAGGCCGCCGTCACACTCCCCAATTCTGTCTACTAGGCTGCACTCACACTACCCACTTATGTTAACTAGACTGCTTTCACACTTCCCACTTTTGTCTACTATGCTGCCGTCACACTCTCCACTTCTGTCTACTAGGCTGCACTCACACTCCCCACTTCTGTCTAGTAGGCTGCACTCACACTTCCCACTTTTGTCGACTAGGCTGCACTCACTCTCCCCATTTCTGTTTACTAGACTGCACTCACACTCCACACTTCTGTCTACTGGGCTGCACTCACACTCCCCACTTCTGTTTACTAGGCTGCACTCACACTCCCCACATCTGTCTACTAGGCTGCACTCACACTCCCCACTTCTGTATACTAGTCTGCACTCACACTCCACACTTCTGTCTACCAGGCAAATTTCACACTCCCCACTTCTGTCTACCAGGCAATTGTCACACTCCCCACTTTTGTCTACTAGGCTGCTTTCACACTCTCCACATCTGTCTACTAGACTGCTTTCACACTCTCCACATCTGTCTACTAGGCTGCACTCACACTCTCACATCTGTCTACTAGGCCGATGTCATACTCTCCACATCTGTCTACTAGGCTACTTTCATACTCTCCACATCTGTCTACTAGGCTGCTGTCACACTCCCCACATCTGTCTACTAGGCTGCACTCACACTCTCACACCTGTCTACTAGGCTGCTTTCACACTCTCCACATCTGTCTACTAGGCTGCACTCACACTCTCACACCTGTCTACTAGGCCGCTGTCATACTCTCCACATCTGTCTACTAGGCTGCACTCACACTCTCACACCTGTCTCCTAGGCCACTGTCACACTCTCCACATCTGTCTACTAGGCTGCTTTCACACTCTCCACATCTGTCTACTAGGCTGCTGTCACACTCTCCACATCTGTCTACAAGGCTGCACTCACACTCTCACACCTGTCTACTAGGACGCTGTCATACTCTCCACATCTGTCTACTAGGCTGCTTTCACACTCTCTACATCTGTCTACTAGACTTCTTTCACACTCCCCACTTCTGTCTACTAGGCTGCACTCACACTCCAAACTTCTGTTTACTTGGCTGCACTCACAATCCCCACTTGTGTCTACTAGGCCGCCGTCACACTCCCCAATTCTGTCTACTAGGCTGCACTCACACTACCCACTTATGTTAACTAGACTGCTTTCACACTTCCCACTTTTGTCTACTATGCTGCCGTCACACTCTCCACTTCTGTCTACTAGGCTGCACTCACACTCCCCACTTCTGTCTAGTAGGCTGCACTCACACTTCTCACTTTTGTCGACTAGGCTGCACTCACTCTCCCCATTTCTGTTTACTAGACTGCACTCACACTCCACACTTCTGTCTACTGGGCTGCACTCACACTCCCCACTTCTGTTTACTAGGCTGCACTCACACTCCCCACATCTGTCTACTAGGCTGCACTCACACTCCCCACTTCTGTATACTAGTCTGCACTCACACTCCACACTTCTGTCTACCAGGCAAATTTCACACTCCCCACTTCTGTCTACCAGGCAATTGTCACACTCCCCACTTTTGTCTACTAGGCTGCACTCACACTCCCCACTTTTGTCTAGTAGGCTGCTGTCACACTCCCCACTTCTGTCTACTAGGCTGCACTCACACTCCCCACTTTTGTCTAGTAGGCTGCTGTCACATTCCCCACTTCTGTCTACTAGGCTGCACTCACACTCCCCACTTTTGTCTAGTAGGCTGCTGTCACACTCCGCACTTCTGTCTACCAGGCAATTGTCACACTCCCCACTTTTGTCTACTTGGCTGCACTCACACTCACCACTTTTGTCTAGTAGGCTGCTGTCACACTCCCCACTTCTGTCTACTAGGCTGCACTCACACTCCCCACTTTTGTCTAGTAGGCTGCTGTCACATTCCCCACTTCTGTCTACAAGGCTGCATTCACACTGCCCACTTTTGTCTACCAGGCAACTGTCACACTCCCCACTTTTGTCTACCAGGCAACTGTCACACTCCCCACTTTTGTCGACTAGGCTGCACTCACACTCCCCACTTTTGTCTACAAGGTTGCTGTCACACTCCCACTTCTACCTACTAGGCTTCTTTCACACTCCCCACTTTTGTCTATTAGAATGCTGTCACATTCCCCACTTCTGTCTACTAGGCAGCTGTCACACTCCCCACTTTTGTCTACCAGGCAACTGTCACACTCCCCACTTTTGTCGACTAGGCTGCACTCACACTCCCCACTTTTGTCTACAAGGTTGCTGTCACACTCCCACTTCTACCTACTAGGCTTCTTTCACACTCCCCACTTTTGTCTATTAGAATGCTGCCACATTCCCCACTTCTGTCTACTAGGCAGCTGTCACACTCCCAACTTCTGTTTACTAGGCTGCTGTAACACTACCCACATCTGTCTACTAGGCTGCTGTCACACTCCCAACTTCTGTTTACTAGGCTGCTGTCACACTCCCCACATCTGTCTACTAGGCTGCTGTCACACTCCCAACTTCTGTCTACTAGGCAGCTGTCACACGCCCAACTTCTGTTTACTAGGCTGCTGTCACAATCCCACATCTGTCTACTAGGCTGCTGTCACACTTCCCACTTCTGTTTACTAGGCTCCACTCACACTCCCAACTTCTGTTTACTAGACTGATATCACATTCACCATTTCTGTCTGTTAGGCTGCTGTCACTTTCCCCTCTTCTGTCTACTAGGCTGCTGTCACAGTCCCTACGTCTGTCTACTAGGCTGCTGTCACACTCCCAACTTCTGTTTAATAGGCTGCTGTCACACTCCCCACTTGTGTCTACTAGGCAGCTGTTACAATCCCCACTTCTGTCTACTAGGCTGCTGTCACACTTCCAACGTCTGTTTACTAGGCTGCTGTCACACTCCCCACTTCTGTCTACTAGGCTGCTGTCACACTCCCCACTTGTGTCTACTAGGCTGCTGTCACACTCCCAACTTCTGTCTACTAGGCTGCACTCACACTCCCCACTTCTGTCTACCTGGCTGCTGTCACACTCTCCACTTCTGTCTACCAGGCTGCACTCACACTCCCCATTTCTGTTTACTAGACTGCTTCAAACTTCCCAAACCTGTCTACTAGGCTGCTGTCAAACTACCCACACCTGTCCACTAGGCTGTTGCCACACTCCCCTCACGTGTCTGCAAGGCTGCTGTCACACTCCCACACATCAGTCTACTAGGCTGCTGTCACACTCCCCACATCTGTCTACTAGGCTGCGGTCACACTCCCACACATGTCTACTAGGCAGCTGTCACACTCCCCACACATGTCTACTAGGATGCTGTACCACTCCCCACTTCTGTCTGCTAGGCTGCTGTCACTCTCCCCACACCTGTATTCTAGGCTGCTGTCACACTCTCCACACCTGTTGCGTTTGACTTCTCTACATTTACCACAGCCGTCTTGAAAAAAAGCACGCTTGACTACATTGGAGATCTAATCGGAACACTTCAATTTATTCACGAACCATCATACACAGAGTTATCATTCAATTAAATGTAATGCAGTCGAAACAGTCACTCTTTATTTTTAAGATGTGAACATACCAGTAAAACTATATTGGTATAATAATTTAAAAGATCTATATTAATAACTGTATTAATAAACTGATATTTCGTTCAAACCTAGTTTCATCTCCTTTCTTGGGGACGCCCGTGGCGCAGTGGTAGAGTCGCCAATTTGTAACTTCTCTGTCTGCTTAGCCTCTCACCACGTGGGTTTGAGTACCATTCCTGGCGAAGGACTTAATGTGAGAAGGTATTCCAGCTGACTTGCGGTGCGACGGTGGTTCTACTCAGACATGTGTCTGGGGTCTTCCTCCACCAAAAAGCTGGACGTTGCTATAATGATTATAAATGGTCGCTGCAATGTATTTCAAAAACAAAACAAACATCTTCTTTACTCAAGGATGACCGTGGTTACTTGTATATAAAATGCACGTGGACGCTGACGTGAAAATTCGGCTGTACACAGACAACAATTCTGTGTGAAGAGAAGTCTGAACAATGAAAACTTCCCGCAATTTGGATATAACTCCTGCCACTTATGTTAAAGCACATGACAGAAGTTTGGTGATTAACTACTTGCCGCGTTTTTGTTTTGCGTTGTCTGTTGCCGTGACAAGTTAAACATGGTCGCATCAATATTCGAAATCAAAAACAAACGAAATCGATATCGTTATTTGAAGTGATTTATGTTACTGTCAGAAAATGATGTCAGTTTTATTTCGGTTATTTTTTATTATTATATAAGTGGTAAAGAAAAGATACTTTATTAGGCTGCACCTGAAAGGTAAACTGTTTAATTCATTAAATGTAAAAGGTGATGTTGTTTTCATCGCATGCTCACTAATTGTGTTAATGTGTGCATGTGTTTGCATGTGAGCGCGAGTGTGTGTCTATTGTTCAATAGACGATGGATTTGAGCAGAGTGATTGAGCAGTGAGCAGTATGTGAAGTTTTCATGTATGTACATACAATGCTGTTCATCTTACTGCTTACCCCGGTGTGCTATTGTGCCTTTGTATTGTATTGATTTATTATTTGTAATCTTCATATTGGTGGTAGGGAATAAAGATTATATATGGATATCATTATGTCAATAATATAAATTTGTCAATAATAGGCAAGACACTTGATGGGTTTTCGAGTACATCAGTAACATTTCATTCGCCACCAATATACGCGTACTCGCCATTGCAGCACACAGTGGTAGGTTCGATACCCAGTAAAGATTATTTTGTCTTTTTCTGAGTTGAACCGGACTCATACCGCAGAAATTACAGGAACAGTGGATAGTTTGTTCAATACATATGAACTTACCCCATTCAGACATCCTGTTGGACACGAGGCTGTACAATCTGGGCCGTAAAATCCGTTCGGACAATCGTTACACACAATGCCTGGAAGTTAAAGCAACAATTGTTCAAATATTAAACATCAAACTAATATAAAAAACTGAAACAACGGTTTCTTTTGTTTCTGTTTTATTTATCTCAAACTTTCATACTGTTTGTGTCGAATTTTATATTACGACACACGGGCGGCTATATGTCTTTAAAATGCCGATACTTAATCTTAACCCTTTACACAGTTGCAAGACAGTCAATTGCATACACAGTTGCAAGATAGTCCATTGCATACACAGTTGCAAGATAGTCCATTGCATACACAGTTGCAAGATTGTCAATTGCATACACAGTTGCAAGATAGTCAAATGCATACACAGTTGCAAGATTGTTAATTGCATACACAGTTGCAAGACAGTCAATTGCATACACAGTTGCAAGAAAGAGAAAACCACCGGAAGACGTATATTTCTTCCTTCAAAGCAGACGCCAGTGTATCGATTAATGTTAGCAATCATCGATGGCTCGGATTTGGTTTGTGATTACGACCATCGTGTTTGCATGTATTGCCTTGGGTGTACATGTAGCAGGCTTCCGCATTTACATGACTGAGTACCAAGGTGAAGGTTTGTATATCTTATTTCTGTTCACACGCTAAAGTAGGTAGATTATTTAGGTTTTGAACAGATATATCTTT
Organism: Sinonovacula constricta; assembly: GCA_007844125.1. Taxonomy (NCBI): domain Eukaryota; kingdom Metazoa; phylum Mollusca; class Bivalvia; order Cardiida; family Solecurtidae; genus Sinonovacula; species Sinonovacula constricta. Next base: position 50,918,203 of record CM017570.1, read on the forward strand.
TCATTTTTACAAATGTAAAGCTAAATGCCAAATATTACAAATGACAATATTAAATAACCATTTGTACCTGTAAATCCGACATCGCCAAACTTTGTGAGTAAGTTTCCATGTATGTTGAACACAATGAATTTAAAGATAGGCCTTGGTCATCTGGAACATGTTATGTTATGATTTTTTTTCTTTCTCGGTATCTGATTTTTTATTTTCAAAGTTTATTTGTATGGAAGCATTTTTGTATCAAGATTATGTATACAGTGAACACAGTTGATCTTTTCCTAATCTTAACCTACTTCACACATTTAAAGTAAAATGGACGAAGACACATTAGGAGAAACAGTAAAATCAGAAGGACCTGTATGTCCTTAATCCCGATGGAATTAGTATTGCAACAAAACAATGCTATTAAGTAAGTTCATATATATGTGCTACTGTGGTTTAAAATAACACACTGGACAGACATTAAGAACACAACTTAACAAACGTTACTGTCAACTGAAAGTTAGTATGGCATTCAAACTACAAACACTTCAGAAGTGCTATGTTAAAAAGCATTCATGTACGCTGGCAGAACTGGCCTTGCTTTTTGTAAGATTTGTGCGGACCTTACACAAATCGTTTGTGTATATTGTGGGTGAATAATCATTGCATATATGCTAGTTTTAACCTTTCTTGCTCAATGAATCGTTCAGAGTAATATTTTCCTGGTTATGGACTGTTGTGTTGCTAATAGAAAATCTCAAGTTGTTACAATTCAGTCCGAACATCGGAGAAAATGCCAGGAGTATTCCTATATGTTTTTTTAAGAATGGGTCTAAAGCCTGCACATGGTTGCATTTTTTAAATAATTGTATTAATAGTTTTGCATTTATTGAATTATTTATTCCTGAAAAGTTGTTTAAAGCAAATAAATAAACCACATGAACTATATAAAGACAAAAATGTCACCATCTTCTACCTTTATTAATTTATCATATCACAACAACATAATTAACTAACAATAATTAATAATTTTCCAAAAAAAAGACATTAAAATTGACCTGCGAAGATCTGATTTAAATTGCCATTTCCCCGGCAACTTGTATGCCGATCTCTGTCATTTTTTCGGCATTTCCACAAACGTTGACAAAATGCGTCAAGTTCGAACAATGTCTATAAAACCGATTAAAGTTATACCAAACCAGTTATCATCCAGCGATATAGTCCCGCGTCAGCGTTTGCCTACTGTTGACATTGCCAGCTTAGCGTGTGATCGTCTTAGACGGGTCCACTCCTTTCGTAAGTAAGGATGTACACTAACTTTAAAGGTTTTAAAAAAGTAATCATACACATGAAATAAACCAAAATCAGTTGTTTCTGCCATTTTTCATGAAGGTTACAGACCCGAACAGATAAATAAATGAATAGAACGCCGTTTTCCGATTTTGGACCTGTATTTCATCACCGTTAGAAAGTGCCTAAACAGACTTTCCCCATGCGCACATTCCAGTGAGCATTCCATGTATAGGTGTCGCGCTCTCTCGTGTCGCCAATAAGCAAGGATACTGGTTTACAGTCGCCATAGCTGGGCGTCTGAAACGTGCTCTCCGACAGTATGGGCAAATATTTTTTCTCAAACAACCAAATTTCTCTAACAACCAAAATAATATATTATTACACGAAACAATTTATCAGAAATGTTGATGTTTTTATGTCCTACATCTATGCCGAAAGCAAAACATAACACCCCCCTACCTAATGCACTACCTACCTGAGGCATAATGTAAAGTGGTCTATGTTAACACTACGAAATCCACCATTTACTTTTGAAATCGGGTCCAGATCATCATGTGGGTAATTCTCTCCGACATCAATATGTTTTAGCACCAATCATCATTATAACAATCATATTTATGTTGAAAATAACTGTGACAGCAGTTTGTCCTGCACTGAAGTATTGTTAAGAATTGTCTTTATAAAGAATAAATTTTGAGTTTGAGAATAAAGGTTACTCAAATTATCAACAACGGGGATAATAAATTGTTACATGTATTTGATGAAGGCAAACTAGCTGTTACTGTCTTGAAACTTGGATTAATGAAACGCACGCAGGACCCTGTCCTTAATATATAAGGTCTTGTGTCTTTGTATACATCAGACATGCTGATAAAACGAGGTTGTACTATGTGAAAATGCGCGAAAACCACTTACAAACTGCACAAACATCTAGAAAACAAATAGAGGCATTTGTAAACAGTGAAAACTGAACATACAAGACATCTTGGCTAAAGTGATATGAAACGAGGCTCTGTAATAACCAATTATGATCATCCAAACTAATCAATGTGTATTACCTAATGAATCTACGTCACATTGTGTGATGTATGTGTTTTCTTTCAACAGATCTTGTTCATTGGATTGCACTCCTGCAGATTCAAGCCTTGATAGCCGCAATTGCAGCCGTTGTCATTCTTATAATTACCCCATGTACAGGAAAACACACCCAGAAGTTGTTACTTGCGGCCGCACTTTTCCTGCTCATTTGAGGTAATATACAGTTCCAAACCCACTGAATCCAAGCAATTAATTTGCCTGCCTGCCTGATGTTTCTAACTTTATTGCTAATAAATAGTTGACATACTACATCTTTCTTTTTAATGAACAATGTTTACATGGCGGATAAAAGAACACTACTCTCATTGCGGCAAATTTTATCTCATACATCAATCTAGTTTACCTTAAACACGTGTAATTGAACCATTTAAGAGTAGATTTATAGTTATAATGTTATATTTGTTCTTGGCTCAGCGGGTAAACCTATTGATAACATATATTTTGTTTGAAGCATTTCAGATAATACTGAGTGAAAAGTTATCCATCACTAAACTGATCACAAAACGTTCCATTATTCTTTGACAATCTAGATAGTATCACATAGTATCAATATTAAAGTTAAATTTAAAGAGTAAGTACTTGCTAAAGCTTCAAAGTTCTATGCACATCTCGATAGAGGTCTTAAGTCAACTCGCACACATATTAAAGTATCAATATTCTTTTTACTGCACTTCGCAACCACGTTGGTAAATATTGTAATATGAGTGTTGGAGTGTTTGACATTATCCGCCTAACTGTTGACTCGGTGAGATTTTGTTTTGTTTTTGAGAATGAAAAAACAACTGTAGTAAGTGTGAAGTTGGAAAGCTCAACAACCCAGGTTTAAGCACTTCAGTCTGTTATGGTGCCGATGGTCACTTGATGTTTTCTATATGTAATGCAACTTTTGAGTGTTAAATCCCTTTTGTCTGTCCCTTTGTCTTATAGTAGTTCACTTTTTTTTAAGATATGCAATACTTATCAGACCATTTTCAAATTTTACTTTGAAATTGGCCTTTTATTCTGTCCGCAGTTGGTATTAATGATGGCTTCTTATTATTGCAATGTTCTACTCTTATTTACATTTTTAATCTCATATGTAAAATTAGTGCGCATGAAGATAGTCATTGCTTTATTGGCAACGACGAGTTGTACCATTAATTGCCAGGTCTGATATGAATATGCGATGTGTAATCATATAGCCCCTTTGGAAGCTTTGTCTTTTCGTTTAGATAATCCGAAGCAATAGCGTAATAGGTTAAGTGACCTTTATTCACGCGGAACGTGTACACCCGTATTTGCATATCTGTATTTGTATATCTATCTTTGGGCACAGTTTTCTGTTCACATTGCTGCCCAAACACAGCAAGTTCACAATTAACGTTACGAAATTCCTAATACTATTCTTATCGTTCTTCTCTTTAACGATCTGTCAATGTTACAATGTTATACATCGATGTATAGTTTTATAGTAAATGTGGCCATAATCTGTGAACGTTTACCAATGCATGTACGCACATGTGGGGAACATCAGATTAACACATCTTAACACATCTTGGAGATGCACAGTCTCATGATCGAAGGTTCAAATATCAGCAACAGAGAACATTGGATTGGGTCATGTTAACAAAATTTCTACGTATTTGCTTGACAAAAAGACAAAGTAAACACAGAACTGGTCGGCGTATGTCACACCAATATCGGTAGTATATTATATTCACGGCATTGCTAAGTATTTGGACAATCAAATGCCGAAGGTTTAAGTCATTGTTATTTTTTCGCGCAGTTATGAAATGCATTTCACATTTATCAGTCAGATGTTGTAGTATTCATGCCATTCGGTTCTTTTCGGCGGTATCCTGACAGGTCCATTGTTTAAAAATGGCCAGGGTGATCCTATCTGTTAATACATTTTGATGACTTCTTGTCACTTCAGCTTTGTATCACGTATGTATTTTTTTCAAGCTACTTGGTTTAAACAGCTTTTAATGGGAAGGCCAAAAATATTTGTCGATTATATGTTACGTTTGAATTACACATCCGCGCGACAAATAACGTTTTTTAAAGTTAAAACATACTGGGCGCCCTTTTATGTTTTGCATCAACGCTATTTCTTGTCAATGAAAAACATCTACCCATTATATTATAAATGTTGTAGGTCAAGCAGTAATCGGGCTAGTTAGTTATCTTCCGACTCATAGCCTACAAGATATTCGACGATACCATTTGGTTTGGAGTGAAGACCGTCGCCAAAGGTCAGCCATTATCTTCCGACTCCTTACCATTGTTATTGACGGCTGGATGTCTCGAGTTTGTCATCGGCATCGGAATTTTAGTAATAATAGTGTGCTGGTACCATTCAGATCAAATCAAAAGACGACACATTAGTAATGAAGAGACGTACGCAATTGGTACGGAAATAGGAAGAGGGACGGTGACAACACATGTAAACTCCGGTAGTGAGATTGAGATGGGTGAGGTCAATAGATGTCCAAACTCAGTGTACAATATTCCTGACCGCAATGGGTGCCAGATACCTGTGTACAATGACCGCAATGGGTACCAGATACCTGTGTACAATGACCGCAATAGGTACCAGATACCTGTGTACAATGACCGGAGAGTAATGTATTCAGCGCGTTCTTTTAACAGGGACTTTATGTACTGAAATTACTTGGAAGAGCTGGAAAAGCTTTTTACCTAGAGTCTTTGTTAACCTTTGCCAATGAGAATACATCCCGGAACTTACATAAGGTGGGACTGATGGGATAAAGATTCAACGTGCAACTTGTAACTTTGCCAGTATCAAATGTACAAAGAATGTGACAGAGGAGATGTCGATTCAGCATGCAATATTACAAAGAAAACGGCATATACCAAACAGATATATGTGTCATGAGTTTCATCGATTGAGGGCTTTACATAACCAATGACTAAATTCAGCGTCTCCCTTAACCAATAACATTACTTTCAGAACTAAAATAGGATGTGAAAGGGTGGACATAATATACAGCGTCTTTTAACGACAAAGTTTATAAAACTCATAAACAGTAAGGCAGATGGGACCTAGAATTAGCGTTTTCCTCAACCACCAAGTTTCAGAATGTAACTTTACTAACGGCAATGTATATAGAACTTAGATGGGATGTGACAGATGTTATCAAGATCCACCTCTTAAATTTCCCAATGATAATTACATCCCGATACTTAAACAGGAGCTGACAGGTGGGATCTGGATTAAACGTAAACGTTTGACAATGTTATTAAGGGAGTTTTACTATTGAGATTAATTAAACCAATTACAAACACTTTTTTTATAAAATGTGAACGAATGGACATAAATTTAACGTCATACTTTGCCAATAACAGTGGATATAGAATTTATACATGAGGTTACAGATTAGGGGTCTTAATTCAGCGTGCCTTTACAAACAATCAAAACTTCACTTGCTGTGAAAGGATGGACATTGATTCTAAGTTTGCCAATACAACTTTATATAGCTCCAACGATTTAACGAAAAAATCTGCCATAGACCATACATTAAAAACTTTACAAAATGATCGATTCCAATACATATTTAAAGTGATACATGGCTTAAGGCTGAACGTTTATCTGTCTCCAAATATAAATACTCAAAACGTGTAAAATATAACGGTTATTTATCTCACTAACCAGAAAAATATATATATAACTAAAAACTTACTTTCGCTTACGTACCAAACGTAAACTGTGGCGGCGTTGTTTGTCTGACGATTTCTAGATTTGAGCTGTTCCAGCCTACGACTTAATTTTTTTATTAAACCAAGTTAACCTTCCTGTCTTTGGGGTCGGACATCCTTCGTCCACCATTGTCATTTACGAATTAAGGATCACGGACGAAAGTAAATTTGGGTTCCGTGATAATGCGAACGCTTACGTAACTTATCGGAACGTTTTGTTTCAATGTTTGGATCCATTTTACATTAAATAATTATATCCCTGTCCCATATTATTTCAAATGACATAATAAATGATAAAACGACATATGTAACGAAACAGAGATGGTTCCAGGAGGGGAGTGATAGGGGATGCATCCCCCAACAACCAGGTAAAAGAGAAAAAAACACATACATGCTAGTTTTAAAAAAAATAAGCATTTAAAGTATTTTTTTCTGTTCAATGCTTAGGTGGAGTTTGTGTCCTTTATTTTGTATATATATATCTAGCTTTTACTGCGATAAAAGTTGTATGGATCTAGATTCATGCACCACCGGCACCCAACCAAACTTTTCTGGATCCGCCCCCGTAACGAACCATTTCATATGTTCTAGTTCATTCGCTACGTAAACGCCTGGTCCTTACATTAAAATGAGCTGATACATTTCTACATTGATTCGCAATTCCAAACGACTCCATCATAAATATTGTGCTCTTCTATCTAGACATTTGTAATGCAATGTCGGGATTTCTCGAATGTGTATGTTTTATAACTTTCCTCTCGACTCGGTTTTGTATGCTTAACCAGAAAGCGTTAATTATTTTGTAAGCGAGATTTCATAATCTGAAACACACTTTTATTACCTTTATCATCTGTATTTACTTTGCGTCTGTGCATATCTTTCCAAATTGCAATGTGCATGTATACTTTTTACTTTTTGAAAATATTTTAGTACGTTGATTTAACGCTACCAGCTAGCCTTCCGCTTGAATGCAAAACCGTCTAGGCACAGTCAGTCTGAACAACTATTTTAGTTTATTATAAAAAATGGAATGATTGTCGAACCATGACGAATAACTGAACGTAATATAGCAATTGATCTCTTGTATAAATGTTAACATGCATTTCAAACAAACATGATTTAGGTAAAATTAAGATTAAAAAGCCTTAATTCTTCAATTTAGGCGATCAGAAATGTAGCAACTTTTTCTGTCATTGCATTTAGCAATAATAATAATGATGATGATGATGATGATGATAATAATAATAATAATAATAATAATAATAATAATGATAATAATAACAATAATAATAATAATAATAATAATAATAATAAACTTAATAACATCAATCATAATAAATGCTTTAATATACTGTGTCTGCTGCAACAACTTTTAATTACTAGGCATATCAGAAATACCGTGAAAAAGAATGGAGTTTTATGTCTGCCATCGCCAGAAATATATGGCATATTTTAAACGTGTATGACGGTCCAACAAGTTTTCGTGGTACTAAACAATTTTACTGCTTACTGATATAATAAGTAATGGAAAAGGAACAAAGTTTTGTTCAACTGATACTAATTTACTCACTTCAGTAAAATTCATTCAATGAAGACTTTCCAAATCCTATTCCCAGCGTTTTTAAAAACACACATACTAGCCCATTTTCCATGACGTCACCAACAAGTTTTCGGGGGTCATCTCAAAACAATAATACAAGTAGACTAATTAATCTGCCTTTCATGTGTTCTTAAATGTAAATAGCATTATAAAAACAACATCTGGTGAAAATATCAACAACAAGGTAAACACGATTGACGTTATTGCTGTGAACAATCACTACAAATTAACTTAGACCTATATAATACATAAATTTAAATATACTGTAGTACAGGTCTTTGGAATTAAACAATGTTTAGGACAACATTTTCTTTCTTAAGACAGGTCTTAGGACAACATTGTTTCTTGAGACAGTTTTAGGAGAAGATTCAGTCTTCAGAATTTGCACTGTGACATGGGCAGATAAAAGAGTCGTGCCTCCTGAGTACCTTTACCTTTGTGCAAAATTGTAAGTGTACCCAGTGACCACAACCTTCCATATCACATTGACCCCAAGTTATGATGGATAAAATCATGTCATTGTTGGTTTTGTTTACATATACTCTTTTGCAAACACAGCATTTCTCAGATTCTGGGTGGTTGTCTTCATGATCTGAGTCATCAGACCTTCCAGTGCTACTGGTGTCAGATTGTGGGGGCTTTTCGACTCCAGAAGGTCCCGGTTCACAAGGGAATACAGCCTTAAAAGGTGTGGCAATTTTTTTTTATTTTTTATTCACTATGTCTGCCTTCTTGTTTGACCGAATAAAAGTCTCTGCCAGTTGAGAGTTTGTAATTTCTTTGCCAGAAGTTTGAATTTTGGATGTTAATTTTCTTTTCAAAGGTGGAACAAATCTGGGTATTTTATGTACAAGAAATGATTGTACTGAGGTTTGTAGACATTCATTGGTTAGTCAGACTGACTCTGCTTCTCTGACGTTATTTCATTTGGCATAAAACATTCAGGAGCAATAGCCTTCTTGTTGAATGGGACAATACCAGTTTTCCTAAAGGAATTGATGATGTTGGAAGGGGTCAATGCCTTAAAATAGGCCTTACATGCTAATTCACAAATATCATAACGTGTGATTTTGCCTTAATAATTCCTGACAAGCCCTATTGTAAGCAAACTTAAATGGATTAAAAAATGCCTGCATCTAATGGCTGCAACAGATATGATCTGTGTGCAGGTAAGACCATAAGAAAAACTTAACTCTGTAATGCCCACTGTAATAAAGGACTGAAATGAGAGGTTGCACCATCATACATAATCATGTATATTCATTCCGAAGACCACCAGGTATATGTTTTGAAAGGTGCTCTGTGATGTATTTGTGAAAAACTTCACTAGTTGACCAGCCCTTTTCAGACATGCATACCCAAGTACCTGGTAAAGCACCATTTAACAAATCATCTGAAAACCGCTTATCCTTAAAGACAAAATACGGAGGGACAGATTGGCCTATAGCACAGCAGCAGGCAATGACAGTTGTTGTGTTAGATTTAGGGGATGTTTTTGCAGGAATTGTCATTCCCTTGCGACCAACAATATTTGGTGGTTTGTGTTCGGCGTGATACCAGTTTCGTCCACATTGAATATTCTCTGGGCTTTTCCATGCACATCATATTTTTAGCACTTTGTTCAATTCTTCGTAGTAGTTTTTAACTATTTCAGGACTAACTGCTTTCGCCCTGGCCAGTGATAGTCCTTTTGGCTTCAATCCTTTAAGACTTGGGTGCCTTCTTAGAAATCTAATTAGCCACATCTCGCTTAACATTTTGGCATTTTTATTAAGTTTTCCTGAAAATGTAGCTAATACTCTCAGTTCAAAATACGAATAACCGTTAGCAAATAAAGCCATCTTAGTGATATGATCAAAAAGCAATTGCTCTACTTCTTCTGATAACAGGGCAGCAGACCCTAATTTGGTGACATCTGCCTTAATAAAGCCACGTGCCCTGTCTCTAAGGGTCTGCTCAGGAATACCATACAGTTTTGCAGCTTTATAAATTGACATTCTGCCTGCCTTCTATGCTTCAAAAGCTTCATGGAAAGATTCTGGCTGGTAGTTTCGGTGTTTGCTTTTCTCGCATGGATGTAACTAAAATAATGAAAAATTGTTATTTGTAGTCTTAGGTGTAGGGGAATATTATAATTTGTCACATTGTAAATCTGTTAGATATATTTTAAAGCCAGCACAAACAAACACACACACACACACACACACACACACACACACACACACACACACACACACACACACACACACACACACACACACACACACACACACACACACACACACACACACACAAACACATTCACTCAGAGACACACACACCAACACACAGAGCCATACAAACACAGTCCAAACTCCCACTTCTAAATAGGTTTCTTAATCTAACATTTGTTTATTACTTTGAATAGACCCCCCCCAACATGTGATGGTCGCTTACATGCTGCATAAAAGTAAATGAAGCGTTCCTGGGCGCTCATTTCAGAAGAGATATCAAGAAGGAAATTACTTAATTATTAAAGTAAAACATTGTTATTTGGATTTAGACATTAATTCTACACTTGTTTATTCTTATTTGGGCATCTTTTAACCTGTTTAACCGCATATTTTGTGAAAAAGTTTAATTTGTCAAAACTGTCAACAGTACGATCAAAACATTCAGTGCATTATGTGAATGTCTTGTTGCATGAAAGTTATATCGAGATTATTTAGTTTCAGTAGAAATGAAAATCGTCCAAGTTGTTTAGTTTGTTTGCATGACTTAACAATAATGTTCCTCTTAAGGATAAAAAACTTGATAACTGTGTATACATAGAATATAATTTATTAAAAACAAAAATTTCAGAATCATGTAAATCTTAAAGCAAATGATACCATACTTTAAATATCATGCAAAAATTAAAAGCATATATTTACATTAAGTAATATAATACACTGTATTATAAGAACAAATCGGAACATGAAAACATTGTCTGAACATTTATAATGAAACCAATAACATTAATTTTAAACATTGAAATTATTTCTTACATGTCGCATCATAAGATAACTGCCGGCAAAAAAAAAATAAAGCTAATTAAATAAACATCACTATTAAATTCGAAGATATGTAGGTATTTTGAGCAGAGTATAAACTATACGACTATTCCGGAAGGGTAGGTAACCGCTATGTGGATGTACATATGCTGTCAGAAAAGTTATCTGCCTTTGGTTTTCACCCCATTCTTTTGAAGATTTTATTACATGAGAACTAAGCGAGTAAAACAATGTTTACGATTTCGACAACCTTGTGTTTTTTAGTATTTGTTGTTTAACTGTTTAACTTGTTTCCATGCAAAGCGACAATGAACGCATATTATCAATTAATATCCTCTAAGTTTGAAATATGTGAATTGAAGAAACTTGAGTGTCTGGTTATCTGTTTACTGTATAATGATAAGATCACTGAAAACCGTTACATTTACTGATTATTAAAGACTGAATCACTTTACATCTACCGTTTTTTACTATTTAAAAAGTAAAATCATATATTCTTTATGTGTTGTTATCATTATCAAGGCATTAATAATGATGCTGAACAAAAGGCCATGTTGAACATTGCTGATTTGTTTGTTGTTACGCGACATTGTATAACTAGCATTTTTGGTGACCCTTGCTGTACACAGTAAGGGCACTTGACCACTACTTCGGAATGTAGGGGAACCATTCAGTCGCAAAGGCTTTCTCTTTGTTTTTCTCATCTTTGCTTGCTTAGTTTACAATTTTTGACATTATCCATATTAATTAACGACATTTTGTAGGCACGTGTGTAAAAATGACGGATTTTCTTGACAATTCTCTTTTACAACTCCCATAGGGACGTCGCTTTTCGATTCGCCGGTTGTTTTTAGGCTTGTGTAAATGTCATTTCTGATTACTAAAGTTTAGCAGCCATTCAATCTGAAAGTGTGAACAATGAACAATGCTAGCTAATATTGAATGCTAGGATAGAGTTTTGTAAACCTGATTTAAGTACCCTGTTCTGTCCCTTTGGTGTTGGTGACTAATCAAGGCCACAACTATTATACAACTATTGGAATTTGAAAAGTTGCGTGTATTTTTTGTTCTAAACTATTATCGCTCCATTATTATTCTCATTATTGTATATTTTGTTCACACGTATTCGGTGCTAAAGTTTTTTCTTAAACGATCAACTGCACATTTTTAAAGCATAATGCGCTCTGTCAGATATGGACATTTTGTCATAATCCTGTAGCTGTTTTGTCAACCACAAAATATGAAATAAGTTTTTTTCTCACGAATTACAATCCACAGTCATGCAGCTACTATGTACTATGTATTATGAACAATCAATATTTTCGTAGACATACTTTGGGAATAAAAAGTTTTTAATATTGAGAATTGAATGATAATTATGTGCGATTCGTCGAGAAATGAAGCGTCAAATGCCTCACATCTAATTTTATAACAGCTAATAACAAAACTTTTCTTTTTGGGTTATGATAAAACACATTATAATTTGAACAATTTTAAATACCTTTGTATTTTCGGTATGCCCATGTAGCTGTGACAGGTGAACGATTTAGCTGTGACATGTGCAGATGTAGCTGTGACAGGTGCAGATGTAGCTGTGACAGCTGCAGCTGTAGCTGTGACAGGTGCAGAGACAGCTGTGACAGGAGAACGATGTAGCTTTGACAGTTGCAGACACAGCTGTAACAGGTGCAGATGTAGCTGTGGCAGGTGCAGACACAGCTGTGACAGGTGAACGATTTAGCTGCAACAGGTGCAGACACAGCTGTGACAGGTGAACGATGTAGCTTTGACAGTTGCAGACACAGCTGTAACAGGTGCAGATGTAGCTGTAACAGGTGCAGATGTAGCTGTGACAGGTGCAGATGTAGCTGTAACAGGTGCAAATGTAGCTGTGACAGGTGCAGATGTAGCTGTAACAGGTGCAGATGTAGCTGTAACAGGTGCAGATGTAGCTTTGATAGGTGCAGATGTAGCTTTGACAGGTGCAGATGTAGCTGTAGCAGGTGCAAATGTAGCTGTAACAGGTGCAGATGTAGCTGTAACAGGTGCAGATGTAGCTGTGACAGGTGCAGATGTAGCTGTGACCGGTGCAGATGAAGCTGTGACAGGTGCAGATGTAGCTCTGACAGTTGCAGGTGTAGCTGTGACACATGAACGTTTTTACAAATGATTAACTTTACACATCTAGACCGATAGAGACAACCGTGCATGTTAACATGTCACAGCTTGCAAACGGACAATCCTGAAAAATATCTTTTTCTGCCTTTCTATATTTTATATTTTCCATTCCATTATTTGTCATAGTGTTCTAAGGATCCATTGAACATGTTAACTACCCTTTAACTTCAATTTAACCAATCCTTTTCACTGTCCTTATTGGCGCCTATATGTGGACTGCTCAATGAAATTCGCACTTGGGGAAAGTTTGTTTTGCGGACTTTATAAATTTGATAAAATACGGATCCGTATAAGATAAACAGCGTTCTCCTTTATTTATTAATTTTATATTTATTTGTGTGTCTGTAACTTTCAAAATAACTTCTAAAGAACAATAATATATTGAGAAAGAAAACGACGGATTACGTTAAAAAATCTTATTTGTGTAATGTGAGGCTTTCTTACTTGATCCCATATTGCTTTCGTCTCTCTACCGCTTCCACATTTTGCGTCTCATTGGATGCTTCCCATCACCGACATTTTTCTTGTAATTTCACTTGAATATTTATCACGAAAATGCATGAGGACACTTACCATAATTCACTGCGGTGAGGGCAGAAGTCTGAACACCTGGATTAGGACTCATATGTATCGTACGAAATAACGAGGACCGAAACCTGTGAGAACCATCAAGGCAGATTGGGTTTCCGAAGGTTTACTGACGTAGCAAGGCGAAAGACCAATTAGAATTGTGATAATCGTACGTTAATTAAAGTATTAAGGAATTACATCGCTTTTATAGGAAAACAAGTAGTTATGTTGTTTTTTTAAGAACATAGTGTTCGGTTAGCCTGTTTACATATTTTAAACCTTATAAAAAGTGAATAAGTTAAAAGACCATTTCTATAAATCAAAATCATCAACTGCTATTTTTATATTATTTTATAGTATGATACAGTTATGAGAACTGCAGTCAACAAAGTGCAGTATTCTATAATCTCCATTAATAAATGAATAACTTTTCATAATCAGCAACAGTGAGACACTTAATCATTTACAAACAAAGGATGCCAAAGTGTGTTAAATCAATTGTTATTACAGGACTTTTGCATACAAGTGGACAAATAATAGGTAATCTTTTATAAAAATAGATCTATAAATACAATAAATAATTAAATAAAATGTATTTTAAGTCTTGTAAAGGTATTTCACAAATTGTTGTGATTTTTTTTGTTGTTGTTGGTTGTGAACATTTTGTGTTGGTTTGGTGTTGTTTTGTTTAAAGGAAATGTATTTTTCAACTCCAAATTAAATTAGAATTCATTGTCATGTTTAACTTTAGATTCTTCTTTTGAATATAGTCAAAAATAGCGTTCGGCATTTTTTTGTAATTCAGGTAGGCGATTGAAAGTCTTGTATTTGGCATATTTGGACTAGTAAGATGTGAGCCAGAGGTTGGAGATCATACTATGGTACTACTTTATCTGCAAGCTGTAGGCTAGCTCGCAGGTATATTGCTAAATTGGATCTCAGCTAAGGTATTGACATGTTGTCATAAAAGAGTCAGACAAGCAAAAACACCATTTCATGTTAGTCGGCCTGGGTTTTAACAATGTTATATGATGACAACATTTCAGCGTATGATTAAATATTGGATGGGTAAGTCTCATTTGCGTCAGAGCATCACTTATTAAGATGACATCAGTATCGTGTGTAAGACTATTGACGAACACTGTGAACGCTTACGGGCAATGTTTGAGCGCTATTGCTTATTCAGACTTTGGCCGAACTTTTTTTTCTGAAAACGGATGCAAATACACCTTGTTTGTGTTGTTTTAATACAAGAAGTTGTGATGGAACGTGTTGTGGTGTATAAAGGTAGGGCTCTCAGCCACCATGAAAGAAGTTATCCAACTCAAAAGTTTGATTGTTTTGGCACTAAAGAGGACTGTTGTTGATACATTTAATGACTAAAACACTAGAGTGTATGGGTTCGACCCTATCAATTGAGTTTATTCACTGCATTGCACGACAATGCAAGACACCAGGGTATACCCTGGCCATTGTTTCTTCAGATAAATAGATTCCAGATTTAGGCCAGGCTTTGGTGGGTTTGTTAAAACTCGTGTCCATGAACGTCTGCGTTGTGTTTTTAGAAAGAGTCTGTCCCATTTAGTAAGGTTGTCATTTTTGTCTATGCACCTGCAGTACCGACAACGAACCAGACGGCTGACATCTTATTGACAAATTTGTCTAAATTATGGCTTCCCAAGTCGCCTCCATAGTGACCAGGGTTATATTTTGATGACCAGATAATAAAAGACGTATGTCGCATTGCTAACATTTAAAAATATTGCACCACCCCCAGTAATTAACTAGATACCTTTAAACTTGCTTGGTGCATTCGAGAAAGATCAAACGGTCAATTGGAATGCATATGTAGGCCTAAAACCCTATAAGACATAAAACTGTTGAGTAAACTAGCTACTTATGTTGGGCGACTTCTCTGACAGGCAATATATGCTTTCGTTTACATTTAGCCTGATGCCTGTCCCAAAATCACGTCTAAGTATGTCGAGGGTCTTAAGAGTTTATCGTTTGCATACCGGTTTAACAGCAAAGTGGCACGTAAATGTCATTAAAAGAGATATGACTAAAGGAGACGCAATATTCGAATCGAGCCAGGTGATCGTGTTCTGGTGAGGAATGTAGGCCTTGAGGGAAAAGCAAGTTAGGACTATGATGTCCTTGTTGATGAATCCTAACCAAATGCTGACATTCCATTCTTCTATGTAAAACCGGAACAGTGGGAATGTGGGCCACAGCCAAACCATTTTAGCAGGCGAGTGTACTGGCCACTTTGGTTCATTAGTACGTAATATTGAGTTGAAGGTCTTATTTTTTTTTGGATGGTATGTTATTCAATCAAGAAGGAACGGTGTCATATTGAGGACTTAAGCTTCCGCCTTTTGTTCATCGGAGGAGTAGCAAAGAAAACACCTGGTTGAACGGCAGTCAGACATATACATATCTTGCGGTGACATTCAGGAAATAATTAATATGCATTTTCACATGAAATCTGAGGTATTGGCCAATGTGAGAATACTTTTTGTTTAACTCATTACACACTAATATTTATCAATTTATTGACTCACATTTGTCAGATGGTTGAGCTACTTTGGACAGACATCCGATTATAGTGTATACAAAATGTATGTGCAACCATATGTTAATTATAATTCATAAAAATAGGATGTATTTTACTTGTTTAAATTAATGAATATTACCCATGGTTCATTTTAAACATTCATGGATGTTGAGGAACCTGTTTCAGAAAGTTTTGTAACATTTAGAAATAATGTATATGTAGTAAACCAAACGGTTCATTGTGTTCACGGGCTATGGAGTCTAGTGAGGTCTTTACCGGAGATGTATTGGGATTTCCGGCTGTAAATTATCTACGGTATACAATTTCAATAGTAGAAAGTACTGTATACGATAAGTTAATAGGTAAATAAGAAAAGGTCCTATCAAAAGTTTCACAGATATTTAAATTGTATCTACCTGTAGACAAAGGCAAACAAGGTAAATGTAAATGTGACAAAAACACAGAGACGAGACATAACACACAAAAAGAAAAAAAAACATCAGTTACCGCCTTGGAACGGTCAGTCGACAAAAGGGCCAACTGGGGTGCTTAAACCTGGTTTGTGAAGCGCTCCATCCTCGCACTTCCTCAAGTTTTTCTATCAAACAAACAGTGTAAATAAAAATATCCCGTCAAAGTGAAACAACTAACACTAAGCACCTGCTTTGGGAGTTAAAACAGATATAATGAACGTATGTACATACATAATAACTAGTAATACAATTAACTAACAGCATATGTACAGTATGTACAGTAGATAAAAGCCTCGGCGACCTAAAAATTCCAAATGAAAAAGTAGTTTAAAAAAAAAAAAAATAAAGCAGTACAAGCACTGATATGTAATAAGAACAATATAATGACGTCATACAATGTCATGACGTCATATGCCAAAAGTGTCAAAAGTGAAATGTAATAAATACGAAAGAAATCATAGAATTTTAGAAAGAAAAATCAACAAAATAAAACGTAGTATTGTTTAGAGTTAATACGTTTTAAAATAGCATATACAAGCCGAGGATTTATCCGCAGTTGACATATTATATGTAGCAAAGGTATCAAAAAACCCGATGCTATATCTACTGTGCAATTTCACGTAAAGGGTATGGAGACTGCTCAAGTTGTCCAACCTATATAG
Organism: Sinonovacula constricta; assembly: GCA_007844125.1. Taxonomy (NCBI): domain Eukaryota; kingdom Metazoa; phylum Mollusca; class Bivalvia; order Cardiida; family Solecurtidae; genus Sinonovacula; species Sinonovacula constricta. The sequence goes on from CM017570.1 coordinate 50,935,344, forward strand.
GGCACGACTGGAGAGATTAAGAGACAAGAAATCCAACAGTGACTGTCCAATTATGGCTTTAAGTCACTGTTGTATATAGTCTCAACGACCTTTCCGGTCATCGTGTAATTTAAAAGCAATGCAAGTTCTTGACTGTAAAAGGGTCAATTGCAAGCAATGCAGAACATCGATTCTTGGTTTGTAACCTTCTGCAATACATTTTCTGATAAGTTTTTTAAAGTGGTCAGAAAAGTAATTGAGATCCTCGATCATTTTTAACTTAAAACATTTCCATAAAATGCAGGATGGCTTATGCCTTTCTTCATAGGTGTTTTCATACTGCTATTATACTTAGAAGCAATACAACCATTGCGGTGAAAGAATTTTGGAAACACCTTTCTTAATTCAGGAGTCCGCAATTACATATATCTTCACTAGTTTATTTCAAGCATGCATTACATTTAATATACTTGTATTAGTCACGATGTTTGGCAGGAAACACCTACATAATAAGAGCCTGGTGCAGCAATTTGGATGTTATCACACGGGTGGTTTTCTAACTGCACAATAATATGTAATTTTTGTGTCACATGTGCGAAGCATATCTATAAACAAGCCCGGTTTAATGTATATGTTGATATAAATTATCGATAAACCTAGGTCCTAAACGTGAGTTCCAAATTATATATAAAACCAAAGCACTATCTTATGTCTGTTCCAGGTATGAAATCACGAGTGATCGAGTGTTGCCAAAATGGCGCGTTTATATTTTCTTATGTTCACACAACCTCGCTTTTAGTCAAAGTATTTCAATAAACAAAGTGGGCAAGTTTGTATGTGCATATGTGTTGTTACCAAATATTTAGATAAACCAGTATAATTACATCCGTATCAGGTAACCTGACAATATGAAAGAGCATACCTGTGACTACGTATACGTGGAACATTCACAAAGGATTTTGTAAACATTTTCATGTTCCGAGGAGAAGCGTAAGTTGGTGACAACATTACATCTTTACAAAGTTACAAGAACAGTCATAGTTCCGTTCATGTCCGTATTTATCCTTTACGCACAAAACTGATCATCGATGATTCGGACATTCCTGCCTTGGTATTTATTATATAAGTGATATATAAATGATATACATTGTAAAATATCATATCTATGTCACAGTTTAGTACAATCGTGTGAAGTATATGTTTTTGTATGTTTGTGTATGAGAGTATGTAATATTGTCTGTATTGCATTTATGTTAATGAAGTTTCAAACTATCCTTTTAAATTTACGTTTCAAAATGTCTCTTTAACTTTACTCTTCAAACCATCCCTTTAAAGTTTCTTTTCAATTTATCCCTTTAATTTTCTTTTCAAACTATCCCTTTAACTTTTCTTTTCAAACTATCCATTTAACTTTTCTTTTCAAATTGTCCCTTTAACTTTACTGTTCAAACTATCCCTTTAACTTTTCTTTTCAAACTATCCCTTTATTTTTTTTTCAAACTATTTTTTTAACTTACTTTTCAAACTGTCATTTTAATTTTTCTTTTCAAAATACCCCTTTTTATTACTTTTCAAACTTTCCATTTAACTTTACTTTTCAAACTATCCCATTAACTTACGTTTTAAACTATCCCATTAACTTAATTTTCAATCTATCTCTTTAACTTACTTTTCAAACTATCCCTTTAACTTACTTTTCAAACTTTCCCCTTAACTTCTCTTTTCAAACATTTCCTTAAACTTTCATGTCAAACTATTCATTTAACTTACTTTTCAAACTATCCCTTAATTTTTTTTCAAACTCTCCCTTTAACTTTCCTTTTAACACTGTCCCTTTAACTTCTCTGTTCAGACTGTCCCTTTAACTTATCTTTTCAAACTATCCCTTTAACTTACTTTCCAAACTGTCTCTTCAACTTACTTTTCAAAATGTCCCTAACTTACTTTTCAAACTTTCCCTTTAACTTCTCTTTTCCAACTTTTCCTTAAACTTTCATGTCAAACTATTCATTTAACTTACTTTTCAAACTATCCCTTTAATTCTTTTCAAACTCTCCCTTTAACTTTTCTTTTAACACTGTCCCTTTAACTTCTCTTTTCAAAGTGTCCCTTTAACTTCTCTTTTCAAACTTTTCCTGTTAACTTACTTTTCCAACTATTCCTTTCACTTGCTTGTCAAACTGTCCCTTTAACTTATTTTAAAAATTCCCTTTAACTTATTTATCAATATATGGCCTTAAATACTTATGCGTCAAATTGAATATGCATGACACTTACACCAACCATAATTAACTGCACTGGGGTAGCACCTTTGTACGAGTACAGTACCGACTTGACTATGGCCATGGCGAGAGCCACCCATTACGTTAAGGTGTTTTCATACTGCTATTATACTTAGAAGCAATAAAACCATTGCGGTGAACGAATTTTGGAAACGCCTTTCTTAATTCATGAAAGCGAAAGCCTTGCTGTAACAGTTTAGAAGAAATAAACCGGTTTCTAGCATTGAAATCTTCTACTTTAGTACAAACTCTTGCAAACCTTGTAAGTTGTGATATGTAAATACCATAGGAGGTAGCGTTGAAATCATCTCTCTTGTCATAGATTTTAGTAGAGACGTTGTCGTTGGAAATATTGATCTCAATGTCTAGAAATGCTGCATTTAAATGTCAGTTATTTGCTTTATTAAGGGTAAGTTCTGCTTATCATTTGAGAAAAGAAAAGATTATCTATAGTTAGAATATTGCCAAGATAGCGCGACATTAAATTGAAAGCCTCTGTAATGTGGCTTTGATTTGAAGGGGATACAGTTAACATGAAATCACGTTCAAAGCAGTATAAAAACAAATCTGCAATCAATGGTGCACAGTTGGTTACCATAGGGATACCAATTACTTGTCTAAATAAAGTGTCACCGCATTTTATGTAAATATTGTTTAATAGAAAACGTACATCTTCACAAACATCCGTGCAAGTCCACATAGTAAACTTTTCTAAGAAAGTGTTGGTAAAAATGCATTACATGACATGCAAAATATAGACGTTGCTTTCGAGCAAATGTTTTCTCAATAAGAGCAATCAATTTGGTATTAATTAAATCATGAGGTAAAGAAGTGTACAGCATAGAGAAATCGTAAGTTTTAACTGCAGAGCAATGACAGTTTAAAGTACGAAACTTGTCTAAGACTTCTGAAGAATTTTTAATAGACCAAAAAAATGTTAACCCCTGAATTTTCATACACTTTTCACAATATTTAACAACTTGATTGCGAACGGCTGTAAGGCAAGACGTAAATAGTTTAGAAATGTGAGTGGTTGTGCTAGAGCTGGCATTAGCTATGAATCGTGACTTGTATGGTGTTTTGTGAAGCTTAGGAATCCAGTACAACGAAGGAAGTTTTTCTTGCTTTGATTCTATTTTGATATTGAAATGATGCAATATCTGTTTATGTTTGTCAATATCTGTCTGAAAGACAAGGTTGGAGCAAGAGTAAGGACTGGTGGTGGATAACTCAGCACTCAGTATATTTTTGTAAAATAGTCGTCAGACAAAAAATATGTTTTTAGAAGCTTTGTCTGCAGGTACAAGAACAAATTTATCGTGAATATTCTTAAAGGACTGTTTTAGATTGCTTGAAAACATTGCAGCCGACTTATGATCCAGGACAATCCTGTAAAGTATCGTCTTCTGAGTTTCTATATTTACCTTTTCCTTTCTGTTTTTGTTCAGCGCTCTAGCTACGAGTCAGCTCTGTGTCCCTGTTCAAAAACATAGTCCTACGTTTAACGTTCAACTTTGACCAACACATGATTACATGATATCAGTTAACGTTACCAAGCTCATTTTCTGCAAGTTCTTTGCACCATAAGTTAACAGTGCAAAATATACACAATAATCAATACATAAAACCATTTATTTAATTAATGGAACGACTTGCGGATGTATGTATACTGGCCGCTGGCAAGGTGACAGAATTTATTAAAGTAACATCGTCGCTTCATTGCAGATAGCTCCTGCTCTAATAAATTACTGTACAGTTGACAAATTAAATAAAGGCCACGAACTTATCGATAACAGGAAGTGAAATTAAAATATTTCACTTCAACCTACGATCAGAGGTGGCAGTGGAAGAAGTCAGGTGACAGCCGCATGCGGGTACGATCAGCGTCTGCTTGGTACACCCTCCCAGCCATGTAAGTAGCCCCGCCTGCATTGTTAGCATGACGTGATCAAGGCGCTTGAAATTCTTCAGTAAACCTTAAATGCTTGTGTAAGACCACGACTTGGCGTCTTCATGTATTGTGTAAACAAAGAGAAACATGTCGTCGGGAGCAGGCACAGTCGTAGGTAAAGCAACGGATATTAACATCAGCACGAAAATGGGTAGCGAAAATAATGATTGTAGTAAAAACACAAATACTAACGTCTTCCGAAAGTGAAACATCTAGCGAATCATAGGTGGAGGACGACCCAAAACTTATGCCTTGAGAGAACCACCGGTGCACGGCATCTTAGCTGGAAAACCTTCCAACATGTAGGTTTTCTCTTCGACTGTGTTTCGACCTACCTGGTAAGGGACTGTGGAGTTTCAAGTCAGCGACTTTAACTGCTTGGCACCGTGCGCCTCCATATAAAAGGCTTAATTGGCATTTGCATTCAATAAACATGGTTTCAATTAACCGTCCTGAACATTTTACTTGCTGTTAAAACTTAACAGTATCTCAATATTTACTTATATATACAGATTAATAGAATTTGGATTTGGAACAGAAGTAGATAAATAGGCAAATAAAGGCATGTAAACAAGAAAAAGGATTTTGACTTCCTATATGACTATTTCTGGCAATTGATGGACACTATCATACTTTAATGTATGCGCCTTTGTCTGCACTTTTTAGTTGTTTACTATATCAAGCACTTTTACCACAAGGGGTATATATTCACCTTTGCAATACAGACAATGCTATTTGTCAACCTTTGCTTATGCGTTGGGGGCAATTGTCACAATATGTTGCTGCGGGCTTTCGTTCCTAAGGGTTTATGTCCGAATGTTATTACATATATCTTCACTAGTTTATATCAAGCATGCATTACATTTTAATATACTTGTATTAGCCACGGGGTTTTGCAGGACACACCTCCATAATAATTGGGGCAGCAATTTAGATGTTATCACACGGCTGGCTTTCTAACTGCACACTAATATGTAATGTGTGTGTCAAATGTGCAAAGCATATCCATAAACAAGCTCCACAGCCTCTGTTTGATGTATATGTTGGTCTATTCCTGGCCATTGGTGGACAATATCACACTTCAATGTGTGTCATTTTCTTCACGTTTTAGTTTTTTACTATATCCAGTACTTTTATCTAACATACCACGTGTAATGGGTTATATATTCACCTTTGTAATACAATGTTATTTGTCAACCTTGCCTTATGTGTTGGCGTTGGGGGCAATTGTCGCAAAATGTTACTGCGGGCTTTCGTTCTTAAGGGTTTAGGTCCGAATGCAATTACATATATCTTCACTAGTTTATTTCAAGCATGCATTACATTTAATATACTTGTATTAGTCACGATGTTTGGCAGGAAACACCTACATAATAAGAGCCTGGTGCAGCAATTTGGATGTTATCACACGGGTGGTTTTCTAACTGCACAATAATATGTAAATTTTGTGTCACATGTGCAAAGCATATCTATAAACAAGCCCGGTTTAATGTATATGTTGATATAAATTATCGATAAACCTAGGTCCTAAACGTGAGTTCCAAATTATATATAAAACCAAAGCACTATCTTATGTCTGTTCCAGGTATGAAATCACGAGTGATCGAGTGTTGCCAAAATGGCGCGTTTATATTTTCTTATGTTCACACAACCTCGCTTTTAGTCAAAGTATTACAATAAACAAAGTGGGCAAGTTTGTATGTGTATATGTGTTGTTACCAAATATTTAGATAAACCAGTATAATTACATCCGAATCAGGTAACCTGAAAATATGAAAGAGCATACCTGTGACTACGTATACGTGGAACATTCACAAAGGATTTTGTAAACATTTTCATGTTCCGAGGAGAAGCGTAAGTTGGTGACAACATTACATCTTTACAAAGTTACAAGAACAGTCATAGTTCCGTTCATGTCCGTATTTATCCTTTACGCACAAAACTGATCATCGATGATTCGGACATTCCTGCCTTGGTATTTATTATATAAGTGATATATAAATGATATACATTGTAAAATATCATATCTATGTCACAGTTTAGTACAATCGTGTGAAGTATATGTTTTTGTATGTTTGTGTATGAGAGTATGTAATATTGTCTGTATTGCATTTATGTTAATGAAGTTTCAAACTATCTCTTTAAATTTACGTTTCAAAATGTCTCTTTAACTTTACTCTTCAAACCATCCCTTTAAAGTTTCTTTTCAATTTATCCCTTTAATTTTCTTTTTAAACTATCCCTTTAACTTTTCTTTTCAAACTATCCCTTTAACTTTTCTTTTCAAATTGTCCCTTTAACTTTACTGTTCAAACTATCCCTTTAACTTTTCTTTTCAAACTATCCCTTTATTTTTTTTTTTCAAACTATTTTTTTAACTTACTTTTCAAACTGTCATTTTAATTTTTCTTTTCAAAATACCCCTTTTTATTACTTTTCAAACTTTCCATTTAACTTTACTTTTCAAACTATCCCATTAACTTACGTTTTAAACTATCCCTTTAACTTAATTTTCAATCTATCTCTTTAACTTACTTTTCAAACTATCCCTTTAACTTACTTTTCAAACTTTCCCCTTAACTTCTCTTTTCAAACATTTCCTTAAACCTTCATGTCAAACTATTCATTTAACTTACTTTTCAAACTATCCCTTAATTGTTTTCAAACTCTCCCTTTAACTTTCCTTTTAACACTGTCCCTTTAACTTCTCTTTTCAGACTGTCCCTTTAACTTATCTTTTCAAACTATCCCTTTAACTTACTTTCCAAACTGTCTCTTCAACTTACTTTTCAAAATGTCCCTAACTTACTTTTCAAACTTTCCCTTTAACTTCTCTTTTCCAACTTTTCCTTAAACTTTCATGTCAAACTATTCATTTAACTTACTTTTCAAACTATCCCTTTAATTCTTTTCAAACTCTCCCTTTAACTTTTCTTTTAACACTGTCCCTTTAACTTCTCTTTTCAAAGTGTCCCTTTAACTTCTCTTTTCAAACTTTTCCTGTTAACTTACTTTTCCAACTATTCCTTTCACTTGCTTGTCAAACTGTCCCTTTAACTTATTTTAAAAATTCCCTTTAACTTATTTATCAATATATGGCTTTAAATACTTATGCGTCAAATTGAATATGCATGACACTTACACCAACCATAATTAACTGCACTGGGGTAGCACCTTTGTACGAGTACAGTACCGACTTGACTATGGCCATGGCGAGAGCCACCCATTACGTTAAGCAGATGTTTAAACCGCCGTATTTGTCATTTCAGTAACAACCCTTAAATACGAAGAGGCCCAAAAGTCCAAATTTAGAACCCAGAGAGAGCTGTTGCTATTACTACTACTACTACTACTACTACTACTACTACTACTACTACTACTACTACTACTACTACTTCTACTACTAGTACTACTACTACTACTACTTTCGGCGCCGTATGACCCGTTAAGTGTCGGTGTGCCGTAAAACCCAAATAAATAAATAAATAAACTACTACTACTACTACTACTACTACTACTACTACTACTTCTACTACTAGTACTACAACTACTACTACTTTCGGCGCCGTATGACCTGTTAAGTGTCGGTGTGCCGTAAAACCCAAATAAATAAATAAATAAACTACTACTACTACTACTACTACTACTACTACTACTACTACTACTACTACTACTACTTCTACTACTAGTACTACTACTACTACTACTTTCGGCGTCATATGACCTGTTAAGTGTCGGTGTGCCGTAAAACCCAAATAAATAAATAAATAAACTACTACTACTACTACTACTACTACTACTACTACTACTACTACTACTACTACTACTACTTATAATAATAATGATAATAATAATAATAATAATAATAATAATAATAATAATAATAATAATAATAATAATAATAATAATAATAATAATAACAATAATAATAATAGATGATAAGGGCCTGGTTTAAGCATTTAACGTACATGGATTTTTTAGCCCTAACTCTGTGGCAACAAATAATTGGTCTTGCATAGGCGTACCTGTCTTGCATAGGCGTACCTGTCTTGCATAGGCGTACCTGTCTTGCATAGGCGTACCTGTCTTGCATAGAGTCATGATCAAATCCTCTTTAGATGACTGGATTCATGGATCGAAAGTAAGTAATACAATGTGTTTAAATTTAAATTTTAACTAGCATTTATATTTTAAACGCTCAGATTTTGTATACAATCTTTACAGATTTACGAAGGGTGGTGTCGGTTTTACATAGTCAAAGGTATGTTTGCCTCTAATTAGATACATTTGTCAACATTTCTATGGTGCAGTAAATGCTGATTTGTGTATTATTATGGTTTCTTACGTTTAGCACATTAACACTACGCAGCATTTACCATTCTCTACATATAAGGAAAACAACCTCTACCTTAACACCTCAGGACTACCGCAGTATTAAGCAAGAATTACTTAATCGTATTAATGATTTAAGCTGTAGTTATTATTTTTGGTTTGTTGAGTTATTATATATTATCGTTTATTTATTTTATTTCATACAACGGGTTAAATAACACCTGTTTACATGTAACCTGTCATTTCGCATGATAATTATGTTTAATCAAGCTTGAAACTGTTTCAACACTAGTCACGATGTAATGTTTTCATCTTAAGAACTAAATATTCCATTTCTGTCTGCTTTAGCTGCTTAATTTGTGCTCCGAATAAATAGTTTGTGTTAGTCTTATGATCGTATTAAATATTGACCGAAATTTTAATCACAATGCTGTCATTGACCATCTTAATATTAAGGTATTTAAAGTAACAAAGATCGCTAATCGTTATAGCCAGCACTGTTTCAGGTCAACACTGCTTGTAATAAATAACCAAGAACAAGTTGTTCGCATTGAAAATGTCATTCGGCAAAAGAACCGATTGAAGTGCTTAAATCTGGTTTGTGTAGCGTTCACCTCGCACTTTCTGAAGGTTTTCACAGTGTAAATAAAACAATCCCATCAAAATGAGACAATTTACAACAAACACCTGCATCTGAAGTTAAACTGATAAAAGAGGGCTATAAAACAATGATTATTTGTATATAGTTGTATTATAACGAACTATTAACATATGTACAATATAATGTCATATTTACTTAAACAGCACAGACAAAGAACGACTTCACAACCCACACTAGTATCTATGCTGTAGCAACAAACGATAGCAACACACTCTTAACAAATGGTTTTGCTGTTTCCTTTCTTCCTTGTATGTTTGTTTTACTTCAAAGATTAAATTAACATTTTTCTTACAGTTGTTTAGAGAGTGAAACAATATTTAGCTTTATTTAGCAATAATTGTTGCCGAGACTGACCACGATTGCATCAGATAGTCAACAATTGCTCCCTCTATTTTGTAGACCATCAACACATGAGTCGAACACCGAAGATCAACTTTTAGAGGAAATTGAGGCAAAGACCTTTATTGACGTTGGTTGTCCGGAAATAAAAGCTATTAAAGAGGCCGTGGAAAAATTTCTGTGGAAAATTTGTCAAGTCGAATATCTGAAACCATTCCGAATTGAAGATATAGTACCAAATGGAAGCGTGCCGGAAAATGCGCGGCTGTGGGGTTTCATGGATAATGAGCCCTTTGTTGAATTTGACTATCTCGCCGTTATGTCTCAAAGTGGCATGGATTTTGAAGATTGCGGGGTTTGTCCTGGTTTTAAACATGTTAGAGCCGAAACACGGCACCACATTAAAAGAAAACTATATTTTGATAAAGAGAAGGATCCTGGAGCTTTAGACTCATCTGCCTTTTTGGTTTCCTTTCAGAAATGTCTAATGACAATACTTGCAGCATGTAAAGCTACTAAGAGTGAATATATTAACCTTCAAGTGTCCAGATCAGCCAATGACAACTCGCATAAGAGGTCCGGTGCTGACTTCAGTCACTTTAGCGATTCTGGTGAAACAACTGGTTTTGATACAATATGCACAAACTTTGGAAATCTTATCCTGGACATTTCTTACCCACTAAAACGCTTTACTCTTAAATTCACATGGACAAGCTGGAGAAACATTATACAACCTCCCATTGTCAGTAAAATATTAGGCGCAAATGAATTCAGCGTATATGTGGATTTTTTACCAGCGTTTATGTTTCGGAATAACGATGACGACGACGACGACGATGATGATAGTGTCACATGTATCGTGCCACTGAAGTGCCGGGAGAATAACCATACCTTATGTTGGAAGGAATCTACGTTTTTAAAAGAACGCAAAATGATCTTAAGCGCTTCTGCATTGCATCTGAAGGCTTACAAATTGTTGAAGTTTTTCCTTACCACCAAAGAACGAGTTGTATGGAAACCTACGAGTTACATGATGAAGACAGTGTCCCTTTACCACCTTCAGGACCACAAATGCCGTCTTTTCGATGGGTCAGTCAAAGGGTGTCTTCACGCAATGTTGAAAAGAATGTCAAAAATGTGTTATGATAAGTGCTTTCCTAATTTCTTTAACCAACACAATCTTATAGACCTTACATATTGTACTGCTAATAAAATAACTGATGTCGGTAATATAATTACAACTTTCGAACATGTGCTCAGTAATGCGGACTCTTAATTCAAGAATGGTTATTCTCTGCAGAAGCTGATTATTTTAATCAGTGGACAATACAGCATACCCAGCAATACTGGTTGCAATGCAGACAGTAACTTTAACGAAATGTGAAAAGTACGGGTACAGAATCAAATCTGTCAAAAGGGTCCTATACAGGGATGAAAACAGAGACTTACCCTGCACTATGGGCAAACAAGAAACAGTAGGAGAGGTGTTTGGAGTGAAATGTGACCACTCAGACGTACCTTGCACTGTGGGCACTGACTTCAATGTGGTGTCCGTAGTGAACACTGGTGAACAAGAAACAGTAGGAGAGGTGTTTGGAGTGAAATGTGACCACTTAGACGTACCTTGCACTGTGGGCACTGACTTCAATGTGTTGTCCGTAGTGAACCGTCACGAACAAGAAACAGTACGAGAACATTTTCGAAAAAACAACCACAAAACAAGATTTTATTATTCTTTAAGTATAATCGACGGAAACAAACCAGGCACATAGTATCATTTGGAATACATTGGACTATTCCGTTATTTTCCTTTCGGGGTATATAGATACATATTGTGTTTACGTATTTAAACACGTTAAATCCAAATTATGGTATTTTTTATGTCAAAGTTGCATGCAATTTATCATTTATACATTGTATCTGGTACGACGATCTAGTTACTTTTCATAATTATGTAATAGCCTTGGCCATTATTTATGACATGTAGACGTTTATACAGGTAGATTTTGATGAGATTTTAGGATACCTTGATAAAGATTGCCAAGGAACATTGACGTAAATTGAATCACAGTTTTATTGAACTGAAAAACATTTCAGTTCATAAGCGTCCATGCAGAACATATTTGCAATCTGTGGGATAAGGAAAAGTTGTAATTTTGCCGATATGACTTTAGTTATAAAGTTATTATATAGTAATTATATAGCGGTCATGTGGTAGGTCAGTGGATCTACACAGACATCTATAGCATTTATATAGCGGGCATGTGGTAGGTCACTGGTTCTACCCAGACATCTATAGTATTTATATATTTGACATGTGGTAGGCCAGTGGTTCTACCTAGACATCTATAGTATTTATATAGCGGTCATATGGTAGGCCAGTGGTTCTACCCAGATATCTACAGTATTTATATAGCAGACATGTGGTAGGTCAGTGGTTCTACGCAGACATCCACCGTATTTAAAAAGAAGACATGTGGTAGGTCAGTGGTTCTACCTAGACATCAACAGTATTTATATAGCGGACATGTTGTAGGCCAATGGTTCTACCCAGATATCTACAGTATTTATATAGCAGACATTTGGTAGGTCAGTGGTTCTACCCAGACATCTAAAGTATTTATATAGCGGCCATGTGGTAGGTCAGTGGTTCTACCCAGACATCTATAGTATTTTTAAAGCGGACATGTGGTAGGTCAGTGGTTCTACCCAGACATCTACAGTATTTATATAGTGGACATGTGGTAGGTCAGTGTTTCTACCCAGACCTCTAGAGTCTTTATAAAGCGGCCATGTGGTAGGTCAGTGGTTCTAACCAGACATCTAGCGTATTGATATAGCAGACATGTGGTAGGTCAGTGGTTCTACTCAGACATCTAGAGTCTTTATATAGCGGACATGTCGTAGGTCAGTCGTTCTACTCAGACATCTAGAGTCTTTATATAACAGACATGTGGTAGGTCAGTGGTTCTACTCAGACATCTAGAGTCTTTATATAGCGGACATGTGGTAGGTCAGTGGTTCTACTCAGACATCTAGAGTCTTTATATAGCGGACATGTGGTAGGTCTGTGGTTCTACTCAGACATCTATAGTATTTATATAGCGGACATGTGGTAGGTCAGTGTTTCTACTCAGACATCTATAGAATTTATATAGCGGACATGTGATAGGTTAGTGGTTCTATCAAGACATATGTAGTATTTATATAGCGGACATGTGGTAGGTCAGTGGATTTACCCAGATATCTATAGTATTTATATAGCGGCCATGTGGTAGTTCAGTGGTTCTACACAGACATCTAGAGTTTTTATATAGCGGACATGTGGTAGGTCAGTGTATCTATCCAGAGGAATGTAGTATTTATATAGCGGTCATGTGGTAGGTCAGTGATTCTTTACAGACATGTAGAGTCTATATATAGCGGACAATTGGTAGGTCAGCGGTACTACCCAGACATCTAAAGTATTTATATAGCGGGCATTTGGTTGGTCAGCGGTACTACCCAGACATATAAAGTATTTATTTAGCGGGCATGTGGTAGGTCAGTGGTTCTACCAAGACATCTATAGTATTTATATGGCGGACATGTGGTAGGTCAGTGGTTCTACTCAGACATCTAGAGTCTTTATATAGCGGCCATGTGGTAGGGCATTGGTTCTACACAGACATCTAGAGATTTTATATAGCGGCCATGTGGTAGGTCAGTGGTTCTATCCAGACACCTATAGTATTTATATAACCGACATGTAGTAGGTCAGTGGTTCTACCCAGACATCTATAGTATTTATATAGCAGACATGTGGTAGGTCAGTGGTTCTACCCAGACATCTATAGTATTTATATAGCAGACATGTAGTAGGTCAGTGGTTCTACCCAGACATCTATAGTATTTATATAGCAGACATGTGGTAGGTCAGTGGTTCTACCAAGACATCTATAGTATTTATATAGCGGACATGTGGTAGGTCAGTGATTCTACCCAGACATCTATAGTATTTATATAGCAGACATGTGGTAGGTCAGTGATTCTACCCAGACATCTATTGTATTCATGTAGCAATCATGTGGTAGGTAAGTGGTTCTACCAAGGCATTTGTAGTATTTATATAGCGGCCATATGGTAGGTCAGTGCTTCTACGCAGACATCTTTAGTATTTATACAGCGGACATGTGGTAAGTCAGTGGTTCTACCCAGACATCTAAAGTATTTATATAGCGGAGATGTGGTAGGACAGTGGTTCTACCCAGACATCTATAGTATTTATATAGCGGACATGTGGTAGTTCAGTGGTTCTACCCAGACATCTTTAGTATTTATATAGCGGACTTGTGGTAAGTCAGTGGTTCTACCCAGACATTTATAGTATTTATATAACAGGCATGTGGTAAGTCAGTGGTTCTACCCAGACACCTTTAGTATTTATATAGCGGACATGTGGTAGGCCAGCGGTTCTACCCAGACACCTTTAGTATTTATATAGCGGACATGTGGTAGGTCAGTGGTTCTACCCAGACACCTTTAGTATTTATATAGCGGACATGTGAAAGGTCAGTGGTTCTACCCAGTCATCTATAGTATTTATATAGCGGACATGTGGTAAGTCAGTGGTTCTACCCCGACATCTGTATTATTTATATAGAGGACACGTGGCAGGTCAGTGGTTCTACCCTGACATCTTTAGTATTTACATAGCGGACATGTGGTAGGTCAGTGGTTCTACCCAGACACCTTTAGTATTTATATAGCGGACATGTCGTACGTCAGTGGTTCTACCCAGATATCTATAGATTTTATATAACCGACATTGGGAAGGTCAGTGGTTCTACCCAGACATCTATAGTATTTATATCGCAGACATGTGGTAGGTCAGTGGTTCTACCCAGACATCTATAGTATTTATATCGCAGGCATGTGGTAGGTCAGTGGATTTACCCAGTCATCCATAGTATTTATATCGCAGACATGTGGTAGGTCAGTGGATTTACCCAGACATATATAGTATTTATATCGCAGACATGTGGTAGGTCAGTGGTTCTACCCAGACATCTATAGTATTTATATCGCAGACATGTGGTAGGTCAGTGGTTTTACCCTGACATCTTTAGTATTTATAAAGCGGCAATGTGGTAGGTCAATGGTTTTACCCAGACATCTATAATATTTATATAGAGGACACGTGGTAGGTCAGTGGTTCTACCCTGGCATCTTTACTATTTACATAGCGGACATATGTTAGGTCAGTGGTTCTACCCTGACATTTATAGTATTTATGTTACGAATATATGTTAGGTCAGTGCTTCTACCCAGACATATATACTGTTTATATAGTGGCAATGTTGTAGGTCAGTGATTCTACCCTGACGTCTACAGTATTTATATAGCGGACATGTGGTAGGCCAGTGGTCCTACCCAGACATCTATGCTATTTATATAGCGGTCATGTGGTTAGTCAGTGGTTCTACCCAGACATCTATAGTATTTATATAGCAGACATGTGGTAGGTCAGTGGTTCTACGCAGTGATCTATAGTATTTATAAAGAAGACATGTGGTAGGTCAGTGGTTCTTTCCAGACATCTATAGTATGTATATAGCGGTCATGTGGTAGGTTAGTGGTTCTACCCAGACATCTATAGTATTTATAAAGAGGTCATGTGGTAGGTTAGTGGTTCTACCCAGACATCTATAGTATTTATATAGCGGTCATGTGGTAGGTCAGTGGTTCTACCCAGACATCTATAGTATTTATAAAGAGGTCATGTGGTAGGTTAGTGGTTCTACCCAGACATCTATAGTATTTATATAGCGGTCATGTGGTAGGTTAGTTGTTCTACCCAGACATCTATAGTATTTATAAAGAGGTCATGTGGTAGGTTAGTGGTTCTACGCACACATTTATAGTATTTATAAAGAGGTCATGTGGTAGGTCAGTGGTTCTACCCAGACATCTATAGTATTTATATAGCGGTCATGTGGTAGGTTAGTGGTTCTACGCAGACATCTATAGTATTTATATAGCGGTCATGTGGTAGGTCAGTGGTTCTACTTAGACATCTATAGTATTTATATAGCGGTCATGTGGTAGGTCAGTGGTTCTACCCAGACATCTATAGTATTTATAAAGAGGTCATGTGGTAGGTTAGTGGTTCTACCCAGACATCTATAGTATTTATATAGCGGTCATGTGGTAGGTTAGTGGTTCTACCCAGACATCTATAGTATTTATAAAGAGGTCATGTGGTAGGTTAGTGGTTCTACCCAGACATCTATAGTATTTATATAGCGGTCATGTGGTAGGTTAGTGGTTCTACCCAGACATCTATAGTATTTATAAAGAGGTCATGTGGTAGGTTAGTGGTTCTACCCAGACATCTATAGTATTTATATAGCGGTCATGTGGTAGGTCAGTGGTTTACCCAGACATCTATAGTATTTATATCGCAGACATGTGGTAGGTCAGTGGTTTTACACTGACATCTTTAGTATTTATAAAGCGGCAATGTGGTAGGTCAGTGGTTTTACCCAGACATCTATAATATTTATAAAGAGGACACGTGGTAGGTCAGTGGTTCTACCCTGGCATCTTTACTATTTACATAGCGGACATATGTTAGGTCAGTGGTTCTACCCTGACATTTATAGTATTTATGTTACGAATATATGTTAGGTCAGTGCTTCTACCCAGACATATATACTGTTTATATAGTGGCAATGTTGTAGGTCAGTGATTCTACCCTGACGTCTACAGTATTTATATAGCGGACATGTGGTAGGCCAGTGGTCCTACCCAGACATCTATGCTATTTATATAGCGGTCATGTGGTTAGTCAGTGGTTCTACCCAGACATCTATAGTATTTATATAGCAGACATGTGGTAGGTCAGTGGTTCTACGCAGTGATCTATAGTATTTATAAAGAGGTCTTGTGGTAGGTCAGTGGTTCTATCCAGACATCTATAGTATGTATATAGCGGTCATGTGGTAGGTTAGTGGTTCTACCCAGACATCTATAGTATTTATAAAGAGGTCATGTGGTAGGTTAGTGGTTCTACCCAGACATCTATAGTATTTATATAGCGGTCATGTGGTAGGTCAGTGGTTCTACCCAGACATCTATAGTATTTATAAAGAGGTCATGTGGTAGGTTAGTGGTTCTACCCAGACATCTATAGTATTTATATAGCGGTCATGTGGTAGGTTAGTTGTTCTACCCAGACATCTATAGTATTTATAAAGAGGTCATGTGGTAGGTTAGTGGTTCTACGCAGACATCTATAGTATTTATAAAGAGGTCATGTGGTAGGTCAGTGGTTCTACCCAGACATCTATAGTATTTATATAGCGGTCATGTGGTAGGTTAGTGGTTCTACGCAGACATCTATAGTATTTATATAGCGGTCATGTGGTAGGTCAGTGGTTCTACTTAGACATCTATAGTATTTATATAGCGGTCATGTGGTAGGTCAGTGGTTCTACCCAGACATCTATAGTATTTATAAAGAGGTCATGTGGTAGGTTAGTGGTTCTACCCAGACATCTATAGTATTTATATAGCGGTCATGTGGTAGGTTAGTGGTTCTACCCAGACATCTATAGTATTTATAAAGAGGTAATGTGGTAGGTTAGTGGTTCTACCCAGACATCTATAGTATTTATATAGCGGTCATGTGGTAGGTTAGTGGTTCTACCCAGACATCTATAGTATTTATAAAGAGGTCATGTGGTAGGTTAGTGGTTCTACGCAGACATCTATAGTACTTATAAAGAGGTCATGTGGTAGGTCAGTGGTTCTACCCAGACATCTATAGTATTTATATAGCGGAGATGTGGTAGGACAGTGGTTCTACCCAGACATCTATAGTATTTATATAGCGGACATGTCGGAGGTCAGTGGTTCTACCCAGACATCTATAGATTTTATATAACCGACATGGGAACGGTCAGTGGTTCTACCCCGACATCTATAGTATTTATATCGCAGACATGTGGTAGGTCAGTGGTTCTACCCAGACATCTATAGTATTTATATCGCAGACATGTGGTAGGTCAGTGGATTTACCCAGACATCTATAGTATTTATATCGCAGACATGTGGTAGGTCAGTGGTTTTACCCAGACATCTATATTATTTATATAGAGGACACGTGGTAGGTCAGTGGTTTTACCCAGACATCTATATTATTTATATAGAGGACACGTGGTAGGTCAGTGGTTCTATCCTGACATCTTTAGTATTTACATAGCGGACATATGGTAGGTCAGTGGTTCTACCCAGACATTTATAGTATTTATGTTACGAATATATGTTAGGTCAGTGGTTCTACCCAGACATATATACTGTTTATATAGTGGCAATGTTGTAGGTCAGTGATTCTACCCTGACATCTACAGTATTTATATAGCGGACATGTGGTAGGCTAGTGGTCCTACCCAGACATCTATGCTATTTATATAGCGGTCATGTGGTTGGTCAGTGGTTCTACCCTGACATCTATAGTATGTATATAGCGGTCATGTGGTAGGTCAGTGGTTCTACCCAGACATCTATAGTATTTATATAGCGGTCATGTGGTAGGTCAGTGGTTCTACGCAGTCATCTATAGTATTTATAAAGAGGTCATGTGGTAGGTCAGTGGTTCTACCCAGACATCAATAGTATTTATATAGCGGTCATGTGGTAGGTCAGTGGTTCTACGCAGTCATCTATAGTATTTATAAAGAGGTCATGTGGTTGGTCAGTGATTCTACCCTGACATCTACAGTATTTATATAGCGGTCATGTGGTAGGTCAGTGGTCCTACCCAGACATCTATGCTATTTATATAGCGGTCATGTGGTTGGTCAGTGGTTCTACCCTGACATCTATAGTATGTATATAGCGGTCATGTGGTAGGTCAGTGGTTCTACCGAGACATCTATAGTATTTATATAGCGGTAATGTGGTAGGTCAGTGGTTGTACGCAGTCATCTATAGTATTTATAAAGAGGTCATGTGGTAGGTCAGTGGTTCTACCCAGACATCTATAGTATTTATATAGCGGTCATGTGGTAGGTCAGTGGTTCTACGCAGTCATCTATAGTGTTTATAAAGAGGTCATGTGGTTGGTCAGTGATTCTACCCTGACATCTACAGTATTTATATAGCGGTCATGTGGTAGGTCAGTGGTCCTACCCAGACATCTATGCTATTTATATAGCGGTCATGTGGTTGGTCAGTGGTTCTACCCTGACATCTATAGTATGTATATAGCGGTCATGTGGTAGGTCAGTGGTTCTACCCAGACATCTATAGTATTTATATAGCGGTCATGTGGTAGGTCAGTGGTTCTACGCAGTCATCTATAGTATTTATAAAGAGGTCATATGGTAGGTCAGTGGTTCTACCCAGACATCTATAGTATTTATATAGCGGTCATGTGGTAGGTCAGTGGTTCTACGCAGACATCTATAGTATTTATAAAGAGGTCATGTGGTAGGTCAGTGGTTCTACGCAGTCATCTATAGTATTTATAAAGAGGTCATGTGGTAGGTCAGTGGTTCTACGCAGACATCTATAGTATTTATAAAGAGGTCTTGTGGTAGGTCAGTGGTTCTACGCAGTCATCTATAGTATTTATAAAGAGGTCATGTGGTAGGTTAGTGGTTCTACCCAGACATCTATAGTATTTATATAGCGGTCATGTGGTAGGTTAGTGGTTCTACGCAGTCATCTATAGTATTTATATAGCGGTCATGTGGTAGGTCAGTGGTTCTACGCAGTCATCTTTAGTATTTATAAAGAGGTCATGTGGTAGGTTAGTGGTTCTACCCAGACATCTATAGTATTTATATAGCGGTCATGTGGTAGGTTAGTGGTTCTACGCAGTCATCTATAGTATTTATAAAGAGGTCATGTGGTAGGTAAGTGGTTCTACCCAGACATCTATAGTATTTATATAGCGGTCATGTGGTAGGTTAGTGGTTCTACGCAGTCATCTATAGTATTTATATAGCGGTCATGTGGTAGGTTAGTGGTTCTACCCAGACATCTATAGTATTTATATAGCGGTCATGTGGTAGGTCAGTGGTTCTACGCAGTCATCTGTAGTATTTATAAAGAGGTCATGTGGTAGGTCAGTGGTTCTACGCAGACATCTATAGTATTTATAAAGAGGTCATGTGGTAGGTCAGTGGTTTTACGCAGTCATCTATAGTATTTATAAAGAGGTCATGTGGTAGGTTAGTGGTTACTTACGATAGCGCTCTGAATTATGAGAACGTTACACAAAGGATTTACTTTTCTCGGCCAATATTCATGCCTGGGTAATAGCGTAAATAGTTGCTTTTTCCCCAAGGGTTTCTTTTAACATATCCCTACTCGAAAACTTCACGCAACAATCGATACAAACAATGGTTTTGTTTAGAGCATACATGATATATTTAGAAACGATATGGATTTTACCAGGGGCTTTTACAAACAACGAATCCAAGTTTGAAAACCTACAATAAATTTCGACTTGGAAGAAAATGTACTAAAGAATCCGCCAAATAATTGAGACAGGCCTACATGACATAGTTTGTAACTTATAAATGTGATATAGTTGTGTTATATGTATATCATGTCAATATATGTCTATACAGTTGTGTTATGCGTATATCATGTACCATATATGTCTATAAAGTTGTGTTATACGTATATCATGATGATGATGATAATGATGATGATGATGATGATGATGATGATGATGATGGTGATGATGACGATGATGATTATGATAATGATGATGGTGGAATTCCCCGTCAATGATTTTGAGAATGCTCAAACATTTCTGATTTTAGTATTCGACAAGTTAAAGTTTCAACTCTAAACTGGACGCATGTGGCAGTTACCGTCACCTGATAATATCCGAAGTGAACCATCCGTAAAATGGTGAATAGCAACATGGACTGACACCATCCATAAAATGGTGAATAGCAACATGGACTGACAGGCAAACAAAAGGCTACAGGTGAGTCCTAAATTACTTAGTATTGTAAAATAAAAACAGACTTTCTCCTAAAATTATTAATCTGATTTTATTTGTGATGGCATTTTTTTTTTTATAATTTTACTTTGTTTTAAAAACTTAAATTTTAACAATAATGATGATGATGATAATAATAATAATAATAATAATAATAATAATAATAATAATAATAATAATAATAATAATAATAATAATAATAATAATAATAATAATTACACAAAGAAGAAAAAGCATTTAATTAATTAATTAATTATTATTATAAGCATTATTATTATAATTATTATTACTTAGTATAAAGAGACAAGTAAGTTATTATTCTATATGAAACAGTAATATATATTTGTACTTGTGTTCAAATATTATAGGTGATTGTGGTTCTTTTTTTTTCTTTCCAATTTGTGATCCGTTACATGCTTATTCCTTTTCACCGTTAGTGTTTGTTTTGTCTTCCTCCATAATGATTACCACAAAACACACAGTATTTGCTAGAGTATTTTTATAGAAAAGGGCAGTAACAATAAATCCTAAATGGGACTTTGTCTATGATTCATTCAGAATTCGGGTTCGTTGTTAACAAGCGATTTTTATGATTACTGATGATGAGTCGGCGGCCCGTTACTATATGTGTTTGGTTCAATAATGTGAAACATTATACATATCTCGCAGCTTTTATAGCATTGTGTCACCCTGGCAAGTTGCCAACCTGTTTTCCAATTCTGTTTCAAGATTACAAACCAGCTTTACGGCCTGTCCTTGTGCAGTCTATATCTCCTAAGGGTATACATTTATCTGAACGTTTATACTAAAGATGAGTCTATTGAAAGTTGAACAAAGCACGATCCAGTTAGACAGTTTTAAATGGATTGAATTTCATAACGGTCTATTTTCGTAACTTCATGCTCAACAAGTCCCGCGATTTTGAATATATTGTCCAGCTCACACAAAGTAATTATCCAGTGTTGTTCGAGTCACATACGGCTACCATGTTCTCATATTGCACTCCTTTATAGACGGCTGACCTAAATGTTGAGTAAAACCAAAAAGCATATTGCTGAAACACTCTGAAGTAAATTAAAACGCAGCAAGTGCTGCGGTTTTCTCTGCTTTGACCATGTTTAAGGACTTTAGACTTGTTAGGACTGTAATGTTTATTTGTGTGTTGTCTCTATTGAGACATATATTTAGAAGTAATAAATGATAGTATTTGATAACTCAATGGAGAGAAATCGAAGAAACACAAGTGTGCCGTTCTATCATTTAATCACAACTGTATTGTACATGCGGAGATCGCGAGAGTTATAAGACTCAGTACAGTGAGCATGCGCAACATTTGGAACTACAAAGTATAGTCTTTTTCAACAAAGCTAAATATACTACATCTCCCTTCTTTTAAAAATAACAAAAGTAGATCTAATAATAATAATCTTACTTTTGCAAATCACTATTCAAAATGTTTCATTCCAATAATTTATATTTGCATGCATTAAAAATTATTAGTTAATCATATTTAACACAGTACAAATCAACCTTATTTAACATTCCAAATTTTTACCAACATTTATGATTCGGCATTTATTTTATACTATAATGTACTACACTAAAGTTAAAGGCATGTCTGCTAAAAGTTCAGTTCTATGTACACAAGAGTAATTGATTGTTTATGTGCCTGTTATGTATACATCACTCTGATAGCGAGTGCTCGGCTTTACAACTCTTCCAGACCGTGTGACATAATGACCCGAATTGTTTATTGGTTTGGGGCTTGGTTTAATTGAATTATCCTTGGCTATAGTGTTGCTTAATGAGTCAGAGGGTTCTGATGAGGATGCAAGGACGTTGGGTTCAAAGTCTGGTGCAGGTGTGGGGCTTTGCAAATGAATTAGCCGCTGCCTGTTACGACGATAAATAACGCCATCGTGTGTTTGTACTTTATACGACCTTTCCCCTTCCTTTGCAATAACTTTCCCGGGGACCCATGTTTTCCCAAACTGTATTCTGACAGAATCATTTTTCTTTAATGGATTGAGGGCTTTTGTTTTTCTGTCAAAATAGCTTTTTTGCTTTGACCTTATGTGAGTCAATTTTGTTTTGACAAGAGGTGGGTTAATTGTCTGGGGTTGTAGCTGTGATTTGGCAATAGGAACAATCGACTTTGTTCTTCGACCCATTAGTAATTGCGCTGGAGAAAACCCACACTCGAGAGGTGTATTTCTGTATTCCAGCAAAAATACGTATGGATCTTGCTTTGATTCATTGGCTTTTGTAAGTATTTTCTTAGCAATACCTACACCCTTTTCCGCCATACCATTCGATCTGCTGTGATATGGTGATGACGTCACGTGATCAAATCCCCATTCATTTGCAAAGTTCGCGAATTCTGCGGATGCGAATTGTGGACCGTTGTCACTGATACAAGTGTCAACTACACCGTAACGTGACATATGAACACGAAGTTTTCTTATGACTGTTGACGATCGCGTATCCGGTAGCCAATCTATTTCAAAGAATCTGCTGTAGTAGTCAATTTTTAGCAAGTAGTTCTTTCCGTCATGAAAAAAATATCTGTACCTATTTCCTCAAACGGTCTTTCCGGAAACGGATGATTGATCATAGGCTCATTTGCATTTGAATTCCTATGGTTCAGGCAGGTACTACACTGTAGAACGTGATTTGTTATTTCTTTTACCATGCCTGGCCAAAACAAATTATCTTTCGCTCGCTCGATTGTTTTGTTTACACCCATGTGACATGTGTGAACTTTTTCTAACATTTCGGCGCGGAGCGATTTGGGTATAACAATCTTTTGACCTCTAAATATTAGATCGTTCTCATAGCTCAATTCGTCTCGGTGGTTCCAGAATTCTAGGATAGTTTGCGGACAGTCTGACCTAATTTCAGGCCAACCCTCAAGTATAGTCCGTTTCAATGTCTGCATTTGACTGTCAGTCCGGATTGTCTCAGAAATAACTTGTAACCTTCGGTCAGTTAGGTTTAACTGTTTCTGGACAGTATGCACATGCATGTCAAGATCTTGAATGAGATCTTTGTAACTGTTTTCTGAATTTTGTCTTGATAAACAGTCACTTACTGGTATGTTCTTCCCGCTGACATGTGTCACTTCAATGTCATATTTCTGCAACTGAAGTAACATCCTCTGTAATCGAGGAGGCGCTGCTGCTAATGGCTTTTTTACGATTGCTGCAATCGGTTTATGGTCTGAGTGTACAACAACCTTTCTGCCATATGTGTACTGATGGAACCTTTTGCATCCGAAGAGAATTGCTAATAGGTCCTTTTCGATTTGCGCATAACCTTTTTCAGTCTGTGTAAGGCTTTTTGATGCATACGCAATCGGGCGATCATTTTGCATCAAGCATGCCCCAATTCCATGCTTTGAGCTGTCGCATTCTAGCACAAGCTGGGCTTTAGGGTCGAAATACCCTAACACCGGCGCGTTTGTGATTATTTGTTTAATCTTTGTGAATGCTGCGGTATGATGCTCATCCCATATGAACTCATTCCCTTTTTGCAAGAGGCACCTCAAGGGGGCTGTAGCCTCTGCAAGATTTGGCGCGAATTTGGCCAGATAGTTGACCATTCCGAGAAAGGTTTCTAATTTCTGTCTCGAATCTGGTACATTCAAGTCCGTTATGGCTTTGACCTTTGCCATGTCCGGTTTTAAGCCGTCTTTGCTTATCACGTGTCCAAAGAAAGACACTTCGTGCACACCGATCGTGCATTTTTCTGCATTTATCTTAATGCCTTTGCTTCGTGCGCGTTCAAGAAGCTGCAGGAGATTTTTATCATGTTCCTCTTGCGTGCGTCCGTACACCAGAATGTCATCAACTATCGCCGTTACTCCGCTCAAGCCTTCCAAGCTTTCATTTATTCTTTGCATGAATAGGTCTCCTGACGCGGAAATACCGAATGGGAGTCTTAACCAACGGTAACGTCCAAACGGCGTGTTGAACGTTGTGAGCATTGACGATTTCTTATCGAGCTTAATGCTCCAATACGCGTGCGTAATGTCAAGTATGCTAAATACTGCGGCACCGTTTAGTTTTGACGTCACGTCTTCGGGCGTAGGCATGGGGTAGTGAGGGCGTCTTATTGCCTCATTCAGAGCTTTGGGGTCTAAGCATATTCTTAAACCTCCTGTTTTGGGTTTTTCAACAATAACAATTGAGTTTACCCAGTCTGTAGGTTCATTAACCTTTGTGATTATTTGATCTGTGACCAATTTGTCTAGTTTTGTTTTGACCCTTTTTCTCAGAGCATCTGGAATTCTACGCGGGGGGTTGACAGTTGGAACTGCATTTTCTTTTAAATGCAAACTACATTCACCCTGAATATTTCCTATCCCAGTAAACAAATCACTGTATTTGCTGACAACAGCATCCTTTGTAAGTGGTTTCGAATTTTCTTGCTCAACGGACAAGGTCAGCTTAATCAAGTCTAGATCTAATGACGTCTTGAGACCAACAAGTGGGGTAGTTTCACTTTGAACTACGTGAAACTTTGCCTGAATTGACCTGCTTTTTGCACGACAGGTCAAAGTGACCGTTCCTAGAACCGGGAGTGTTTCTCCTGTATATGACGTTAGTTTACAATCTGGTGGTTTTAATGGATTGCTAAGATTTAGCTGCTTATACTGACTGTAAGGCAGGATATTTGCTACGCTACCTGTGTCTATTTTAAACGACACTGAGTATTTTTTAGGGCCAAGAAATAAATTTGTAAATACACGGTCTTGAGAGATTGTAGAACCGGCACTTACCATGTCAATATTGTAATCCTCATAATTTTTAACACTGTCATTGTTACTTATTTCATTTACTTTTGTTTTAACAGTTCTGCACATTTTTGCAAAATGATTGTTTTTGCCACACTTGTGACACGTGACTCCAATTGCCGGGCACTTCGTCTGCTTCGAATGTTTATTGCCACATCTTGTGCAGGCTGTCCGGTCGTAGGTTTGAGCCTTTTTCGCCCCTGTCCTTTTGGATTCACTCCTCTGTTTAGTACGTACGAAGTGAACTGGTTGCTGCTCATTCTGTCCCATTGATGAAAGTTGCTTCTGACAATACTCATAATTTTGTACTATTTGTACAGCTTTGTCCAGTGTCAACTTTTCCCCTTCATTGATAAGTTTTTCGCGCACTTTGGTGCTTGAACACCCGAAAACGATTCTGTCACGAATCATTTCCTCCATATTTGCGAAGTTGCAGTCTCGTGCCTTGTTTTTTAACCTGGTAACAAATGTGTCGATGCCATCATTTCCTTGTATTTGGTTATTAAACTGATACCTTGCAAATATTGGATTCAGTTTTGGCTGCACATATGTCCTGAATTTGTGGAAATACGTATCCAACTTTTTCCTTTCTTCATCATCTAATGTCCAAGTTCTGTAAACCTCACGGCCTTGGTCACCTATCCACAGTAATAAGTACGACACTTTTTCTTCTTCTGATTTGTCTTTTAATGGTCCCGTGAAAATTAAGTCTACATGTATTCTAAATTTTTCCCACTGTTCGGGTAAATTTGAAGCATTCCAGTTCATAACCGGAGACGGAACACCACTTAGCTCCATACTTTGAACAGTTTCTGCTCTCTTTGTTTAAAAGTTGTTTTTTTACTAGTAAATTGCATTAAATTTATGGCGTGGTATTTAACATTTCTGACACCATGTAATGTTTATTTGTTTGTTGTCTCTATTGAGACATATATTTAGAAGTAATAAATGATAGTATTTGATAACTCAATGGAGAGAAATCGAAGAAACACAAGTGTGCCGTTCTATCATTTAATCACAACTGTATTGTACATGCGGAGATCGCGAGAGTTATAAGACTCAGTACAGTGAGCATGCGCAACATTTGGAACTACAAAGTATAGTCTTTTTCAACAAAGCTAAATATACTACAAGGACCTGTATCGATAAACTACTGTATATCATTGTGTGCTAGATAACCGCCCTTTCTCAAAATACACAATTTCACGTTCAATGTTAGGGGCATAAACATAATGTCAAATTAACATTCACAGAAGCAAAGCGAAACGTAACAGGAAAGCGAAGTGTAGCGAGGGAGACAGTCAATGGTTAAATAACAAGACCCACATTCCACTGGAGGGTGTATTTAAGACTCTATTTGTATTGCAACTACCTGGCTCTACCTTTCGTTTCACATCCTGACATGAAAATAAGTAAAACTTCCTTGTGAATGCTAGGAATATGTGAATTTTAATTGGTTGTCTGCATTAAAGTGTAGCCTAAACAGTGATTACAATCAAAGTGATGAAGGCGCTGTTTGTTATGAATATGTGTAACCATTTATGCAATTAAACGTAAATAATGGACTAATATTAAAATTTACTCCCAGATATTTTATCATCACTACACCCCTTGTGACTTAAATCTAATTTGCACGACTCTTTTCTGAGTTTGTGTGTTATCTTTATAGTGATATGCTTAGGGTTGATACGAATGACATCTACCATAACCTTATTTGGAGACAAAGAAGGCAACGATCCCCAGCGCAAATATCTTAACCTAACAGATAATGTAAAGTCACTAGAAAACTCTTAAAAACATTTTGCTCACACCTTTACCATGTTTGTTTAGTCTCTGAGTTATATTCCTGCGAGATTTTGTCCATGCATAAATCTGCATTTTATGTAAATCTGTATTACACAATTTAATAAGTTGACCATCTATTTCAAACCGATAATAATATTAGTTTTATCATTTTAAGCATGCTGGACACAGCTGTCTAACACCTTTTGACAGATTTGATTCTGTACCCGGCACTGCTATTACCCAGGCATGAATATTCGCCGTGATAAATAAAGCTGAGACAGAGTAAATCCTTCGTGCTTCTAATAACTGTCTCATAATTCAGGACGCTATCGTATCGCCGCGAAAACGATCACAGTGATACATATGCAAGATACAGAACACAGGTATGAGACTATTATATCGTGTTATTATACAAACAATTAAATAAATGTTACTTTCAATTAAAATAAACAAAAAATACACTGATTACAATATGAGATTTGTCAGAATGGAGAAACAACTTGCAGGTACCAAGTCGTTTAATTTTTAAAACAGTCTTACAGAAATTTTAATAAAAATGATTGAACTGGGATTGGAGACTAATAACTGGTGAAAAGCTCAGAAAACAACAACAATCAGTATTGCAATAGTTTCAGTCTATCATAGAAAATGAAGGATTACAGCAATACGTCTGGACAGAACAACGGACCTACCACATCGTGGCTATATATATACTACTGATGCCGTAGTAGCACCACTGACCTACCAAATTACCGCTTTATAAGTATATTACACACAAGAATAGACCAAAAACTTGACCGCACCATTCATAATACAAATATGTAGGTAGAAAAGTCGATTTAACATTACCGCTTTATAAACACTATAGATGTCAGGGTAGAACCACTGACCTACCACATGATCGCTATATAAACACTATAGATGTCTGGGTAGAACCACTGACCTACCACATGATCGCTATATAAACACTTTAGATGTCTAGGTAGAGCCACTGAAAAACCACATGTCCACTATATAAATACCATAGATGTCTACACCATAGAAAACATACCACACGACCGCTTAGTAGATTTAGTAGTAATAATGATAGTAATAATAATAATAATAATAATAATAATAATAATAATAATAATAATAATAATCAATACTAATAATAAAAACAATAATAGTAATGATAATTATAATAATAATGATAATAATAATAATTAATGAATTAATAAAATACTTTTTCTTCTTTGTGTAATTATTATTATTATTATTATTATTATTATTATTATTATTATTATTATTATTATTATTATTATTATTATTATTATTATTATCCTATGCACAACTTAGGGAGCATAAAAGTGTTTAAAACAAAGTAAAATTATAAAAAAATAACGCCATCACAAATAAAATCAGATAAATAATTTTAGAAGAAAGTCTGTTTTTATTTAACAATTCTTAGTAATTTAGAACTCACCTGTAGTATTTTGTTTCCCTGTCAGTCCATGTTGCTATTCACCTTTTTACGGATGGTTCACTTCAGATATTATCAAGTGACGGTAACTGCCACATGCGTCCAGTTTAGTGTTGAAACATTAACTTGTCGAATACTGAAATCACGTTAGCAATCCCAAAACCATTGACGGGGATTTCCACAATGAAAACCCCCGTAAAATATCGGTCGAGACTCCAAGGTCGTTAAAGGACAGTCACAGCATGTGGTAAGTAAGCTTTAATTATAAAATTTCCGGTATTTGTATCATCATCATCAGCATCATCATCATCATCGTCATCATCATCAAAATGATAATCATCATCGTCATCATCAACACCATCATCATCATAATTCTCATCATCATCATCATCATCATCATCATCATCATCATCATCATCATCATCACCATCATCATCATCATCATCATCATCATCATCATCATCATCATCATCATCGTCTTCATCATTATCATCATTATCATCATCATCAACATCGTCATCAACATCTTCATCATAGACATATGTTACAAAATATACGTAAAACACAACTATATAGACATATATGGTACATGTTATACATATAACACAACTATATAGACATATATGGTACATGATATACTTATAACTCAACTTTATAGACATATCTGGTACATGATATACATATAACACAACTATATAGACATATATGGTACATGATATACGTAAAACACAAATATATATACATATATGCTACATGATATACGTATAACACAACTACATAGACATATATGTTATATGATATACGTATAACACAACTACATAGACATATATGTTATATGATATACGTATAACACAACTATATATACATGTATGGTACATGATATACGTAAAACACAAATCTATATACATATATGCTACATGATATACGTATAACACAACTACATAGACATATATGTTATATGATATACGTATAACACAACTACATAGACATATATTTTATATGATATACGTATAACACAACTATATAGACCTGTATGTTATACGATATACGTATAACACAACTATATAGACATAGCACATATAGTCAGGAGCCAAATATTCGTCTGTGGATATCATTGGATGTCTGTGTTGAGTATTGAGTGCATATTTTCAGAAGACAATTATATCACGTGTATAAGTCACAAACTAGCCGTTAATTATGCCATGTAGTCCTGTCTCTTAATTATTTGGCGGACTCCTAAGTACTTTTTCATCCAAGTCACATTTATTGTGGGTTTTCAAAATAAATACTGTAGATGTCTGGGTAGAACCACTGACCTACCACATATTCGTAATAAATAAACTGTAGATGTCTGGGTAGAACCACTGACCAATCATATGTCCGCTATATAAATACTATAGATGTGTGGATAGAACAACTGACCAACCACATGTCTGCTATATCGATACTATAGATGTCTAGGTAGAACCACTGACCTACCATATGTCCGCTAAATAAATGCTATAGATATGTGGATAGAACAACTGACCAACCACATGTCTGCTATATCAGTACTATAGATGTCTAGGTAGAACCACTGACCTACAATATGTCCGCTATATAAATATTATAGATGTGTGGATAGAACAACTGACCAACCACATGTCTGCTTTATAAATACTGTAGATGCCTGGGTAGAACCACTGACCTACCACATGTCTGCTATATAAATACTATAGATGTCTGGGTAGAACCACTGACCTACCACATGACTGCTATATAAATACTATAGATGTCTGTGTAGAACCACTGACCTACCACATGTCCGCTATATAAATACTACAGATGTCTGGGTAGAACCACTGACCTACCACATGTCTGCCATATAAATACTATAGATGTCTAGGTAGAATTACTGACCTACCACATGTCTGCTATATAAATGCTATAGATGTCTAGGTGGAACCACTGACCTACCACATGTCCGTTATTTAAATACTATAGATGTCTGGGTAGAACCACTGACCTACCACTGGACCGATATATAAATAGTACAGATATCAGGGTAGAACAACTGACCTACCACATGGTCGCTATATAAACACTTTAGATGTCTGGGTAGAACCACTTACCTACCACATGATCGCTATAGAAATAAAATAGATGTCTGAGTAGAACCACTGACCTACCACATGATCGCTATATAAATACTATAGATGTCTGGGTAGAACCAATGACCTACCACTGCTTCGCTATATAAATACTACAGATGTCTGGGTGGAACCACTGACCTACCACATGACCGCTATATAAACACTTTAGATGTCTGGGTAGAACCACTGACCTACCACATGATCGCTATTGACATACTTCAGAAGTCTGAGTAGAACCACTGACCTACCACATGATCGCTATAGAAATACTGTAGATGTCTGTGTAGAACCACTTACCTACCACATGATCGCTATAGAAATACTGTAGATGTCTGGGTAGAACCACTGACCTACCACATGATCGCTATAGAAATAAAATAGATGTCTGAGTAGAACCACTGACCTACCACATGACCGCTATAGAAATACTGTAGATGACTGGGTAGAACCACTTACCTACCACATGATCGCTATAGAGATAAAATAGATGTCTGAGTAGAACCACTGACCTACCACATGTCTGCTATATAAATACTATAGATGTCTGGGTAGAACCACTGACCTACCACATGTCTGCTATATAAATACTATAGATGTCTGGGTAGAACCACTGACCTACCACATGTCTGCTATATAAATACTATAGATGTCTGGGTAGAACCACTGACCTACCACATGTCTGCTATATACATACTATAGATGTCTGGGTAGAACCACTGACCTACCACATGTCTGCTATATAAATACTACAGATGTCTGGGTAGAACCACTGACCTACCACATGACCGCTATATAAATACTATAGATGTCTGGGTAGAACCACTGACCTACCACATGTCTGCTATATAAATACTATAGATGTCTGGGTAGAACCACTGACCTACCACATGCCTGCTATATAAATACTACAGATGTCTGGGTGGAACCACTGACCTACAACATGGTCGCTATATAAATACTATAGATGTCTGGGTAGAACCACTGACCTACAACATGTCCGCTATATAAATACTATAGATGTCTGGGTAGAACTACTGACCTACCACATGTCTGCTATATAAATACTATAGATGTCTGGGTAGAACCACTGACCTACCACATGTCCGCTATATAAAAACTTTAGATGTCTGGGTAGAACCACTGACCTACCACATGTCCGCTATATAAACACTTAAGATGTCTGGGTAGAACCACTGACCTACCACATGACCGCTATATAAATACTATAAATGTCTGGGTAGAACCACTGACCTACCACATGTCCGCTATATAAAAACTTTAGATGTCTGGGTAGAACCACTGACCTACCACATGACCGCTATAGAAATAAAATAGATGTCTGGGTAGAACCACTGACCTACCACATGTCCGCTATATAAACACTTAAGATGTCTGGGTAGAACCACTGACCTACCACATGACCGCTATATAAATACTATAGATGTCTGGGTAGAACCACTGACCTACCACATGTCCGCTATATAAATACTATAGATGTCTGGGTAGAACCACTGACCTACCACATGTCTGCTATATAAATACTATAGATGTCTGGGTAGAACCACTGACCTACCACATGTCCGCTATATAAATACTTTAGATGTCTGGGTAGAACCACTGACCTACGACATGTCTGCTATATAAATACTATAGATGTCTGGGTAGAACCACTGACCTACCACTTGTCCGCTATATAAATACTATAGATGTCTGGGTAGAACCACTGACCTACCACATGACCGCTATAGAAATAAAATAGATGTCTGGGTAGAACCACTGACCTACCACATGATCGTTATATAAACACTATAGATGTCTGGGAAGAACCACTTGCCTACTACACGCCCGCTATATAAAATTTGTAGATGTCTGGGTAGAACAACTGACCTACCACATGATCGCTATATAAACACTATAGATGTCTGGGTAGAACCACTGACCTACCACATGACCTCTATATAAACACTATAGATATAGTGGTAGAACCACTGACCTACCACATGTCCGCTATATAAAGACTATAGATGTCTGGGCAGAACCACTGACCTACCACATGACCTCTATATAAACACTATAGATATAGTGGTAGAACCACTGACCTACCACATGTCCGCTATATAAAGACTATAGATGTCTGGGCAGAACCACTGACCTACCACATGACCTCTATATAAACACTATAGATATAGTGGTAGAACCACTGACCTACCACATGTCCGCTATATAAAGACTATAGATGTCTGGGCAGAACCACTGACCTACCACATAACCGCTATAGAAATAAAATAGATGTCTGGATAGAACCACTGACCTACCACATGTCCGCTATATAAACACTTAAGATGTCTGGGTAGAACCACTGACCTACCACATGACCGCTATATAAATACTATAAATGTCTGGGTAGAACCACTGACCTACCACATGTCCGCTATATAAAAACTTTAGATGTCTGGGTAGAACCACTGACCTACCACATGACCGCTATAGAAATAAAATAGATGTCTTGGTAGAACCACTGACCTACCACATGATCGTTATATAAACACTATAGATGTCTGGGAAGAACCACTTGCCTACTACACGCCCGCTATATAAAATCTGTAGATGTCTGGGTAGAACAACTGATCTACCACATGATCGCTATATAAACACTATAGATGTCTGGGTAGAACCACTGACCTACCACATGACCTCTATATAAACACTATAGATATAGTGGTAGAACCACTGACCTACCACATGTCCGCTATATAAAGACTATAGATGTCTGGGCAGATCCACTGACCTACCACATGACCGTTTCATAAAAACTATAGATATCTGGGTAGAACCACTGACCTACCACATGTCCGCTATATAAATACTATAAATGTCTTGGTAGAACCACTAACCTAACACATGTCCGCTATAAAAATACTATAGATGTCTGGGTAGAACCACTGACCTACCACATGACCTCTATATAAACACTATAGATATCGGGATAGAACCACTGACCTACCACATGTCCGCTATATAAATACTATAGATGTCTGGGCAGAACCACTGACCTACCACTTGACCGCTTTATAGAACTATAGATGTCTGGATAGAACCACTGACCTACCACATGGCCGCTATATAAATACCATAGATGTCTGGGTAGAACTACTGTCCTACCACATGCTCGCGATATATATACCATATATGTCTGGGTAGAACCACTGACCTGCCACATGTCCGCTTTATAAATACTATAGATGTCTAGGTAGAACCACTGACATACCACATGTCCGCTATATAAATACTATAGATGTCTTGGTAGAACCACTGACCTACCACATGTCCGCTATATAAATACTATAGATGTCTAGCTAGAACTACTGACCTACCATATGTCTGCTATATAAATACTATAGATGTCTTGGTAGAACCACTAAGCTACCACATGCCTGCTATATAAATACTATCGATGTCTGGGAAGAACCTCTTGCCTACTACATGCCCGCTATATAAAATCTGTAGATGTCTGGGTAGAACAACTGACCTACCACATGGCTGATATATAAATACTATAGATGTCTGGGTTTATCCACTGACCTACCACATGTCCGCTATATAAATACTTTAGATGTCTTGGTAGAGCTTGTATGCATGCATGTTTGTAGGTAGGTAGGTAGATAGGTAGGTAGGTAGGCAAGAAGGAAGGCAAGGAAGACAGGCAGACAGACAGACAGACAGACAGACAGCCTGCCATATCACGTTATTTATAACTGATGTGCAAATATGTAGATAATTCTTTCGGATGAGCACGAGAGTGTAATTACTTACCTACAAAGAGTAACGCAATTGCGTATTAACACACGCCACTCCATTTAGCTTATTATATAAAACTTGTTTAAGCAAATCGTTTTTTACCTGTCACCAAACCCCTGCTACTGAAAAGAAATGTGTCACAAACACATTCTCATGATTAAAGTACCGGTGTGTAATTTCAAAACTTGTCAAGTCCCAACGTTAGATGCATCCTGAAACAAATAGAAAAAACACCTGACGACTTACTTTTGAGGTTTTGTTTTATCATAATCTGGGAAGTTCACTCTGTCGTCGATATCTTTAGCATAATTTCTTATCGAGAATAAACATTCGTCGATATGTTTAGCAGAATTTCTTATCGAGAATAAACATTCGTCGATATCTTTAGCAGAATTTCTTATCGAGAATAAACATTCGTCGATATCTTTAGCAGAATTTCTGATCGAGAATAAACATTCGTCGATATCTTTAGCAGAATTCCTTATCGAAAATAAACATTCGTCGATACCTTAAGCAGAATTCCTCATCGAGAATAAACATTCGTCGATGTCTTTAGCAGAATTCCTTATCGAGAATAAGAATTCGTCGATATCTTTAGCAGAATTTCTTATCGAGAAAAAACATTCGTCGATATCTTAAGCAGAACTTCTTATCGAGAATAAACATTCGTCGATATCTTAAGCAGAACTTCTTATCGAGAATAAACATTCGTCGATATATTTAGCAGAATTTCTTATCGAGAATAAACATTCGTCGCTATCTTTAGCAGAACTAATTATCGAGAATAAGAATTCGTCGATATCTTTAGCAGAATTTCTTATCGAGGATAAACATTTAGAGCGATTTACTTCAAGACTTGCCCGGCCTAACAATTGAAGTAGTGTTCAAAATCGTCTTTACTCACAGGCATGCATGTTTGCCTTAATTCCTTGAAAATTAAACAATAATGTAACATGTATTTGTTTTTGGTAAACTGCCGGAGACAACCTTTAAAGGACGTTTTGATAAATGTCTGACAATAGAAGGTTTTAAGTCCATGGACAGCTTTAAACTGTTTCATAACGTTTACCAAAATCACTTTAAGGATTATTCATGTCTGCACAAACACAAACAGTCGCCTACATGAATGAAGCCAAACAGTCGACAGGATTATGCATAATATCAGACACACGCATAATGTAATTGGTATCTGAATTCCTCACATCGATATAAAACTCATCTTCAAGTCTACGTTCTTTACTTTACAGAAATGTCTCGTATAATAATTTATAATATTAATTCCAATGCACTGACTTATGAAAATATACCGTCGTGTCAAGCGAACTTAGTTCCTTAAGATAATATGCTTTTCTATTTACAATTTACAATTTAATAGTTTGATAGTTCAGGACTACTTTGGAGACAAAAAAGTTATCTGAGGCAGAAAGAACGATGCAGATAGTTAGTATGTGGACACATTAGTTATGACCCTCAAAGGTAAGAGCTCAATATTGAATTATATACAGTGACTACACATGTATTGCACATCGTTCGTCTGTCAATTGTAAATCCCATTATAACAAGGTAATCAGTGATTTAGACGTAAGCCTGATATAGGCAGGACGTTTCTAAATTGTTCCCTCACTTTGTTTTATATAGATATGGATACATATTGTCACCTTAGGTTTTACTTAACATTCAATAAATACTTTCAACGCCAAAACGTTGGAGAAATCATTAAAATGGAGATACAACATTCCGTTTAAAATGGAAATAAACAAAATACTTGATGGCTGTTCCATTTATATCAGCACACATTATTTGGGTATATGCTGTCATTTATAAAACTGCACCTTTAAATTGCTAACTCACAATAGGCGTTGATTAAAAAGTTAATACAGCAGGAACAACGTTATGATCGTCGAAGTACAACTAATAAAATTGCGTGGTTTATTTGTAAGCTGTCACTACCATTTGTATGGTATAGATTTGTGTCATCAAATGCACTTACGTGATTTGTCCACCATATTCTATGTAATATAACACATGGTTTAAGTATCAAGAATTAATATGTTGATGCTTAGTCAGTTAAAACATTAAAAATGAATATAACATACGTTGTAAGAAACCTACATTATAAGAGGTTGTCATTTGACATTTTGTGGCAATTAACAATTTATGTGCACATAAACAATGCAAGAAGCAATTATTTAGCCCTAGGATTTTTATCGAGGATTGTGTAATGACTTCCTGACAAACATTCGAATACTTTGGTCGGCTTTTGGAGACATTCGATGACTTCCTGACAAACATTCGAATACTTTGGTCGGCTTTTGGAGACATTCGATGACTTCCTGACTAGCATTCGGCTACTTTGGTCGGCTTTTGGAGACATTTGATGACTTCCTGACTAGCATTCGGCTACTTTGGTCGGCTTTTGGAGACATTTGATGACTTCCTGACTAGCATTCGGCTACTTTGGTCGGCTTTTGGAGACATTTGATGACTTCCTGACTAGCATTCGGCTACTATGGTCGGCTTTTGGAGACATTTGATGACTTCCTGACTAGCATTCGGCTGCTTTGGTCGGCTTTTGGAGACATTCGATGACTTCCTGACTAGCATTCGGCTGCTTTGGTCGGCTTTTGGAGACATTCGATGACCTCCTGACAAACATTCGAATACTTTGGTCGTCTTTTGGAGACATTCGATGACCTCCTGACAAACATTCGAATACTTTGGTCGGCTTTTGGAGACATTCGATGACTTCCTGACTAGCATTCGGCTGCTTTGGTCGGCTTTTGGAGACATTCGATGACTTCCTGACAAACATTCGAATACTTTGGTCGGCTTTTGGAGACATTCAATGACTTCCTGACTAGCATTCGACTGCTTTGGTCGGCTTTTGGAGACATTCGATGACTTCCTGACTAGCATTCGGCTACTTTGGTCGGCTTTTGGAGACATTCGATGACTTCCTGACAAACATTCGAATACTTTGGTCGGCTTTTGGAGACATTCGATGACTTCCAGACTAGCATTCGGCTGCTTTGGTCGGCTTTTGGAGACATTCGGTGATTTCCCGACTAGCATTCGGCTACTTTGGTCGGCTTTTGGAGACATTCGATGACTTCCTGACAAACATTCGAATACTTTGGTCGGCTTTTGGAGATATATGATTACTTCCTGACTGGCCTTCAGCTACTTTTGCCAGCTTTTGGAGAAGTTCGATGACTACCTGACTCATTTTCGGCTCCTTGCGTCATTTTTTGTAGACGTTCGATGACTCCCTGACTGGCCTTCATCTACTTCTGTCAGCTTTTGGAGACGTTTGATTACTATCTGACTGGTTTTCGACTATTTTTGTCCGTTTTTAGAGACGTTCGATGACTACCTGACTGGTTTTTGACTATTTTTGTCCGTTTTTGGAGACGTTCGATGACTACCTGACTGGTTTTTGACTACTTTGCTCGGTTTTTGGAGACGTTCGATGACTACCTGACTGGTTTTTGACTACTTTGCTCGGTTTTTAGAGACGTTCGATGACTACCTGACTGGTTTTCGACTATTTTTGTCCGTTTTTGGAGACGTTCGATGACTACCTGACTGGTTTTCGACTATTTTTGTCCGTTTTTGGAGACGTTCGATGACTACCTGACTGGTTTTTGACTACTTTGGTCGGTTTTTGGAGACGTTCGATGACTACCTGACTGGTTTTTGACTACTTTGGTCGGTTTTTGGAGACGTTCGACGACTACCTGACTGGTTTTCGGCTACATTTTCGGGGTTATACAATGTTTTGCTACTAAGCCGTCGGTTTGTTCGATGATTTCTGTCTAGCTACTTTAACTCCACAGTCGTGGCTTATTTCACTGTTTTACTTAAGCGGGTCGCCAATGTTGACAATCAATGTTAGTGGCGGTCATGTATTAGCACATAACATTACAGTATTAAGTTCGTCCTAATATTTCTTTATTATTTTCCTTCTCATATGTTGATTATTGTTTTTAGTTATGCATATTCATAACATTTTGGACCATTTTTATATTATACAAGCACATAAATTATCATTACGTGAAAATATTCCGCAATATGTTGTTTATTAATATCGTCAATTCCAGTGAAAATAAGAGCACAACATCTCATTTGTAATATCAATAATGTATCTTTGTAAAACTTACAAAGCATTATGACCAATTTTAAGATCACCATTCATGTGTTTCTGAGTAATCAGCTCTACAGTCAATATCTATTTAAACCAAAAACCCAATGATGCGTATTTGGAGATTTGGAAACAATGTACGTTTAAAAGCGATATATCACACAATCTAACAGCTCAATATGTGTTATACATTGTCCTAACTTAAACTACACTATAAATTAAGCAGCACTTATGCATACATTCACAAACTGCCGGATTCCACCTTTAAGTCAAACTATTTAGAACAAAGTAAAATTACTAAACAATTTTAAGTTATTATATTAGAATTCCATACAAACAATCCCCAGTATCCCTGTATATTGTGTATCGTTTATTTGTTGTACATATTTAAGTTGATTGTTGTTATATTGTCAGTTTTATTATCTTTAAATTAGGTCATTTACTCTCGATGCAGATGCATATTGTTGGTTGTCTCCCTTTGATGGGAATGTGTTTATTTACTCTGTATTTGAGATGGAAACCATCAAGAAGTGCATGAGTTGAGCTCTACAAACGGGTGTAAGCACATAGGTCGGTCATTATTCAGCTGTATTCCTGGTGATTAATGTGAAATTCAATTGTCTGTATGAACCTAATACTTCATTTTCAAAATTCTTTTTTTACCTCTATGCGTTCATTTTGAAAGTCACCAACTGACTGTATAAATAACATGTTTTGTATGGTACACCAATGTATTATAAATATACATGCATTGCTTACATTTCATAAGATATATGCATTTATGTACAGTTTTATTCACTGTATTAGAGGCAGTTCCATTTCATACATAGAATAAAATACCAGTAAATGTATTAGATATATATTAAATGCATCCAATTAACGTTCAGTGGATGCATTCGATACTGTTTTATTAAATGCATTACACGTGGTATCATTGAATGTATTAGACACAGTTTCTTTAAAACATTACACAGGGTATCAGTTATTGAATAAGATATAGATTTTAAAATAAATTACATAGCGTATTATTAAATGTATGAGAAGCAGTTCTTTATAGATGGATTTTTGAGGATAATATTGAATGCAACAATTTCAGTTTCATTAAATTCTTTACATGCAGTTTCAGTGAATGCAACATGAACTGTTACAATACATAAATAAGATACAGTTTCATGACATAGATTGATTAAGTACATTACATACAATGTATTGTATTAAATAGATATGCATTGTATGCAGTTTCAATTAATGAATATAATACAGTTTCATAGTAAGGTAATATGCAAAGTATCATGAAATGCATCGGTAAAGACTACACAGCCTGAAGTAACTGGAGAAATTATCTTTAAGAAGTTTTTCATATTATAACAAATTATTTAATGTGCACGACAAGACTTAGAAAGCAACTTTTAGAAAAAAATAACAGCAAGTGTGCATTTTATCGCTTATTTCACCTAAACATCAAAGGTTACATAATATGAAATGTAAAACATGCATTTCATCTAAACATCAAAGTCTGCATAAAATGAAAACAATACATGTCTTTCATCTTAACATTAAAGTCTTCATTATGTGGTATATACATGTAATACATGTACTTTATTTAAACATCAAAGTCTGCATAAAATGAAATACAATACATGTATTTCATCTAAACATAAACATCTACATAAAATGAAATATAATACATATATCAGCTAAATATTTAACCTGATATTTAACGAACCATGGATTCTATTTAGGGCGTGTTTACAAACTATATTATGTATTTAGCATTGTGACTTTATAAATTTATGTTTAATACAATGCTCAACATGCTTAAATTATACCATCTGAATAAGCCATGTACATATCAAAAGTAAAATACCATGATACGTATGCTCCAACGTGGGTAAACATCAAACATTGTTTCTTGGGTTGGCAGCCGTTTTACTGTTAACCGCTAAACCCCTTCTAATGTAACCAGTTAATCGATCGTTTCAGTATAAAATCTGGTGGATAACGTTTATCGATTTTAAGTGATGTTGACTCTCCACGACCGTTACTTATTCGCTTAGCGATTAAATGGACAGCGTTAGGTGTATAGTGTCACATCAAGTTAGAATAATAGACAGTCAGTTGTCTGGAACAGAGCGACATATTCCATACCTGCGCTCATCCACCATACCTGAACAGATCTTCTCAACTTCAAGTTTGTGAAATAAACGAGAACCCGACTGATAAAGTATGGTGTTATTTTCTTTGACAAATGAGTAAACTTGAGTACTCATACGGGAAGTTATGGTCATGCATTCTAATATATTCATGTAAAATACTCGTACATCGTCACCATTTATAATTCAGAAAGGCAATGCACGTTTGTACCAACCGGATTTACAATAACTTATCTGAGTGCTTTATTATCAAATAAAATCCCTATTCAAAGCTACCATTTTGAATACAATTATTTCATTAATAGTTTGATATATTTGTTTTAGACCAAAGCTCTTCAATATTATTTTGAACATAAGCTCTCAAAAATTATTTATATTTGCAAAGAATGGATAAGCTAATTCTAATTATCGATGCACACTAGACACAATGTTAAGGTTTACCAGTTAACCGGTCAACCATTAATAAGGTAACCGGTCACTGACTGGGTAACCTGTGAAAACTGTATTTGTAAAGCAATTTTATTTTATAAATATCAAGATATAGATATAAAACAATACAAGACTTATACAGTTATAAACACAGAAACAAAATACTTTGATATATGCGTACGACTTATACACAAATTCGTAGAACTTATTATTACTTAAGAATGATGGAATACATTATGAACATCTTTTCAAACAGCCATATACGAGTGCCAGTAGGTACACTACACCATTAATTTCAATGGCTATTTCTAGGCACTATGATTACACTGAGTCTTAAATGTTAAAGGGATGTATAACACAAACTAAGCTTCTCAAACCTTCCTGCAGTTAATAGTATGTTATGCGAATAAAATACATTGCAGGCATATTCATAATGTTTCAAGCAGCGCAGCAAAGCGTTTTCATTTGCAGCTTAAATTGTCTTTAACTCGTCATAAACTATTCTCCAATTTCCAGATGAAAAAAAAACTAATTCAAGGAAAGACTACCTTGATATCAAAAACATGATTACCTTGACTTGAACCGTTTTCCAGAAGACACAAACGATTGAACAAGCATTTATTAAAATATAACAACAGTAAATAAAACAACAAGTCTAATCAAATTAAAAATAAAACTCTAAAATATAGATTGAATCGTATGAGTGAAGACAAGCAAACTGTACGTATACCGGTCACGGACAAAAGACAAAGAAAAACAATAGCAAATTTAAGTTTACGCATGTTTAGTTAGAAGTCATGCATCGTAGACATGTTACCTTTGTCGGGAACATGGGTCGCTATTGTTGTTTACTGAAGCAAAGCATATGCAAAGTGCGGCGTATACAATTAGACATATCTAGGCAACTTAACAACATAATCACTCTACAGTAACGTTATACATTGATTACGAAATTTCCAAAAATGTTAACACATTCTCGAGAATTGCGATGTTAACCCTTTGGGTTTGCCCTTTTTTAATTAGTGTTTCCTCATGTTATATTAAGCTTTGTCATTTCGCTTGAATGCTATTACCGTGTTCCTTTCCAGATGTGTATATGTGTTAAATATTTAAACGACATTGACCTAATGTTGTATTTGTATGTTTTCGTTTTGAAGAAAAAAAGCATTTTCTCTTCAGCATTCTCTTGCTATCACGCATTATGTTTGCACAGTAGCCAGTTGTTGTAATCATTTATGTGATAATGTTAATTAATTAATTATTTGTATTGTGTTTCATCGTGTAATGTTCTTTCATCCTCAATACTTTTTCTGTTAATTCAAAGTGTTCCGTTCTCATTTCTTCATTGGCGTCTATTGCAAATATCTACTCCTACAAACAAAGGTCCGCAATTGTAAGAAGTCGCGATTTCGTCTCTATTTCCTCACAGACTTCACTGGATGACATCCTCTCTCTCATAGGATGGCGTACAAAAACATTATATTCGTAAAAGAAATGAGGTACAAAATCATTGTTACACATTCTAGACAAGCTGTGTACCATAGATTGGTAGCAGTCTTCAGCGGACCCTTCTGAGATGGCACACTCTTTTAAATGATGCAAGTACACTGTCTTCAACACATAACTTGGAATATCATCGCTAATATGTGTCTTTAGAATAAAAAGCTTAAGCAACTTGTATGAATCCTTATGGTTCTCAGAAGATCTTCTGATCAGTTTCTGTTCCAGCAACATTGTTGATACCATCCAACAACAATGGTCTTCATTGTCATATGGATTGGCGGAACACTTAAATACGACGTATCTGATATGTGTTGACCTCAGGTTTCGGATATTGGCTTCTGCTAACATCTTAGACACGCGTATTTCTCTTTCGAGACATGGATCCTGCTTTAACTCAAACGCAGGTAGAAAGTCTACATGGACACTAAATACGCGTCCTCCAAAACCTCCACACTTTTTCTGTATTCCCTGATGTTGATCTTTACGTACCCAGATGAACTTGAGTGGAGGGTGGAAATAATAATTCATATCAGAAGAACCAAAATAGTCAAAAGATCTCTTAAGTGAAATCAGCACTAAACTTCCAGATTTGGCCTCTATTACTCTGTGTGAGCCATTGGCAGATAGGTAACTTAACTGTTCACTCCAATATTTGTTAACATCGAAATCATTTGGTATTTCCTTCTGCTTCTTCTGCCATGAATTTTGGGCTTGTTGGCGAGCATCCAAATCATAAAATATTTCATAAACAATGAATTCAAAAAAATGTTTGTACTCCGAGTCAATCTTGCGATTTCTATAAGTAACATTTA
This sequence comes from Sinonovacula constricta, assembly GCA_007844125.1. Lineage (NCBI taxonomy): Eukaryota > Metazoa > Mollusca > Bivalvia > Cardiida > Solecurtidae > Sinonovacula > Sinonovacula constricta. The sequence continues at coordinate 50,978,903 of CM017570.1, forward strand.
TACAGCCTGGACAAGCCCGTTTATTTTCTCTAAACCCAATACCATTGAAAGACATAATGGCAAGATAGTCAAGTTCGACAGAGTATAGAGGTAATAACGGATCTTCTTCACCTTCGTCTACAGTCCTGACCCACACCCGCGTATTCTCAACCACACTTCCACCTGCAACTAGCTTTTTTATTCTTAAATGAGGATGACACGACACAATCTCTTTACTCAATGTGCTTAGATATTTTTCAACCGAATTTTTAACATCAACAATTTCCTTAGACCTGACATCGATAAAGTAATTGTCTTTAACCTTTGCAAATATTTTATTTTCGGCGTTTCTACTACAACATGCCTGTGTATCAACAGAGTCAGCGAACGATTCAGCGGAGTCTGGAATATTACATGCCATTGTTGTTGGTCTCAACTTTTTCCTTTGTGGGCATGTAAGACGGTGGGCTTGCAACTGTAATCATAAGAGAAACAAACACGATTAATTACCAAAAATGGTAACTGAAGCTTGTTATAATAATTTACTTACGACAGGCAATTAATTTGTATAAGACGCATTACATTTGATAAAATTGTAATTGAAAATATATAAATACATAAGAAACAATGATGTATACTTTTCGTTTTTGTTTTGTTTGGGTTTAGATATGCCATAAAATATAGCTTCATTGTGTCAAGTTGTAGAACGATATGGGCAATGGTCATAGAAAACAAATTTAAACTCCTTTGTATGACTGTATATATATATATATATATATATATATATATGTATATATATATATATATATATATATATATATATATTATTTACTGCGATAAAAATGAATGGATCTTGCTTCATACTCTACCCCCAACCCGTCAAACTTTTCTAGATCCGCCGCTGCTGAATATGGTCGACATTCTTTCTTAAAAGCTAGGCTCGTTAATTTACACATACATAGACATGTAGAGTATATATAATTAACTATATACACATGCAGATTATAAGAGCAGAAGGCAGATGCTTGGCATCTGCACGGGAAATGAACGACCCCGACATCCACTAGTCTCAAGCTGTCTTGCAAGTCGATCTTGGCTGGTCAAAGGTTATTGGAACCCAGATAGAAAATCCGGTACGGAGACTCGTATGCAGTTGGCCGTGCTTTGCGATGCTTTCTGGCCTCTCCTGCAGCTGCGATGGCACCGGCCGTATCGGCTCGACATTCCTCTGGACTTCCGCTAATAATGCCGAGAGGGGGATCCTGGCACTGGGCGCTTTAGGGTCTCCTTACCACCCGTCCAGGTCTGCGCCTGGAAAATCACTTCAGCTTCGCTGTATCAGCGTAGACTCAACACGGGGGGCAGCAGACACCAGTGATGAGCCCAGGCTCGTTTGGCGTAGAGCCGGCCGATAGGGGTTGCTCTCGACTGTGGGAGGAGTCCTCTGAATCCAATGGGAAGTTACCGCCGCTCGACCACACCCCACCCCACCCCCACCACCGTCCCCGGGCAATAAGGTACTACCTCGCTACAACTTGCTGGCTTCATTGGATGCGTGAAGCTTAGATAAAATCGAATAGCTTATTGCAAAAAATGATCACCACTTAAACACCGAAAGACAAATGAAAAGAAATCGCCAGCCCTACTGCTGGCAACCTGAGACGTCAGAACAATGTGTCCTGACCCCTCTAACGACCTTCAGGAAGTACACGACGCCAAGAAAATAGCCACCATCGAACTCACGCTGGCCAAGCAGAATGTAGACATCGCATTCTATTGCCAGTCTCAATGAGATGGACCACACGTTCATCTGGCAAGGTCTGGAATCAAATGATCTTCGACTTTATTGGGTTGACTTCGCAGTTCGCAACTCCCTCCTGTTATCAGTAGAACCTCCTTCACATGGAACCGAACTCACCTTTTCACTCCCCCACACTACCTCCTCAGGACCTACATACATCTTCGGCGTCTATGCCCCAACTCTCTTTTCAACAGCCGAGGCTAAAGATGCATTTTATGAGACAAGGATTCGAGAGATCCCAACGAAGGAAAACGTGTTCCTGCTCGGAGACTTCAGTGACATCCAGACCTCTGCAGACTGCGGAAACACACATGCCATGTATGAGGAGATGAAGAAAGCTTTTGAACATATTGTCACCAAAACCGCACCCCTCAAGTCCACCTCTGGTGACATCATCAAGGACCGTGGCGAGCAGATGGAGAGAAGGGTTGAGCACTACAGGGACCTGTACTCTAGAGAGAATGTCGTTAATGACACAGCTATGGAGAACACCACCCCACTTCTCACCATTGAAGAACTAGACTCGCCACCCACTATCAATGAGGAAGGCCAATGAATCTCGGTCCTGCGGGAAAGCACCAGGCAGTGACGAAATCCCAGCAGAGGTTATGAAGACAGCAAAAGAGAGCTCCCTCCTTGGACATCTCCATGAGATTTTGCTACAGTGCTGGGAAGAGGGATCAATATCCCAAAACATGCGGGTTGCGAAGATCGTCACGCTCTAAAAGAACAAGGGCGACCGCAATGACTGCAACAACTATCGTGGAATCTCTCTCCTCAGCATCGTTGGAAAAGCCTTCGCCAGGGTAGTCCTTAACCGCCTCATAAGCCAGTTTACATGGTAAAACATAGATCTTTAAGAACCTATTTCAATTAAATACCATTGAAAAGACCTAAATCGACTATGGCTTTTATTATACAATTTAGTCACATGTAAATATAACGAAATCGATACTAACTGATCAAAGTGTACCATATTCCAAATTGTAGAAACGCTTTTTCTCAAGAAGGTAACACATAAAGACATATACTCATAAAACGTCTTATTTCAATGTGGTCTCCTACAACGAAATTAACAACATACATACTTCATGTATCCACATTTACATAAACAATCATAGAGAGTCACACGATTGATTATGCAATAGACAATAACATATCTTGTGATAATAACACATGTTTTTGATAACGTTTTTTAAGATATTTATTGAGCATACAGACCGAATATTATTAGGCATGTCATTCCAAATTGAGTTATCAAATCTGACATAAAATCTTTGTTTTATAAAATGGATTTTACAGAAAAAGTTAGACAATGAGGTTTATTATGTTTGTCTGAACATTTCCTTCTTTTTTATTTAACCCAGGATTTATGAAAACTGGCGTTGTTGAAAGATTATATAACTTTCAGCCTAACCATACAAACAACGGAAAATTATAGGCGTTCAATGAATTTCCGAGATACTAGTTGAAATTGTCAAACAATGTATGAGATGTAACATTAAATACACAACTTGCATGTGTCCAAGGTACATCTGATTGTAATTTAATGTTTATGTAACAGTAAATGTCAAGTCCATATATACGGATAAAGAGTTCTGGTTTTATTATGTTTGTTGTGCTGCATTGTTAAAAATATAATCTGTATAACTTACCTAATCCTGTAATCCTGTATTGTTAAAATATTGTTGCTTCCAAATTTATTCAAAATCAAATGTGTTTATGTCCCGGTAAACCTCAAAATTAATGTACACGATATTTAACTTGCTTTTTATACAAAGTTTAATTTAAAACAGAAAGTTAAACATAACTAACATGCACAATGCCGAAAGAGTTAAGTAAGAATAAAGCAAATTCACACGAGACATTATAGAAATAAATAAAAACGCTCTATACAAAACTACAAACGTCTCTATAGAACCTCTGTCGTAGAACGTGGTCGTTATATAAAAACAACAGACGTCAGGTTAGAATCGCTGACGAACCATATGGCCGCCAGATATATATTTCAGATGGATGGGTCTGATATATGTCTTATCACACAATCGCTGATAAAAACTACAAACGTCTAAGTAACACCACCGGAAAAAAATGATATGATTATAAAGAATATATACGGCGTATTTTAGACTGTATATAATACAATTTATAAACTGCGTTATCTTTGACTGGCATTACTTGAGTTTTTAGAAATATATCCTAATACTTAATTTCCAAGAAGACAAGAAGAAAACTTAAAATGTTCTATTTGTTTTTCTGTATTTGTGTAAATTATATTTCCCTAAACGTTTATTTATGGCCTGAACTCCTAGAAAAATCTGGTCTAGAAACCTAGCGAGAATTTTATGTGTAATTCTAAACGTTTATTTATTGTCTAAACTTCTAGCAAACTGTGGTGTAGCAAAATCTGGGTTAAAAACCCAGCCAGATTTTCATGTGTATATAGGTAATACGTGTATTTCCCTATAAATTATGAATATTAAATTGTGACGAAATCCAGGCAGAAGAAAACAAGTATATATTGATAGAAAACATACATTTGTCAGTAGCTTCATTCGGATCATTAACTGATTGTTTCAGCTTCTATATCCATTGTTCTTGCTAAGATACGTCAGTACTGTGTTTGAATACTTTTGAAGGTTTGAGAAAAGAGTTCACATACTATTAAAATTTGGCAATGGCAATCATCAGGCAAAGGTAACACCTTACAAGAATGGATAAAACTGCACGATCTTCTTAAAGAAAAAAAAACATGAAGTAGAATTGATATCAAATTACCAGCTTTTAAGTTGTAAGGTCAGTTTGATGACTATATATTTTCACCTTCCTTTATTCGAACATTTAATGGATTCTTGCAGTGAGAATTTATGACAGAAAATATAGTTAAATAACAAAAACCTATTTAAACCATTGATCATATACATGTATACGTGAGAATATATTAAAGATATATAATTGAATAAGCGAATAAAATAATAGGTCTCTGTCAAAAACGACATGTATAGAAATTATTTTAGGAAAATGGCCATGAGTTGACGTAGCCGAGTTTAAATATAATCATTTATTTTCCCGCGAAACCAAAACAGGTATAAAGAAACGTACTGCATATTTCTTTTTTGTTCGCATTAGCGTTTCCATTGTACTTTAATCATAGTGAAAGCTGAGTTATTGCTGGAATAGTTCTGTTACAATACAAGTTGGTTTGACTTAAATTAAGACTTTCATTTTTTTCTTATCAAAGTATCTAAACTATTCCGCTAGGATTCATTGGCAATCACTTTTATTTTTATAATAGTGAAAGGTGAGTTATTGCTGGATTGTTTCTCTCTTAGTTTGTTTCGTTACTTACGTGTTTCTCTAAGCAGGTTCTCACAGGCTGTTAGCTTCAGTTACACAAAGCAAAGAAAAATAGACACTGCTGAATACTACATTCATAGACACCTTGAAAAATGGATATTGCCCTGTACTTGCTCGTTCACTTTGTCATACTAAATGTTTTATATTGTCGATAATACCCTACACTTGCCCAATATCTTGTTTACCTTGAATTGTTAATCTCGTCAAAAATACAATACACTTGTCCATTTTCCTTGTTACATTGAACTGTTAATCTCGTCGATAATTCACTACACTTGCCCATTCTCTTTGTCACCGTGAATTGTTAATCTCTCAATATCCAATCGACAATACCCAACCATCTCATCCATTTTGTCAAAACCGCGACAAACATGAAAGTGTAAACATTTACTAATTTCACTTTGTCATATACAGAAAGGAGTAACCTGGTGCTCCTAGTTTGCTACATACACCGGTAACTCTATCCACAATTAAATATATCTCAAGCGAACAATAATCCAACAATAATTAGTCCAAATATAATCTTTTCGCACTTTAGGTCATGTGATCAGCCAAATAAGCTGTGATTATAAGTACACAAACCTGGGATCCCAAACTGAAAGTTACGAGTGTTTGTCACGCCTTGTATGTCGCTTAGATCTCGCGCATTTGAGGCATATTTGCATAACAAGTTTACACGTTTATTTGTACACTCAGCACATACATACATGTGATATGAGGAACAAACATTGAAACAAATAATATAAGTGTATAATCCAGGCTCTGTAAGCGGAAATTAACCAAGGGTTGATAGAAATAAATACTATCTCTTAAAAATATTTCAACTACTGCTAATGAGGAAGTGTGTAAATGTAACTAAATAAGGAAAATATTAATTGAGAATGGCAGGGTTGTTTTTACTTTCTTAAGGACAATTTCAATAAATTTACATGCATTTATCATCTTATCTAAGTTAATATCAGTCATGATCTTCTTGAAAATAAAAATGTTTGCAATATTTGTATTAACATGGGGGGTAAACTTATTCCGTTCATAATTAAAGTAGGGACATTTAAGTACATAATGAAACTCATCATCAATATAGTTCAGATTACAAAGATTACATTTTCTGTCATTGCGTACCAAACCCATCCAACGGCATTTTCAATTGGTAGATGAGTATTACATAGTCTAAAATGTACAATGGATCTAAGATATCTATCTAATAAATAATTATATATGAGTTCAAACTTGTGTTCTTGCTTGTAAATACTATAGTTTGGACATTTTGGCGACTCATTAACAAGACTTGTCCAAGTTCTGCAGATATTGTTTTTTTTTAATGATGATTCTATCAAGGTTAACATATGTTCTCTACCAAACTGATATGTTTGCTTATACCAAATGTAACTTAGACCACATTCATATATAAATCAAATATATCTTTAACACAGTTTAACCAGGAATTAACATTGTTGTTAAAATAAGAATCATTAACTACTATTCTATATAACATTGATGACAAATTATAATCGTTGTATATTGTACCAAAATCCTTTAATTCTCGCATTTAAATAATGGACAGAACTTTTTAACATCAAAATGTGTAAAGAATTGAATACTATTCTTTGTACATAGTGTGTAGTCAACTACGGACGCATTTTGCAATTAAATTTACTAACATTTATATCATTAAATGATCTACCATTTTGTATTACCATTTCTGGCGATTAACATAAATCAATTAATTGTGTTCCTTGTCTTAACACAACATATTTAGACACCCTTTCCAGTGATATTCTTGCAATACTTCGTCTAAACTAGCATTAATAACATCAGTCATGTTTATACCAATTTTGCCATAGATAAAATTATCGGCAACATTTATATCAGGCAATAGACCTATGCGTGCATTAAAATCACCTAATAAGACAACATATTGATTATTAGTAGTAAAATGGTCTACTTCGTTGCATTACATGTCAAAAATATCTCTAGAAAATATTTTTATATTATCAAGTGGTACATAAAGGACACCAACATAGACATCTTCAGCTGTATTTAATAGTTTTCTATTAAGTTTAAACCAAAACACGTATTCACACTCGCTCGGAATTTTAGTCAGTAAATGGTAAATGCTATTATTCACAAAGACTTCTACACCACCAGATTTTCTAAGGATGTTTTGTTTTCGAGTTTTTGATATGAATTTGTAACCGTCAACATTAATTTGGTCTAACTCATCTAGTTTAGTTTCCAAACATGCAAAGATATCGTATTTTAAAATGGAATCACAAAATTCTGGAAAAAGATCTTTAGATCTTAGGCCACAAATATTTAAGGATGAGCAAGTTTATTTCTTAGAGGTTGATGCTCTTCACCACGGCGATCCTATAGTCCTGTCCTCTATCTATCCTATAGAGTGTCCATGGAGTCCGACGACTGATCAGGGTTCCGTGCCGCGGGTGGGGTGTCGGACGGTTGGTCGGGGTTCTGCCGCGCGGGTCGGATAGGGTCGGGTTGCCGCACAAGCCTCGGGACGTCTTCTGGCCTGACTTCAATTCTGGCTTTTTTAGTTCCACAATATCTTTTGCCAAGATAGCAACATCATTGTCAATTTTTGTCAGCTTACTGACACGTGTGTTTTGGGCACACGTGACACATCATATTGGGCGCTTACGAATGACATTGATTTTGTTAGTTCAACAGTTGTTTTCTCTGACCTTTCTAAGCGCTGTTCGAAATCATTCAATTTAAGTGACATATTTCTTACACATGTTTCTATGGAGTCAAGTTTATCGAGTTTCTCTAACGTTTCAAAACATTTTTCAAATGACAACTGTTTGCTCATAAATGTGTCAAAAGCACTTGTTGATAGTGTCAAATGTTCATCCTTACTTGCAGACATCACTCTCTCAGTGTCCAGGTTCAAGAAGGAAAGTTCACCGTCAACGGAAGAGTCCGACCCAATGGCCGACCTCAGACGTTTCCCTCCACGCAGGAAACCGTTGTCGGGTTTGGGGGTTGAAGTATTCCCTTTCGCACAGGCCATATTTTGAAAAAAAAAAATACTGACAACAGGCAGAAACGAGTATCAAGTACACAAATGCGCAAAACAAAAAACAACAAAATATCAGGTCTACAATATGTTATTAAAACAAGCTACGTTTGACATAAATTGCTAACAATTTCAAAGATGATATTATGTTGCGCGATCTGGCTCTGTTTACTTGAGCAGGTTTAAGAATGGACTCAGTTAGACTAATAGGCTTTTACATAAATACTTGTAATACACAGGTGTTGATCTTTAAGTCAACGTTTCATAACAAACTGATGCAGTATTCATTGAAACTGCTAACGTCCACGCCCACAAAAATAAGGAGTGCAGTTTAGATGTATATTTATGCTGTATCGTCGGCTTTACCGATTTCTGGGCCATTACGGCCATATTGACTTTCATATAGCTATTTTACCAGTGGCCGGATCAGTTTGTGGTCTGTTTGACTGTAACTCATCCGGGTACAGGCTTGGATCCAGAACTTTTCAGCTGGGGATGGGTCGAGGTGGCTAAGACCTAAGATGACATACGTACTTTGGGAACCAGAACAAATTGTTTCTAAAATGTCAGAGATGCGTTCTGAAGTCTATCTGAATAAAAGGTTAATAATTTTAATGGTTTTATTAAACTGACTCTGAAAGTCTGAATATGCGAATACATACATATATACATAACCTTTTTCTTTTTTTCTCCAAAAACTACACCGAAATAAGCAAGCACACTCTGCCCTTCGAGTTGGAACATAAAATACAGGTAGCTTACATTTGTAACTTAATTTTCCCATCGATCATCGTTTGCATATAATGAGAGGAAAGTAATTGTAAAAAAAATCTTGCTGTATTAGCGCTTTTGCTTTTAACCGAACAACCATGTCAGTATCGGCGGATATTATGCTTAATAGATATGCATTAATATTGCCTGAATTTAGATTTCTTTTGGGTATTCGCGAGCGTGTAGTGCATAATTTCGATGAACAGTATTTATGGTAGTTACAAGTAAAACTCGTCTTATAAAAATAAACCAAACTTTCGATTGGATCCTCCAGTACATGGTGTGGCAAACAAGACAGTGCTGATTCGCCGCGAATACTTTATTAGATGTTGGACCGAACTCAATCCAACTATCAGTTATAAGTGTAATATACACATAATAACAAAGAGGTTTGGAGTTTCGGCACATCAAATAAGCAAAGCGTTTATTAAAACCAAAATATATCAGATTGTGCACACATCGCCATACTATCGTCATGCAGTAGACTGTTCATTAAGATTTTAGAAAAAAACAATAACAAATCATTATTACAATTGCCAAAGCATATTTATTATAGCTGTGTTTAAATGTTTGAAACAGCAACCTGTTTCAGCCACTGACAACTGTAGAAATTGTTTAAGGGGGTATCCGAGTGAAGATATAGTTTTGCCTATATTTAATATATATATAATACAATCTTATTTATACAGGAATTCTGAAAACAACCATTCTTTAGTCTAAGTTTTGAGGATTTTCAACAGTACCTCAACTGTTGGGCAGTAAAACTCTTTAATCAACATTTAAATGTTCATTATTTTCTCATCTATAAATAAGAACAGTAGGGATTCCTGCTCAGAACAGACATCGACTTCACAGCGGATGACGTCAATGAGCTAAAAACATAAGTGGTCACGTGGATTTTCTAGTTTAAAAATAGCTAACTGTGCAGCGTGGCTCGGATAGAACATACACGTTTGAAATGACGATTATGGCGTTATAGTTCACTTGTCAGACATGTGTTGTACATAGATAAGCGGCATTTTGCGAGATCTGCCCTGGTAACAAAAGTTTATTATGATGTTTAATGAAAATGTTTTTAACCCAAACGTCGGATACCACCTTTAAGTTCTATTGCTTCACATGGTGCTTCCTACAGCCGCAGATTACTAAATTATAAAAAAAATACTTTCAACTTCACTATATATATATATTTGTTATTTGGGTTTTACGGCACACCGACACTTTATATAGGTCATACGGTGCCGATATATATATATATATATATCCTTTTCTCTTGATACATAATTCTTCCGCACTGGGTTATTGCTAAAAACGCATTATAGACACAATTTTTCACAATTCCTCCTGTTCATTTTAGCAAGGGCAGACAAACATTCGCCCGTAATGTGTCCAATGCGGATAAATCCCCTCCTGTATATTTTCCACATTTTGCAATGTCTATTTGGTTCGCACAGTTTAGTCTCGTAAATACTTGATAATAACATCAGACTTTTTTTTTTTGATACTATTCCAACTGCAATATATATTTTACAGTAATTAATTTACGGGAGTGATTTTTTCTGTTTCATTTATGATTGTTTTGCTTTTTTTGTTTCTTGTTAAATTTCACATGTTGTCCGCCTATGATAAAATGGACGAAATGGATTAGTACGAAAATACACTGAAATTCTACTTTGTACCTTGAGTGAGATGCAAAGTGACAAGCAATCGGAACACCTCGGCTTATAACGTCTGTATTACCGAAGAAGAGTGCAGTGAGATAAAGCTCGTTAGTGGGACAGTGGACAGCGAATGCAATACACACAGCGAATGTTGTACACTTGCCAGATGGCCTCAAGGGTCTAGCTATCAGCAGGGCGTTGGAGTAGAGTGGCCTTACTGCTCGGGCAGTAAGTATATGACACTCTGGGGGCTTGAGATACCGGTGATTATCTCTACACGGTCTACAAAATGTGTGTGATCAGGCCATTTCACAATAAATATAGTCCAAAAAATGTATGACCGGACCGACTGGATGGCTATGGCCCCTCGCCCCTCCCCGGATGGTAAATCCGGACCTTGGATATTCTTATCTGGGTCCGTTTAGTTGTGTCTATTTTTCTCTCTATTTTATGATGACAAATCTTACCTTGCTGGCTTGAATTAAGTTTAAAGTTTGAAAACTTCCCCAGACATATCCTTTTTACTGTATATGTAATCTGAGATTGCATCGATTATTCATGCCACGTTAGGCTAAAATAGGGAACTCCCATTTTCCCGTGATTCACAATTATTTGAATAGCTGTTGACATCAGGGAAGAAGGACGTAAATGCTATAGATGTTAATGTCACCAGTGCTTTATGTTTTATTTAAATATACGTTGTGCTATAGTCAGTTTTGTTATTGTCCGTTTTGTTAGTGTCGGGCAGCTTGTGACTTATAGTCTGTGTGTTTTATGTTAGGTCCGTGCATGTGGGCGTGGTTGTTTGCGTCTTGCCTGCGTGATGTTCGGGACATGGCAAACCTGTTTTGTCATGTCTGTCTAGGTATATGTTCTCGTGAGAAATATATTTTGTACGAGAGTTGAAAGTTTTTTACTGCAATCCGTACCATCAAACATTTGCACCTGCCACTCACCTACCGACAACATCTCATTTACTTTTACGTTAACTTTAACGCTTAGATAATTCTCGAAGGACAATGTAGTAAAATAATGTAGAACTTGCGTTACAGCATAACTATAGTTTTAACTTACACTAAAGGTGTATCTACACTACTGGTAAATGACCAGTTCTGTTTGGTAAGTGATTGTAGTACTGATATATCAATGGGTGTATTTCTGTATTTTACTTTTATTGTTTGAATTGGTTTATGTCTGTTTTGTAACTGCGAATATTTTTATTGCTAAATTCTAATTTGTTATAGCTCCGCCAATTGATAATGTGGCAGTATTTATTTATTGTGTTATTCATTATTCGCATGTTTTCCTCGTAGTGCATAAACAAAATAAAATACTCTAAACCTTGCACGGACTGGTAATCAAATAAATTTGACTCCAACCACGACCAATGCCTAACATAATTTAAGGACGAGAACGAGTCTTCGGAACTAAGAGATCAGAAAGCTACTCATATTTAGTAGTATAGGAGCATTTAGCACCACTTCATTTGTTGTTGTGGAATACAAAAGCAACAAAAATTCTTTATTCTTAAATGAGCAAATGTGTAAGTGTAAATTGCACTTTTAAATGTCTAGAGAAAGACAACAATATTGGTGAACAACATCTACTCAACGAATGCCGTACGAACGTTCTGAGCAAATAATCGTGGTACGATTTTGAAATGGTACGAAATCACCAACATCCGCCCTAGCGCGAGAAATATTTACCACATTCAACAAAAACATTGAATTTATATGACTTATTTATTTCTTTGCAATAGGTCTCCAGAAGTAAGAGTATTTAATACAAAAGTACAACCATGAAGTTAACGAAATATAACGAATATGTCTATGCACGTGTTCGAGCAAATGGATTTACGAATTAGTGCAGTCAGCTAACATCAAAAACAACCACAAATTGTTGTAATATTCACCGCTGTTATTGCGCGATTCGCCCCCTCCACAAGCTTTTTGCTGGGTGTCAAAAAGACCAAAACTGCGATTGCTAATAATTAAATAAGAAAACAATAAATATGTTATATGAAGAAAAGCTTAAAAAACTATGAATATGGCACTGTAGAGATTGTGATCGAATTAGTGCAGGCATGTAATTTGAAAATAAGACGTTGACAATCAATATGCTCAAAACTTGTCAATGTTTCATAGTTCCTAGGTTTATTTTTGTTTATGTTGCAGTTATTTAGAATACACAACCGACGAAACAGAAAGCTTTAGCATAAATGTAACTCTGTATTTTAGCAGCTGAAATAGTATAATAATTACCTTTTAAAAACACGATCCCTTCTTAAAAGCTGTGTAGTCAACCCATAATCATTTCCAAAACCAATTATAAATAAGTATAGGGTCGCCGAGACTCAATAAAACTGTATAGTTGAGCAGTTCGTTAATACGTTCATAAGTTAATTGACGGTATAAAACATACGTGGTTTATATATTTGACTTATATTAACAGATCGTTAATAGTGTCATTAATTTATATTTTACGATAAATTATTATAATAATTGATACATTATTAACTATTTTGACGTAATTTGCTTTGTCTGTTGTTTTTACCTTTTTTAGGACAATTAACAAGACATGCCTTAAATAGTGTCCTCAAAATAAAAAAAAGCTATATATGGCTTTAGTCTTATGTACAATTAAATGGTACTAGCCCAACTAAACGTCAAATAACAAGGGCGGTTTATGAATTTGTTTGTGTGGTGTCAAGGTATTTCACGGCATGTGATATTTATTGTAATAGCTAATTTAAGTACCATGTATACATGATACTCTGCCTCTGAAGTGTTAGCGGAAACAACTAAATGCTCTAACCTTAGTGGAAAGTACAAGTAGTTGAACGGATAATCTAAATGTTAAAATCAGGAAGCGAAATTCTATTATTGCGCCTAACTGTTACCAACTACTTTCAGAACATACAATTTAGGGGTCTTCTCAATGATTCATGAGTTGTTAGAATGGGTCGTTTTGGTGTATTTCGGAAAATCTTCTGAGAAAATAATGCATAGAAAATCTTTATTTTGAATGGAAGTAATTTAAAAAAAAATAACGTCAGCAAAATTAACAACTCATTGTCATAATACACTTGACACGTGCTCTAATGCCGAACATATGACTAACTTACATTTTTATACCCGCGATTGAAAACAAGAATGGTGACTTACATTCGCTTTCTGCTAGAAAACGCATTTTGAACCCACCATTATTTCCGACTAAGTGTATTGTATATTAAACATGATAGTACACATGATGGCTTGTGAAATAGACAAAGTAATAAGTAAATATTCATGTGTATATTATAGGAGCTTTACGATTAATGCCTACCGTACTACAGATATTAATGTATATTATAGGAGATTTACGATTAATGTCTATCGTACTACAACTATTAATGTATATTATAGGAGCTTTACGAGTAAGGCCTATCGTACTACCGATATTAATGTATATCAAAGGAGCTTTACGATTAATGCCTATCGTACTACAACTATGAATGTATATCATAGGATTTTTACGATTAATGCCTGTCGTATTACAAATATTCGTGTATATTATACGAGCTTTACGATTAATGCCTGTCGTATTACAAATATTCGTGTATATTATACGAGCTTTACGATTAAAGTATATCGTACTACAGATATTCATGTATAGTATAGGAGCTTTACGATTAAGGTCTATCGTACTACCGATACTAATGTATATTATAGGAGCTTTACGATAAAGGTCTATCGTACTACCGATACTAATGTATAATATTATAGGAGCTTTACGATTAAGGTCTATTATACTACCGATACTAATGTATATTATAGGAGCTTTACGATTAAAACCTATCGTACTACAAATATTCATCCATATAATTTGATAATGCGATTGTATTTTAGGACAGGTGTTTACACAAAGCCTGAGAGAAGCCCCGTCAATCTGGACCACGGAGTGTTGGCTGTCGGCTACGGAACAGACAACTCACAGGTCTTCTGAATGTTGAGAAACAGGTAGATGCATCACTCTTCCAATCGTGTTCGTAATTTTGTTCCTGGTCATTGTCCTCATATTTCCCGCCTCCTTTCCATGTCCCTATATCAAGTCATTTGTTCCGTCTTCCTTCTATGTCCCTTCCTTATGATATGATCCCATCTTTATTTGTTCCGTCTTCATGTTTTGTCCCTTCCTTATGATATGTTCCCATCTGTATTGGTTCCTTCTTCATGTATGTCCCTTCCTTATGATATGATCCCATCTTTATTGGTTCCGTCTTCATGTTTTGTCCCTTCCTTATGATATGATCCCATCTTTATTGGTTCCTTTTTCATGTTTTGTCCCTTCCATATGATATGATCCCATCTTTATTGGTTCCTTCTTCATGTTTTGTCCCTTCCTTATGATATGATCCCATCTTTATTGGTTCCTTCTTCATGTTTTGTCCCTTCCTTATGATATGATCCCATCTTTATTGTTTCCGTCTTCATGTTTTGTCCCTTCCTTATGATATGATCCCATCTTTATTGGTTCCGTCTTCATGTTTTGTCCCTTCCTTATGATATGATCCCATCTGTATTGGTTCCTTCTTCATGTTTTGTCCCTTCCTTATGATATGATCCCATCTTTATTGGTTCCGTCTTCATGTTTTGTCCCTTCCTTATGATTCCACCTCTATTGGTTCTGTCTTTCTTCTAGTCTCTTTCTCATGACCCCCTCCTCATTTGCTCTGTCTTTGTTCTATGGTCCTTCCTTATGCCCCCCTCTTCAGTTGTTTCGTCTTCCTCCGTTTTCCCTTACTCATTCAACACATTAAGAAGTAGAGGATCAATTCTGTCACTACCTCATTATTCGTCAGTTCCTCATTCGTGATCCCCTCCTTCCTCACCCTTCTCCACATTTGTACTCGTCGATTACTCCCTATTTCATCGGTTAATAAAGACAATGTATTTCCTGGAGTATCTCCTTCTCTTTGTCCCAAGGTTCTGATTCCTATGCTCATTTCTTTTCTCTTCACTCTATTGTACATGATAATATTTTACTTCTATTTTGTCCTGTCCTTGGTTCATTTTGTGTTTATATTTGTCACACTTAACTGGATGTTAGGACTAGATAAAAATATTTGACGGATTTTACCTGAATTCATTATATTGGTATAGCTAACTTATTCACCTGGTAGGCCCGATGAAATAGGATTATATCAAAGGAATAAGTCTTCATGTCACGTGTCCATTTGTGTTCTTTAAGTTTCACTCATTTCCAGTTGTTAATGTACATTTCAATTTTGGAAGAAATGAATACACGTTTTATATGTGTGTTGTAGATAGGCAGGTTTAATTTGTATTAAACGCATCCTTGGACGTTTGACGAAATGCTATCATATTCATGACACAGAATGTAGAATGTACAAACACCTGGCGAATACATTGACTCAACCTATTGTGTGCAATACTTGTTTATAAAACTGTTAATTTGTTAATTGTTATCAATAAAAATATACCGTTAACTCACTTTGTTTTGACTTATTTTGCGGATTATAAAATTAATTTTGAGCATTAATAAATCATCTTCATGCTATATTAAATATTTAATATTAATATGTTCTATTATATCAGTATGTATAAAGTGGTTTATTTATTAAGAGCAAGGGCTTTCTTAATTCATTTAGTATTAATTAACACTATCAATAACTGACTTCTCTAAAAAAGTTAAATTCTGCCGTGATTGAATTCGGAATAAACTTAAGATCTATTTCCATTTAAACATGCAATTTTCTTCGGTCTTTCATATTCTCTATGAAAAAAATAATAGCCACGAGTACGTGGGGGTAAAATAGAACAGCCAAACAGGGAAAAGCCCTAACAACATTGTATAAATTGAAGCGCGCATTTGTGTACTTTTAAGTTAAAATTTCTTGTACAACGTGTAAGAATAAAAGATTTTAAGGTTGTGTGATCTAACGCCCGACATATCACGGTTTCTCGCCAGAACGTCTTTCCGTATATACCTGTTTTTGGGGCGTTGGGCAGGAGAGCAATGGAGATTAGCGTGTCATAAGACGCGTTTGTGATGGTCTTGTCTAAAAAAGGAAGCTACAATCAGTTAAGACAAATAAAACCTAAAACTAGATTTACTCATGTAATGATTGAAAACACTACACGTACCTATGACGATATCAGTGAATATTTTTACAAAGTTTCCGGAATGAATGAGAATGATTTAGACTTTCTTAAACTTGAGGACAGTGAAACAAATGGATATTCTTTCCCAGTTCCTGACAAATTGTCAGATTATGTCAATGACTGAATGCGGTTTAAAACTGTCAGCGATGAAGAATCAATAAACAGTATTTTATTTCAAAAAGTTTACAAGCATCAAATATAACAGTATCATTATTATTTGCACCAAGCATTTACTATAGTACGCACAATTATGATTTTTTTTTGTAATTTATATGATAACAATAACTTGCTTTGAATATTTATCATTCGTATGATCAATTAAGAATGATGAAACTTGAAGTAAATATTGCCCCATACATTCTGGTTAACTTAATTCAAAATGCCCTGATTTAAAAGCACCAGCATTACCAACATTGTCCGCTTACAGAAAACTATGGTAGCAAGTTAAGCCATTGTGTATACAAACCACTTCTGGTTCCATGTAAAAGTGCATAAACAATTATGACAACCAATTGTTTGAATATTTTTATTATCACAATAAGTTTTTTTTTCCATTTTATGTTAACCTATTTGCATGCTAAGATGCAATTTACTTGAATAAGTTATCATTCGTATAAAATCAGTATACAAACTTAGGGCTTAAATAAGCTAAATATAAGTCTATACACAAACTAAATTTAAATTTAAACATAAACTAAGTTAAAATTTGTATGCTAACCGAATTTAGGAAATTAATAGACAGAACAGTTGCAGTGATTTTTCTTTAACACATGAACATTTCGGAACAAATTTGTATTCGATATAGAATTATAAAATCACAATCTTGGAGGAACTAGGCTTCAGAAGCATGCAGAAATATTCTTGAATTACAATGATGTCAAGATGCCAGAACTAACAATACATGAAAATTGTTTAAGCCTTACAAATAAAAAGTTTGTAAATAAAAGTAAACAAAGTTTTAAACTGATGACATACGTACCTTCGTTTGAGACATCAAGTGACATGAATAGTTATTTAAGTTACTGTATCGTTGACAAATGATAACTTTGCTCAATTCTCTTAAGTAAGGTGTTCATATTATTAATATAGCCATCAATATTATAATAAATCTACCTATCCATGGGTTTATGATAAGACCACGCCCGAAGCCCTGTAACATAACATTAATATTATAATAAATCTACCTATCTATGGGTTTATGATAAGACAACTCCCCGAAGCCCTGTAACATAACATTAAAACTGTGTTCTTTACTCGCATTAGCTTAATCACACAGTTAATAGCTGATGTACAAATAATCAATCATTTGTAGAATCGGCAAAACAGTTTTCTTTCTGTCACCAAACGCCTGCTACTTAAAGGAATCAAGTATAACCATTTTGAAAATTTCTTATAAAAACTAAGAATTTAATTTGGAAAAGTAACACCGGACCCTTTATTACAAACACGATGCACAGTTATTTTTAACCTAAGAAAACCAAATGACTAATTACTTCTGAGATTTTGAGATGCATGATGTCAAACACAAAAATGGTGTAATCAGTATAATTTAGCATGTCCAATCTTATCAATCTAATGTCACACATCGATATAGCAACAGATCTTCAAGTTAATGTTCTTTATTTTAGAGAAATATTTCGCACAATAATATATAATATCAATTGCATTTAACTATACTCCTATAACCTTCGAAACAAGGTTATTAAGAAAGATACTTTTCACCGTTTACTTCATATTTAAAATTAAAATATAGTTTGTTAGTTCAAAAATACCTTGGAGAAAAATAAAAAAAAGGAATATGGTGCAGATAAATGATAAAGGTAGTTAGTTTATAGATGAAGGAGTTATGCCCCTTGAACGCAACACCTCAATAGTTTCTTGCACATTTCTTGCACATTGGTTTTGCGTCTGTTTATTATATAATCGGTCATAAATGGTTTAGATGTTTTATCTGATTGTTCGCTCAATTTGTTTGTATTCAGTCGATTGAGATTGAGTACAAGAATCTTGCTTTTTCTTTAATTAATATTGCTTTAATCGTTTAGAAAATACATTGTACGCCATATAAGTTGAAGATTCTTTTTTTTTAATTAAAAATATTTCGTATTAAATTAAATAAAAAAAGAACATGACTGCTGGTAATTTCTTTACACAGTACATGTTCTGCAAGCAATTATCATACTGAAATATAAATCAAAATGTTCTTTTTAACCATAAATGCCTTCCATACTGTAATGTTGTTTGTCTCTGATATCCTGCCGGCGTGTAATTAAGACGCTTTACATAATTACGTTACGTTCATTAGACAACTTCTAATATCTAAATACAATACTTTACTACAAAAAGAATACCAAACAGCAAAGTTTTAATACTCGTGCCGTTTACATTGTGGTCCTAACATAAAGATTTCTTTGATGATATGTCTGTTTAACATTATATTCAGAAATAATAATAATAGCCTTCTGGTATTGCTAGATGCAATATGTTTATCTGTATATAGGTTACACATAGGTCACATATATGTTACATATAGGTTACACATAGGTCACATATATGTTACATATAGGTTACACTTAGGTCACAGATATGTTACATATAGGTTACACATAGGTCACAGATATATTACATATAGGTTACACATACGTCACAGAGATGTAACATATGGGTTACACATAGCTAACATATATGTTACATATAGGTCACAGATATATTACATATAGGTTACACATACGTCACAGATATGCTACATATAGGTTACACATAGCTAACATATATGTTACATATGGGTCACAGATATATTACATATAGGATACAGATAGGTCACAGGTATGTTACATATAGGTTACACATAGGTCACAGAAATGTAACATATAAGTTACAAATAGGTCACATATACGTACATATAGGTTACACATAGGTTACAGATATATTACATATAGGATACACATAGGTCACAGATATGTAACATAAAGTTACACATAGGTCACATATATGTTACATATAGGTTACACATAGGTCACATATATGTTACATTTAGGTTACACATAGGACACATATAAGTTACATATAGGTTACACATAGGTAACATATATGTTACATATACGTCAAAGATATATTACATATAAGTTACACATAGGTCACAGATATGTTACATATAGGTCACAGATATATTACATACAGGTTACACATAGGTCACATATATGTTATATATAGGTTACACATAGGTCACATATATGTTATATATAGGTTACACATAGGTCACATATATATTGCATATAGGTTACACATAGGTCACAAATATGTTAAATATAGGTTACACATAGGCCACAGATATATTGCATATGATTACACATAGGTCACAGCTATATTGCATATAGGTTACATATATGTCGCAAATATGCTACATATATGTTACACATAGGTAACAGATACTCGAATTCCTTACTTTTTCACTTAGCAATTTCCAGAAAACTTTGATAAGGGAAATACAAATATTAAATTCCTCAATTACTCATGCTACTATGGCAACATCAATCCAGCATTGATGAAGGAATACCTCATACAAAGTAAGTTTGACCTAAAGGTATGTTCCTTCACTATAAGGACCACTACTTAATCTTGGCAATACTAAGTTAATATTAAGTTAAAAACAATATGTCAGTAAGAAAATGCAAGAATTACCACATATATTTAAATCTAAAGTACATCTAGACAAAAGCAAACAGGGTAAAATGTAAAAGTGATATACACAGCCACAAGACATAACACACAAAAAACAAACATCAACAACAGCAGTTATTACCTTGGAATTGTTAGTCGGCAAAAAAGACCGATTAGGGTGCTTAAACCTGGTTTATGGAGCGCTCCAACCTCGCGCATCCTGTTTTTATATCAAACAAACAATAAAATATCAAATCAAGGTGAGACAACTAG
Organism: Sinonovacula constricta; assembly: GCA_007844125.1. Lineage (NCBI taxonomy): Eukaryota > Metazoa > Mollusca > Bivalvia > Cardiida > Solecurtidae > Sinonovacula > Sinonovacula constricta. The sequence continues at coordinate 50,999,606 of CM017570.1, forward strand.
CAGCAATCACATGCATCGGAAGTAAAAACTGTTAAAATTAACTAATATACAACAAAAATTAGTAATACAATAAACTATCAACATATCAATATATACAAGGGATAAAAGCCTCGGTAACCTTAAAGTTCCAAATGAGAAAACAACATAACAGGTCTCCGCCTAAATGATGTGGTTGATGGTAGTGTAGTTGATGGTGGTGTGGTTGGTGTTTGTGTGGTTTATGGTGGTGTGGTTCATGGTGGTTTGGGTGTTGTGGAGTCAGCGATTACGATCATGGTTTTAACAGGTTGCAACTCACACTAAATTCATCAACGATTATAATTTATAGGTTTTGGAAAAATTAAACTTAACATGGACATCATTTTAATAATACAGGAACAATTTGACAAGCAATTACATCAACACTAGCGTTTTGTCAATAAAACATAGCATGCGTAATCAATATACTATCTTCATATATCTGAAAAGCCCATCTACTATGACTAGAAGTCAAATGTTTTGCATGATAATCAATGTAGTGTTAATACGATACAACTAGATACATTAATATTCTATTATATAACTTATGTATGACTAACTGTTTGCAGAGTGTAAAGAGATTTTATATTTTGTGTTTGAAAGCAAGGTTTGTGTATATAAAACGATATCAGAAGAAAATAACGAATTGGGATATTTAAATTTACAAATGTTTACATTAAACGCATAGACTGCAAACAAGATTGTACAAGTCATAAAATTAAAGCATGTTTTCAAAAGTAGGAGCTTAGACGTGACAATAGTATAAGGCATGCTACTGATCGCATCATAAATAGACAAAATAGAAAATCGGCAACAGCTATGCATAAATGGCATTTTATTTTCACAATCAGGTAAACATAACTATACACAGATAGCACACATCTTCAAATTTCTTTAAAGAAAAACAGTTATAGACGATAACCCTGTAATTAAAAGAACGGGGAAACGATTTAACACAGTCTACGTACGGCGGATGGTTTTAATTATTTTACGCTCACGAGAAGCATAGTTGTTGTTAAGAAAGTGTTACTTCTAGTATTTATAATTATACTCTAACGTCGGTTGATAATGTGTCAGAATGAATCTGGTCCTGGTCATGATGCAAAAATAAAATATTTGCTTTAGTTGGTATGATTTTTGGTTATACACGAACACATAAATTATTGGCGCAGCTCTGGAGACCGGTACCTATTATGGAATATTTTTTATGGAGACGATAGTGTAGCTGACAAAAACAGGAAATCGCAACTGATATGGGAGACGTTTTTAGAGAAATATAATGAGTATTCCGTTTGTTTTTTTTTACATTGTAGCTTGCAACAATAATGTGAAGCTTGCAATTTAAAAAAAGTAGCCGGCATTTATAGAAATTCGCAGCTGTTTGGCGAAGTATTGTTTAACAAAAGAAACCGTGTATACCGATATTAACAATACAGCTTGTTAATAGAGAACAAGGGAAACAAATAAAGTAGCAAATACTCTACTTCTCATCAGAGTTATGGTTCGTTACTGTCAAATGTTTTAGTAATTAATCGACAATGTAAGAGAATGTTTAGTTCCTAGAATAGTCTTCTTGTTTAAAGCGCATGCTCTCTACGGCGCCTTGGATGTCTCACATCCTAGCTATTTCTTGTTAGTTTATAGCGATATAATTGATTGGCAATATAGTGTAAATATAATGTCGGTGGATGCCGGCGATATTTGTTTATTCTTTGCTTCGATTTTCTATGCTAGCACTATCACAAATGCCGACCTACAACAAACAAAACCCAACAGAAACCATAAACATAATTGCATGTGCTGTGAAGTATAATATTATACATGTGGCCATAAACGACAAGTGTAAAACGTAGGCAATGCACTAGTTTAGGAAAATGTGACGTCTTCTGAAAATGAAATGTTATACCAATTTTTTACTAGAACTAAACTGTATACGCTTTCATTATCATGTAAAGTTGCCACATTTGTAAGACTAAAATTAAACACATACAGACACAAATAAGGCATTGGAAGGCCAACTGGGGTGGTATTGTAGATGCAGGCCAGAAAGGGTCGAATGGGATTTGGAAGAGGTTTGCGAGGAAGGGCCGTCTTGGGGTGTTGAAGCGGTTGGCATCTATCAAATAACACACTTGTTCACATAGGTTGGTGACGACGGCATGTAAAATGTTATCTGTATTTAAGATATTCAATACAATATTTTTAAGCTGCATTTGTGATAATAAACAATAATCTAAAATAGCACACTATGTCTATAATAGAACAAAATGTGTACCGGAGAATTGTAAAGTATGTCTATCAGTTAAGGGAATGTATAGCAAAAACCATGACCGCGTATTTTGCTTCATTATCGTCCGCCTGTGAGCTTCGTTCAAAAGAAAATGATTGTGCTTATAACGTAAAAAATTGTCCCCTCTAGAGTTGTGTTTTCCCTATTTATATGACATCGACAATACATTAAGCATAATGATATTCTGCAGCATGTACAATTTGGAACAAAACGAGTTTATCCGATCAAACTTGACAATACACAAACGACTCTAACAGCAACACACATTTTCAAAACCATATTCGGTTAGAATGTCTTCTATTAACATTTGGAACTGTTGAAAAGATAAATACTGCTTATGGTTTATGGTTAAGAGTGGGATAATTATGTATAATTGTACATCTTACTTAATTAAAACAAACAGCATGGATATATCACCAGACGCGTTTTTAAAAGGACATTATGTATTTGCACATTTTGGATCTGTTGTTTGATACAAGTTATATTTAGCAACACCGCATGTTATATATTTATTTTGCATCCAGCCTTTGTTTTTTGCATCCAGCCTTTGTTTTATCCACTTTTCCATGATTCCTTTTTTTACGTCTGAGTATATGACGATGTAATGTTTCAAGACACCAGCCATCCTTAAAAACGCTATCCGCATTGGTGAGTGAAAGTTGTATCTCGGGAATTAATTCAGCGGCGTCCTTAAAATCTTCACAACGATGTTTTGTTGAGTTGATGAGTTTTGTAAAAAGGTTATATGAACCATAAAAGAAATGTGGTATGCAACCATCCATACACATTTTGTACAAACTGTGTAGCATAGCGTGGAAGCAGCCTTTAACGGACCCTTCAGAGGAGGCACATTCTTTTAAATGAAGCAGGAACACTGTCTTCAGCATATAACTTGTAATGATCAACTCAAACCTTGAATCGAGCATAAAAAACTTAAGCAACTTGTAGGCATCCAACTGTATCTCAGACCGCTTGATCAGTTCCTGTTCTAGCAACATCGTAGACACTTTCCAACAGAATTTATGGTTGTCCTTATGACATATCTTTGGCAAAATATATCTAACATGTGAAGGTCCCTCTGACATCTGGTCTTGTGAATTTAAGTTATCTATCGACTTAAACACATGTGCGTGTTCCTCGTGAAAGGAGTCACACTCATACTCATATGCAGGTAGAAAATCTACATCAACATTAAATGCACAGTCAGCGAAACCTCCAAAGTTTGTCGATGATTCTTGATGTTGAACCTTTCTCACCCAGACGAACCTGAAATCACTACTAATACCCCTGGAGTCGTCTATGTGTTTACCTTCACTCAAATTTAACAAAATTCCTGATTTAGTGTCTATTATTCTTTGAGAGGCTCTGAGATACTCGTTACTTAAAACCTCCTTCAAAAAACTACGGTCATGTGAGAATGCTCGTGTCTCCAGTATCTCGTGTGTACCGGTCTTCGATAATGGACTATGTCCTTGAGCATCCCATTTTTTAATTATATCCCAAACCTTTGAGCTGAATATGAATCCCACTGCAGGTCCATAAACGAAATTCTTGTTTTCAAATGTTATTGCATGT
>CM017570.1:51003588-51014924 GCA_007844125.1 Sinonovacula constricta
GCTGTTTCGAAATTTCTTAAATCAATCGTTTAGTTAAGCTGCTAGGCTGCCAGGATGCCAACTTCAGGCTGCTAGGCTGCCATCTTCAAGCTGCTAGGCTGCCAGGTTGCTATACTGCCAACTTCAGGCTGCCAGGCTGCTAGGCTGCCAGGCTGCCAGGCTGCTAATTTCACATTCCAGCAGACTAGAGATTAAATGGATTTTTTAAGGTTTTAAGGTTCATTTCATATCTTATAAACTTGTATTGTCGTAAGAAAGTGATTATAATGCATTTCGGGCCGTTTCGAAATGTCTTACATCAAACGGTAAGTTAAGGCTGCTAGGCTGTTAGCTTCATTTTCCAGCAGCCTAGAGATTTGGTGAACTTTTAAGGTTTTAAGGTTCATTTCATATCTTATAAGCCTGTAATGTCGTAATAAAATGATTATAATGCATTTTATTTCGTTTAAGAATTTCTTCAAATTCCACCATCTTAGAAATTAGGATACAAATAAGCTTGATTTCCTGACAAATGAGCTTGAAGTGTCCTTAAAAAGTGAGTATAATGCATTTTGGGCCGTTCCGAAATTTCTTACATTAATCGGTAAGATCAGGCTGCTAGGCTGCCAGGATGCTGGGTTGCCAACTTAAGGCTGCCAACTTTAGGCTGCCAACTTTAGGCTGCTAGGTTGCCGACTCCAGGCTGCTGGGCTGCCAACCTTAGCTGCTAGGCTGCCAACTTCAGGCTACTATACTGCCAACTTCAGGCCGCTATGCTGTCAACTTCACGGACGTATTTAAGTATACTGACGACCTTTACAACAATGACTTTCGATTACTTTTTTAACTTCCTCGTTATTTCGTCATTTCCGAAAAGGAGCGAGGATAGGTTTGTACATTGTTTACTTTTTTGTCATTAGTTAAGAATACATTGGCTGAAACGGAGTCTTCGATCATTAAAATAATGTGGTGCCATATACAGAAGAAAACAGCCATTCATTTCATAATAAAATTGACGATAGAGTTCAGTACCGCGACAATGTTCGAAGCAATAGTAAAACGTGATCAAATTATCCCGAAGTCAAAGACATAATGGTAGCTGCAATTTACATTTTATAGTGGAGCAATGGCCGAAGAGCTCGGAAAGTTTAAATGCAAACAGCCGTATCCTTTACAGTTTGTTTAGTGCCATGCCTTGTACTCCAGAAAGTATTATTTCATTAGCCAAAAGGCTGATTCATAGGCATTTACATTTGTTAAGTCAGGGAACTTACTGACATTAACTCGTGACTAAATCATTCTTAGTTTTCCTACTAATTCGGTTTCTTCCACTATATAACCAATTGTCTGTTGCGATGTAGCAACATGGCCTAAATGCAACTTTCGTTCTATATAGTTGCATTTTGCTTGAAGACATTGTAACATAAATATTGTATTCTTTAAAACATGTGATTTATTTCTTGTATAAATAATTAGTGTAGACCACCGTTAACATAAATGGTCATAACCAAACAATTGGTGTTTGTATTTGTGTATTTAAACCTATATAAAGGTCTAAGCCATGACTAATTACAATCCTTGTTTTAATGTTAAATGTTTGTTCGGCGTTCGAAGGAACCATTTTACTTTTTGGATACAAGAATATCAATTATACTTTCTATCTAAATATCTTGAATTAATATTTTAGCAAGTAGATAACAACAAAATATGTATAAACTTAATAAATCTTAAGTTGTCTCAATGATAGCTATGTCAACACATTTTTTTGCGAACTAACGAGATTGGTATTCTTATTAAGTTATTCATTTTTAAACTGTTTATGATGCTAATGTTATACTGTTATGTACAGTTGTACACCAGCGTTTACGCTAGTCAGGTTAACGGGTTGTTTATGATAGAATTCATGACGTATTTCGCATGCCGTATTTCGCATGACGTAGCATTCGCGTAACTGCTAGAAAGAAAAAGATCAGGCTAGAAAGTTCATGTGTTTATTTTCAACTCGTTAATGGTCTGTGTTTCGTGAATGTTCTGGAGACTTCTGCGTTCTAGAATTTCTTTGGGTGTATATAAGGGCTTGTTAGCTAATTTTAGTTGGAAGTATGGATATATTAAAGTTTGGACATAGAATTTGGACATATGGTTTGGAAATACTTGCAGCTTCTATATTAAATCTGCCTGTGTTGGAACTTACGTGGACCTATTATATTCTACAGTGATATAAATATTAAAGTGCTGGATTTGGAATTATATTAATTACATTCGTGCATTGTTCTACCTTTGGATTATTTTAACTGTGCGTATCTACGAGGACATTCTACAGAAAACTCTTCAAAATTATTCGACGTTGGATTATTATTTGGACTGTTAAAGGGACACCTCCTAAAGGGAAAAACTGTAAGCTAACATTTATTTTGCATTCACAAATTTTGTCTGATATATTTGTTATTTTTTGTTACGCTATAGATTTAATTGTTTATTAAAATAAAACAGTATTGTAATAGTTTGATGCTGGCTCCGGCGTAACAATACATTGTTAAACTGTTTAATATGTTAACCAGTTTCCAATTATAATTCACATTATTTTAACCTGATATTTTTATATTTCTACTCACGTATTTTAATTTTAACCTGATTATACTCAATTCGCGTTAAGCTTCATCGTATTCGGCGACGTATGTCCTATTAAATGTGCCGTAAAACCCAAAATACAAATACAAATTCTGCAACCTAAAATATAACTTTAGGTTATGAAGGCCTTCCAGATCGAATATATAACACGTGTGTTCTGTAATCAACCGTAAATAAAACCTGTTATGTGACATCATATTCGTTTGCTTATCATCATCATCATCATCATCATCATCATCATCATCATCATCATCATCATCATTATCATAATCATGAGCAGCAGCATGATACCATCGCAACCATAATGACTGTCATTATCAAGATCATCGTCAGCTGCGGCTACATTATCACGCCCATCACCACGATAATAATTATCATAATCAGCATCATTATTGTTGCCATCACCATCCTTACGACCAGATCATCATCATTATGTTAGCCATAAAGTCTTTGTGGCATAATGACGTCACTACTTTCGTCATAACGTATAAAGAAAATGTCAGCGCTTGGACATTTTTATTCATATAGATCGGGTTTCTGTTCATTGCTTCCATTTGAAAACCCCCTTGGGAAGTGCGAGGTCAGAGTTCTCAAAAACCAGTTTAATCACCCCAGTCATTCCCTTTTGCCACTGACCTTTCTAAGCCGTCAACTGTTGAGTTTTGCTCTTTTTGTTAAATAATTTATCACATATTTGCTCTTACCTTTTACGTTTTGCTTGCATAAGAATACCTTGGTACTGTGCTATTTTAAAAGTTGGTATGCGGTGCAATGTTCATAGGACTTTGTCATATATTCTTATCAATAAGTGTGGTTATTTAAAAATTTCGTTTTTCTTTCAGAACTAATGACAAATGTGATGTATTCGTTGCCAATTTTGTTTTCCTATGTACACTTTATGTCTTTGGCATATTCTTTTCGGTGTTCATATCCAAACTGAAGCCACATGAATACATCACATTTTATGTACTATATTCGTTTGAAACGCTTATCATTTTTCCCTTAACATCACACATGTTATATTCGATCTAACGTTTCACGCGTATTACATCGTTGATCTGTGACATATACGACTCAACAGTCTCTTAAGATTTAATAGCCATAATCTGCCTTCCCTTCTCACACAACTCCAAGTGACCGGACTGTTTTTAATGTTTATTGTACTGCACCTCCTGTTTTATAAGTTCTGTTTCTGCGTAAAAACAACACCAGTATGTCTGTGTATTTCTCTCATGCGGATCAAACAAATTACAATACGAGGTTCTTGGTTATGCACAGAGTACATATTAGGATAAGAAACTATCGGTGAGTGTGATGCATAGATGGATGTATTTCGGTACAACAGCCAGCACTATATTTAAAATGACTCAGTTGTGCTGGTGGTGCAGCACTTGGCAAAGCAATTGGCAACACATCCGGCATGACACTTAAAATCTCTTAAGTCTGAAGTGTGTTTTCGACATTTGTTCAACAACAGTTTATTAGGTTAGTTGTTCATTGTTCCGCCACGTCACGAAAGTGTCAAGCACACAATATACATGCACTATACAATGCATCTTCAGTTTGCAGAGTCATTGTAATAAAAAAAAACTATTATTGGGAGGTTAACATTCAGCTTAATTTTGGCTATTTATACGGTCAAGTCTGTATGTATTTTTTTACAAGAAACTATTTCGAGACTTAAGGCAGACTGTTAAGTAAATGTATGAATGTTAAATGTCATTTAACTAAATGTCGGTATTTAATACGGCATTTTAACTCAATACCGGTAATTTTACAGCGGAATAATTCCATTTTGGTAATTTAGACAGCCTAATAACTCCATGTAGGTAATCGTACCACAACTAGGTAATTTATGTGCATAATAATTCCATTTCGGCAATGTTTATTGGGTTTATTGTCCCACCAACAGTATTTCAATTATCTGGAGACGATGTTCACCCGAAGCAGTGCTGCCTTCACTGTGTAGCATGCCGTGAACACCTGGCATGATACCACACCCAGTCACATTATCCTGACACCGGGCCAACCAGTCGTGTCACTACCCTTATATTTGCTAGAACGTTACATGCAGCAAGGGAGTTAAACGACTTTGGATGTCGGGGATCAAACCTGGGGCCTTCGTACCTGGAGCCGACGCTCTACCGATTACTACCAGGTCCGGTCATTTTGGCAATATATATGGCATAACAGTTCCATGTCGGTAAATAATACGAACTTATGATAATAACATGTAGTTAGTTAATACTGCCTGATAACTTCATGTCGGTTTATTTATTTGACTGTATTACCTGCATGCCGGCAATATACTGCCAAAAACACCATTACGATAATTTATATGACCGAAATACTCAGCATCAAGAAATTCCGTTTAATATGTCGGCACTTTATAAGTGAAATAAAGGTAGCTAATAACTCCGTGTCGGTAATGTGTCGGTAATTTATACGGTATGTTTTGTTCAGTTATTCCATGTCGGCTATTTATTCAGCCTAATGACTCAATTTTCATGTCGGTAATCAAATCACCAAGTTTCAATGTCGGTATACGACCCCATAACCTCATGTAGGCAGTTAAATAACGCCTTAAAACTCCATGTCGGTAATTGACATGACCATATTACTCTATGTCGGCAATGTATACGGCCTAAAATTCAATTGCGGTTATTTCTACGGTCTTATAACTCAGTGTCGATATGTTATACGGCTTAATAACTTCATGTCGGCATATTTCCGCACTAATACCTCTATGTCAGTAAGTTAGACAGTCTAATTACGCTATGTAATTTATACGTCATATAATCAGTATGTTATATCATTTATGAGCCTAGTTTACCCTATTAATGTCATGGCCTGAATCTAATCCAAAAACAAAAAGCACAAACAATAAAAAAAGGAAAGTGCAAATCATTTAGGCGTCCCCATTTTAAGGGGTTACAGTCAACGTCCCCGATTGATATGTAAGAATTATTGTGTGCGACCCTGTTTCGGTTTGGCAAAATACACACGAATGTATTCCCAGTATTTTATTGTAAAACTACATTGTTTGAAAAGATGTTTAATAAATCAGTTATTTTAATCAGAATTATACTCCTGTCGCCGCCATTGCGATCTAGTATATGTGGAAAGCCTATACCATGCATGTACATTTAACATAGGCATAGCACTTGCTGTAATGGCTTTTCCATTTTACCCAGTTATTATACAGACATGAGATTTCTTGGATCTATACTAATTATTGGCTGTTTGTTCAGTGACGTCTGGATGTATTTATTTTTTGGACATAAGAAATCTTTGTTGAGAATAAATGCCATCTATTTACTCAGAGTTAGCGAATACATAATCCTGTCGCGCTCAATCATAATTCAATATAAGCAAAACAAAAGAAAGCTTCATTATTTATAAGGTAACAATCAAAGTCCATCCCCAGTTGTTTGCAAATTTATCGTATGTGTGTCCCCTCTTTAAGTAGAAATATATAATAATAATATTATATTATATATTATATATTATATATAATATTATATAATATATATATATAATATATATATATATATATATATATATATATAACATTTAAAAGCACAAATGACAGTCAAATACATATGTATTTCTGTCACATTTATTGCAATAGACGCAAAAGTAAAGAAGTCCCCGTTTTAGTGGTCAAATACCAAGTCCCCGTTTGACACCAAATACGCTAACGTGTGTTTGTGCGTGCGTGCGTGCGTGTGCATGCGTGTGTGCGCGCGCAACACATCGAAATCTAGTAAGTTCTTTTTGTTTGTATCATTGCTTACAACACCTAGCTATTTTTCCATCGTCAAAAACCTTTTAAATAATTTATCGTAATCCAATTTAGAACTTGCACGTATATCAGCAAACCACTTTTGTAATATTGTCTTAAATTATGCTAGAGACCGAGATCTTGAAGTAACATTTTTAAAAAGTGTTTTCCAGTTGTCATCAGACTTTACAGTAAAATCAGATAAGGAAACATATAATCTATTAGGAAGCGTTCCCGGAGCAGACCTCTATTTAAACCAAAAATTTATAATTCTAAGTGTTCTCGTTATATGTAGAGGCAAATGCCCTGTCTCACCATATAATGTTATATTAGTGGTTTAAGCCCAAGCTCAAGTATGTGTTTTAAAAATTTAATTTTTTAATGAATTTGTATAATGTCTGGACTGGAATGATAACCCCAAATTTCACTCGCATAGGTAATGTCATTGCATCAAACAATTTTAGTATATCAATAGTCTTAAAATAGATGTTATCAAAACGTATGTTTAAAATATATTATTTTGATGCTTGATCAGATAAGACAGGATCATCTGCAAACAGTTGTAAAATAATTTATTTCATCAATATTTATGAAGTCAATATAATCAGTGATCAGGTGATCTGTAAACGAAACCAAATGCTTCAAAAGCACAATATAAATTACGTTTTTCATTATGCTTGATCCCATTTATTTAACAAATTAAGTTACAAAAATGCAACCAACAGTAATTCGTTTACTTATAAAAAGCCAAACTGAAAATCACTCAGAATGTTTTGTATTTCTTTGTTTGCGTTCAGGCCAATCGTTTATCAAGCAGTATAGAAAGTATTGTTGAAAATATACTTGTTAGGATAATAACTCTAGAATTATGTAAACCATTTCTAACTCCTTTCTTCAGCACTGGTACAATAGAACCGTTGTTCCATTTATATGGGTAATCGTGCTGTTACGACCGGGTGTCGCTATATAAGGTTTATTCATAAAATGGCACGTTTACTAAATGACAAAATGGTGTAACAGAAAGAACAAGCCAGCAACAAACTAGTACAATTAAATCTATGGCGTAATAAAACAATTAAAAATTACAATTTCAGAAAGCAAAATAAATGTTAGCTTACAGTTTCTCCCGTTAAGAGGTGTCCCTTTAATATTCCAATTAATAATCCAACGTCGAATAATTTTGAAGAGTTTCCGGTAGAATGTCCTCGTATATAAGCACAGTTGAAATAATCCAAAGGTAGAACAATACACGAATGTTGGTCGAGTCAGTAGAAGATTTTTTTTGACACCGCAAAACGACGAAGTGGATTAAGATACTGCACTTTTACGACAATGTTTACGACACTAAATTATAACTTTTGATTATAAATTACAATATAAAAAAGTGTTCTGTAGTCACATTTTGTAGAATATTTTGATCCTAGTTATAAAATCACCATCCACAATAGTCTGACGACTTTAACCTGGTCAAATTAGCCCACCTGTGTCAAATTCCGATCCACACTGGTCTGACGACCATTACCTAGTCATATAAGAACAGCTGTTTCGAATTCCGATCCACACTGGTCCGCTGTCGATAAAGTGGCCATATTAGCCCACCTGTGTCAAATTCTGATCTGCACTGGTCTAATGGCCAATACTGGGTCTCATGAGGGTAGTTGTGTCAAATCCTGATCCACAGGGCTCTGATGGCCATTACCTAGTCATATGAGTCTACCTGTATCAAATCCTGATCCAAAGTGGTCTGATGACCATTACCTAGTCATATGAACCTACATGTGTCAATTGCTGATCCACAGTGGTCTGATGGCCATTATTTAGTCATATGAGCCTACATTTGTCACATCCTGATCCACAGTGGTCTGATGGCCATTACCTTTTCATATGAGCCTACATGTGTCAAATCCTGATCCACAGTGGTTTGATGGCCATTATCTAGTCAAATGAGCCTGGCTGTGTCAAATCCTAATCGGCAGTGGTCTGATGGCCATTACCTTTTCATATGAGCCTACATGTGTCAAATCCTGATCCACAGTGGTCTCATGGCCATTACCTAGTCATATGAGCCTACATGTGTCAAATCCTGATCCACAGTGGTTTGATGGCCATTATCTAGTCACATAAGCCTGCCTGTGTCAAATCCTGATCCACAGTGGTTTGATGGCCATCACCCTCTCATATGAGCCTACATGTGTCAAATCCTGATCCACAGTGGTCTGATGGCCATTATCTAGTCATATGAGCCTGCCTGTGTCAAATCCTAATCGGCAGAGGTCTGATGGCCATTACCTTTTCATATGAGCCTACATGTGTCAAATCCTGATCCACAGTGGTCTCATGGCCATTACCTTGTCATATGAGCCTACATGTGTCAAATCCTGATCCACAGTGGTCTGATGGCCATTATTTAGTCATATGAGCCTGCCTGTGTCAAATCCTAATCCGCAGAGGTCTGATGGTCATTACCAAGTCGTATGAGCCTACATGTGTCAAATCCTGATCCACAGTGGTCTAGTCATATAAGCCAGCCTGTGCCAAATCCTAATCCAATTTTTTGTTTTGTTTGTGGTCATGTTGTTTTCGTTTAGGATGTCCGGAAGCCTATTTTTTATTCTGGTTTAGAAAAAATTGCTTCTGAGTGACAAGAAGAAAAGATGTGGACTTTTTTGTGGTCTTATATTTTTTTCTTTACGTCCCAAGTCCGAACGCATAATTAGGACAAACTTATGGACTCCCACCTAGAGGGGTAAAATTGTATTTTCTATTTTTGACCTTCAATAATCGAAATCTTTTGAACGGTCTGTTATTTCCCAAAACGGTTTTCGACATCTTGTTTAGAGGGCCAAAGAAACCCCACAAATTACTTTTTTTTTATTTTTGGACACATTTTTTTTTTTTTTTTGGAAAAATGTCAACTTATTGTAAAAAGATTTTTTTTTCGGGGCAATAAAATCATTTGGAATTGGGGGCATTTCTGGGGTTGTCGGGACCTGATGAACTCAAATCTGCAGACAGATTTGAGATAGCTCAATTACTTCTCTTGATATCGCCTATTTTACTATTTGGTCTAAAAATGGTATTTTTCCAATTTTGACCCCAAACTTCAAGATATCTCAAATTCGACCGCATATTTGATATCAGCACTCCAAAATACCTTAAGAAGTACTTTTCAATCGTTTTTGGGAACAACTTTTTTCATATTTTCCCATAGGCGACCCATGGTGATTTTTTTTCACGTTGGGTTAGGAAACTTGCAGTGACCAATGTATTAATAATTTATACTGAGCAATAATCCTCAAAAATATTTGAGCTAGCTCTTTTTCTTCCTGGAGATCTAGGGTGGTACCCCCTAGGAAACTAAGTTAGGCTTTTTCCTGATGGACCCCTATATCTCAGAAACCTTTAGAGCAACCTCGGATTTGAAATCCCCACACCCAAAAACCTTAAAAAACACATTTCGAAACCTTTTGGGGAAACAAAATGTTTTTGGTGAAAAAACTGTCAAGATTTTTTCTGAACAATTCACATTGGTTTTTTAGGGCATTGGGAACTCAGATCCGCAAAACTCTTTGAGCTATCTCTTTTCCGTCTTGGAAATCTAGGGTGGTCCAACCTTCCTTTTTTCCCCCAGAAAGGTTTGTTTTAGGGTGACTAATTGAGATATAATTTATACTGAGCAATAAACCCCAAAACTTTTGGAGCTAGCTCTTTTCATTTCCGGCAATCTAGGGTGGTACCCCTAGGAAAAAAAATGGGCTTTTTCTTGATGGACACTTATATCTCAGGAACCTTTATAACCACCTTTGATTTGACCTCGGATCTGAATTCCCCACTCCCAAAAACCACATTTTGTATCCTTTTGGGGAAAAATATTTTGGGTTAAAAAACAGACAGAGTAGATATGAGCTGGCCATTAACATAAGACTTGGTTTAACACAGATTTATTTCAAGCACAGTATGCTTGTTTTTTACCATATAACTTACTGGCAGCAGGTAGATTTCATTTGTATTGGAGACATCTGCTCCTTCAAAACCAATTTCATGCTCACTTAAATCTGGGCTTTGTCAGGTAAGAGACAATTATTTTCTTAAACAGCTCTGGTAAGTATTTACATTGTGTAGAATTATTTTTGCAATATTAGTATGTTTTTGTAGCTGGGTGAGAGGGAGAGAAAGTCTAAGCGGTTCAGTTAGCTCAGTCGAGTTCAACTCCCAGGCTGGCTGCACATTTTTCTCCCTTTGTAACAATGGCGCCCAATGTAAATGTCCCGCGGTCGTTATGGTACAAGTGCTGGAAAAGTGCTTGTGAGACAAATTGCAAGTTGCCAGGGTGTATGTAGCTAGGTGATAGGAAGAGAATGTGTAAGTGGTACGGTTAGCTCAGTTGGTAGAGCATTCTCCCTGTTAGCAAAGGGTCCCAGGTTCAAGTCCCAGGCTGGCTGCACATTTTTCTCCCTATGCTACATTTGCATGTAAGAAGCTACCTTAAAGTTGCCAGCATTTAGCAATGCAATGCCGATGAGCTTTCTCTTGCTTTCCAATGCTTCTTTGGTCCAGTGGAAGTCATCCTTTTGTTCTTGCCAGAACTGTTCTGTAAACTGAAATATTGCAGTCAATGGAACGAAACATAACACAAATTCAAGAAAGTAATAAAGAATCATTTTATTTGCTTTGGTAGAAAACATATACAACAAATAATCTAATATACCTTAATACAAAAATAGTATACTGCATGTAAACAAGTCAGTATACAGTACTAAAATCACTATTTGTGGTAAATAAGATATCAAATTAAATGAAAAATAAACCAAGATTTTTGGAAAAATGTTTATACCTTTAAGACGAAAACACCGCATGAAGTGCCATCAGTCTGCATCGAGTGAGGTAGGGTCTTCATATTCCATATCCCCACAACATTGTCGAGCCTCGCCGATACCCTCTT
>CM017570.1:51015024-51025708 GCA_007844125.1 Sinonovacula constricta
GACTAAACAAAAGGTGCACAGCTGACAAACGACATTGTACTTCAGAACAGTGGTTTATAAACTTGACCTTAAAAATGTTTAAGAAAGATCTTTTATGTGGTATAACATCTTTTCCAGATTGACTTAAAATAATACTGAACTCGAACATGCCAAGTATCTTAATAACTCAAACTTAAGAGCTCATTATTAGTCCTTATTTTCTCTATAACTCGAACAACACAATCCAGTTGATTACTTACCTGGTCTCTAAGGTCTTGGCTGACTTCTTAAGGTCATTCTTGATCCGGGACCTGGCCTCATCACTGTCTTCATCAGAGTCCTGCACCTGGGCCACACAATGGACAAATAATGAAATAATAATCGAAAACTTTTCTTGTCATTCAATTGTACTACATTTCAACTCTTAGTCTACATAACACATGTGCTTATAAATTCATGCAATGGCAGCAAGACATTGGGAGAGCTTAAAAAGTAAAATATGCAGATCATTTTTAATATACAATGATTACAACATGATAAACTTGGGCTAGCGAACATAAATATTTCAAATTTTTAGTCTTTTCACCTGTGGTAGACAAATGGCTTAGAAATTCTTTTTCTGTGATACAAAATTCTCTATTTAAATTTTACTTTAAATTTGAAATAAATCAGTACCACAAAAATGATAATTGAAGCATATTCAACCTATTATTGTAGAGGAAGACCCCAGGTACATGTACATCAGCAGAAAGACCACCCCACATTAAGTATTGGCCCTGACCAGGACTTGAACCCCTCTATATAAGGGCGGAAGAAAAATAAAGCAGCAGTTGCAACTTTTTGTCCATTGGCAACTACACTACACTTTAACTATAACAGATAATATTTAAAAAGCCATTGCTGTGAATGTACCTGATGACACCCCTGGATTCTACTGAGCGAGCCCTACAAGGGGCTAATGGTGGTGACTGACAATCAACATAAAACCTAATAAAAAGATCTTGCTAACATTGCTTACATACAAGCTTTTCTGTATAAGAAAGAATGGGATATTAATATTTATATTTACTACTCAATAAAAAAAAACACAATAAACATATTTGAAAAAAACTTGTACATGCAAACCATTTTGAGGAGAGCATAGAATTAGTTCATGCACTATGACATTTTTAAAACCATGTACTAGATTTCATAAGAGCTATGCAGCCTGCAGTATTCATTGCAGTGTAAAAGACATGCATATAAAAAGCAATTTGGGAAATTTTAATGTGCAAATTCCATTTTTATGCAGACTTGACATTATCTTAAATGGATTCAGACTCTTGATATAAGCACAAGCATTACTTACAGCATAGATGGTAAATAACACATTTGGCTGGATATAATATAAACCAGTCTCACCTGGAAATGAGAACGATCCTCAGACTTGCTTCTCCTCATGGCTGCTTTTTTTCTGAATCGTTTAGATTTTTGTCCATGAATGCTTTGTGGACGTGATTTTTTCTCACCAGATTTTCCATGTGAAAACTCTGGCACTTCTAGATCACTCAAATATTCCTTGTTCCTGTTCAGGATATCATCAAGACTTGAATCCATCAATTGTTTCTCACCCCTCACTTTCATCAGCACTGTCTTTTCCATTTTCACTTTGCCATGTTTCAACTTCTCCAACTTCTTGCTTCTCTCTTTCTTTCTTTGATTTGCTCAAGTCACATTTAGCCTTAGAGGTCTTTGCTGGAGTGTCAGCAGACTTGGTGGGCTCATGGTGTTTCTTGATTGGCTGAGGATCTGGTTTCAGGAATTCTGGCAGTTCCTCTGGTTTCTCAACTGGCTTCTGTGGCTCAGCATGCTTTAGTTCAACATCTGTGAACAGTTCTGGTCTATAAACAGCAACCATTGGAGGTCTCTCTTGCTCATATACCTCTTTAGGCTCTGGATGCTTCAGTGCAACTTCTGTAAACAATTCAGGTTTATGCGAAGCAACCACAGCAGATTTTTCTTGTTCAACTTGTTTAACCACTTTTTGAGGCTCTGTGATCTTCGTGTCCTGTAAAGCAGCTTTTTCAACTGTTTTCTCCATTGTGACAACCTCAGCAACATGTGGAACATATGCTTCAACTGGTCTTGATTTCATAACTGCTTGTTGTTTTAACTCTATCTTTGTCTCTGAAGTTTGCCTCACAACTGATGGCCTGCTTTTAGCATCTGTTGCAGTTGCAACCATTCTACCTCAGTTGCCTCAGCTTTGACAACTTTTGGAGGCTCTTCATGAACAGTCTTGACATCAGGAACCTTTTGGGCAATGGCAACCCCAACCATCTGTTGTTTGAAAACTTTCTGTGGAGATTGATCTCTTGGAGGTGTAGGAGAATGACCTCTTCTTGGTGACATCGCTCGTTGTCTAGGTAATTCCTGTTGTGTTGGTGATGTTGGCATTTCTGGCTGCCTTCTGAAGCCGTTGATACTGCTAGAGCTTTGATGTCAATTATTAATGTTCTCTCATTTACAGATGCATTACCTTCAACTTTACAAGAAGTATCAATTTTGCTTATATCTTGTTTCTTCTCAACTGATGTCTGAGAGGTTAGCTTAATTCCAGTCACATGAGACTGAGCAGGACTTGTTACCTTTTCCTCTGATACTTGCATACCTTCAGATGCTACCTTTGGGGCTGCAGGTGAAGAAGTGACATCTTTCTTAGAGTAACTTGTCCCAAACTCAAACCTATCAGCACTGTCAGGTGTGGCAAACTGAGAGCCAAGCTTCCTGACAAGGTTGAACTTTTCCTTCTTCCTTTTGTGGGCAATGGAATCATCACTCACATCAGAATGGTAAGTTTCATGATGGGTCACTTCTTTCATTTGAGTTTCAGGTTCAGATTGGTGATCATCTGGAAGTGTCTGAGGGACAAACCTTTGAGAGATTTCTTGAATATTTTCAGCCATTTTATGTACTTGTTGGGTCTCAAATTGTTGTGTTCTATTAACATTTTCACCAACTGCTGCAGGCTTTGCGATCTCTTTCTTTGTATAGGATGTCCCAAATTCCATAAAACTTTTGCTAACTGAATCTGGCCTTTCTTTTCTCTCAAAATGTCTCTTATGGATCTCAACATTCTGCTTTTGATAAAAATCAGATGTGGTCTCCTTTGGAGAAGGAGCATTCACTACCTCTGACTGCAATTTTTCTACTTCACGCTTTGAATCAATTGTGACATAAACTGGTTCCTGACATTTTTCAAATATTGCTTCAGCTTCAATATCCTTTTGATGTTTCTCAGTTTCTTTTTCAATCTTTGTGGGCTCTTTAACTGATGGTGCTTTCTTTGGATATGATGTGCTGAATTCAAAAGGCAATTTACCACCATACTTTGGTTTTGACTTCTCTTCATTGACAATTGCCTGCTCTACAGATCCATGCACTGCAAATGCCACAGCAACTCCAGGGCTGTGTTCAATCTGAAACTCAGCCTTTTCTTTCAGTGTTGCCTCATCACATATTTGTTCTTCCTTAGTTTTCTGCACAGCAGGTATTTCCTTTTTAGAATAAACAGTTCCAAATTCCATAAGTCCACTGGACTGTCCGAATTTAGATTCATACTTTTTCCTATCCATTCTCGGAGATGGTGGTCTTGATGTTACTTTGATGGCTTCTTCAGGAGGAGAATAATGTTCATCAATATGTTTCCGTTCATAGGTCTCCCTAGTATCTTTCCTCAATCTTTCCTTTTCTGCTTCTTTAGCCTCCCTTAATTTCTGTTTTTGCGCTCTTTCAAACTCTTCTTCTTCTGCTTTCTTCTGTTCATTTAGCTTTGCTTCAGCTGCTTTGAAATCATCCACTGTAAAATCTTCATCATTGTCTGCAGCTTTCTTAACGCTTCTTCTATCAACCTGACCACGGTATATTTTTACATCTTTCTGCTTATCCTCTGATTTTTTTCCACTAAAAACAGTGCCTAGTTCAATTGGTTTATGTTCTGACACATCTTCCTTAAACCTAGATTTTGCTTTTTCTACATTACTCTTAGTTTTCCTATTGCAATCTGATCAGCCGAGAGTTTGGCTATATCATCCCTAGAAAGAAGATGATGTTGCATCTCTGGTTCTGGTGTACTTTCATTGTATGTCACCGATTCTGGCTCAGGTGTTTTCTCTGGTGTAATCTCTCTAATGGCATTTCTGTCAATTCCAACTGTGCCTAGAACATCCTCTAGTGATGGCAACCTTCTCCTGACTCTAGCTGCTGAATCAACACTTTCTCTCCCTGAGTCACTCTCTCTGTCTGACACATGTACAACTGTTTGCTGCACAGGCTTGACCTCCTTCTTTGTAAACACAGTACCAAACTCAAAGAAATTAGGTTTACTTTCACTTTCTTTTGGCTTATATCTCTTTTGAGTGGACTGTTTACGCTCAGGTTTTTCAAAATCACTTACATCAGATTCGGCTGTTTCGCTTAAAGGTTCAATTTGGGGATGTCGCCCACCAAGATCTTTTTTGTCCCTTTCACTTTGTATATGCCTTTCCTTGCTGTGAGATATGTAACTTGAATCAGAATCTCTGAAAGGTGCTCTGTCAGCCAACAGTGTTCTGGGTGTATAGTTTGCAGAGGCATCTAAACTTGACAAATCATCAAAATCTGAATCTTCCTTTGAAGTCCTTTTTGCTCTTAACTCTTCCATTGTATGACCTTGCTTTTTCAGATGTTCTTCTTTTAGTTTCTTCAAAGCTTGCAACCTGTCTATAATGTTGTCAGTATTGAATGAATAATCCTTTTTATTATACACATCTACCTCTTCTCCAGGATGAGATTGTGACTGCAACCCTCTTTCAGCCAACTGGATTCCCCGAAGATTGGATGTCTCTGAATAAGCATCAAATATATCTGACGCATCAGATCTAACCTTTTCATGTTTTAAACTTTTAGATCTTGAAACGCTGCTTTGAGTTGAAGGCTTTGTTTCTGAAGTTGCCTTCAGGCTCTTTGATCGTAGAAGATCAACACCTTCATTTGAAGACTTGCTCACCAAGAATAGACAAGGTAACCCACTTTTGTCATCAAATTTACTAGAAATGCTTGCCAGCTGTTTCTTCCTCTCTTCCTTATATTTTGCTATTCTTTCTTTTCTTAACACCTGTGCTGATTCATCCATTGAAAGAACATCAGAACCAATTGTAATATCATCCTTAGTCTCTGATTGTGAAACAGGTGCAGGTTCTACCTCTTTCGATAAAGCACCAAGTTCAAGTGATTTTGCTTTTGTGTATTTCTTCATCCTACGAGAGGATTTTGAAGTCTCCTTTTCACTTCTGCTGACATTTTTGTGATCTTCAACATGTTTAACATGATCATCAAGTGTGGTGTCAGTTGATTCCTGTTTTGATGATAAAGATGAGGATGGTTTAAATGAATACACAGAACCAAATGGAGATGAATGGTCAACCGCCTTGGTTTGTTTTGAAGCCACCCTTGTTTTTGTAGCTGTCTTTGCAGATTTGCCAAGTAACATTTCTTCAGCTGTTGGAACAACATCTTTGTGGGAGGCTTCTACTATACGTGGCGCAGTATCATCAGATTCATTTGACCAATGTTTTGTATGAGCTTGCTGTCTATCTCTTCTAGCAGATCTATGTCTTGCAGCTGAACCTTTTTCACTTTCAGTAGACCTGTCTCTTTCTCTTGATGTTGATTTATTTTCTCTCTTGGTTTCTATGAATTTCTGTTTGGCATCATCTGACACCAGCTTTTGCCTGGCTAGTTTAGGTGTTGACTTTGGCGTTATTGTTTCATCTGAGTCAATACTTGGAGTAGATTCATGAGATTTGTGAACTGACATTGTTGGCTGTTTGCCAGAATGTTTTTCCGAAGCTGGCCGATGTCTATCCAATTTCGGTGAATATTCTGTTGCAAAACTTTCCGATTTGGCCTTATCTTGAATTCTTCTCTCATGAATCATGGCCCTTGCTGCTCGTAATCTTTCTAACTTCTGAGCAGTAGATTCTTCACTATTACCCTCAGAGGGAGGCTTGCTCTCTCCCTCTTTCTCGGATTCCGAAAGAACATGACGACGGAGTGCAGTTCGAAAATTTGAAATGAGCTCATCTGCATTACTTTCTGGTTGTGCAGCCTCTCTGATTCTCTCTTCGTCAGTGCTGTAGCTCAACTCTCTTGACTCATTTCTCTCCCTGCGCTGATGTGATGAAGACACATCATCGTAGTTACCGCGCTGTCGCCATGACGAAAATGGTGCCTTTACAGAAGGATCGCCGACTGTCTCTCAGCAGATTCCTGGTACCGATGCTTCAAGGCCTTGAAAGAGCTCTGGAAAGTATATTACAATAATGGCATAAATGGTTGTGGAATTAACATAAAAAAATTACACTTTTCATGCAATGTCAATTTGGGGAAAGTATGACATGCAATATTAATATTAGAAAATTTTGTACTAGGCCATTAACCTGAATAATTATGCGGTGTTATTTTCCTTGATAATCTTAAAAGGAAAATAAGTCTTTGTAAAAATATCACACTATTGCAGGTTTTCAATGATACTAAGAAGCCTCTGAGATGTTTATCTAACTGAAGGCAATATTTTCTATCACAGAAGCTGAAGCATAATGCAGGTTTTTAGAATATGCAAAATATGATGTGGTGTTTATTCTTCAGTTGACAGTGACATTGAGATTGCAGAATATTTACTTTTTAGGAAAGTGTGTGCCTAATATGGAATGTAAAAGATATTGGCTTGCACTCTCTGTAAACAAGACATTATAAATCACTTTGGTTTAATTTTGAAATTTGGAATGTTCTTTTCTTTATATTATGTTGTTTGGCTTTTATTATAGTTTTTGCTAACATTGTAATACTTACTTATCCTCAGCATGGCTGGACCTCTCAGAAGCATGGCTGCTGGCAGAATCCCCAGAGTTGAGCCTCTGTCGGTGGTGGATGGGCGTGGTCATGTGGGTGCCTGGCAATGGGCCCCCAGCAACTGGGTCCAGTGGAGCCCTCCCCTCACCTCCTGGCTTGAACGAGCTCTGTCACTCAAACTGAAATGGTCAATTGAATGTGTGGTTAATAATCTTTCAGGCATATTATTAAATACTTTGAATACTAATGAAGTCCTAAAGAAAAGACCAAATAATAATTATATTTCTTAATTGCTGTTTTTAAATACAACATTGTGTTTTTTTTATTAGATGGCACAATATAAGAGTTGTACCCAAAGGATCTTTTTCATTTAACTTGTATATCGATTAAAAGATCCTGATGTTCTTTTTATGATGTCATTGTCATCATGAATACTGCTAAACCATTATCACATCTGGTCACACAGTTTGCACTAAGATCAATCTGTATCAAAGACTTTGGTCACTTTTTATCTATTAGACTGGTTGGACAGGATACAAACATGTGCTGTTCATTATTGCATACACTATACTTCTTTGTCAAATAATTACCCACAGATGTGGCTAATCCAACTGCACCTATCTTGTGATGATAACATCATAAACAACAACTAGTGGGAGAAGTCAGACTCTATTATCAAGGCCACTCAGGAAACATATCTGCTCAATGTGGCAGGGCATGAAAACATGATGCACTTTATAAAGAAGACTCCAAGAGTACATCAAACTTTATGTTGACACAGCATAATATTCCACAATTTTCAACCAATCACCATAATTTGAGTTCTCGTTTCAATAGATAATTCCCATTAGCAGCATCATAATAGGTTTAAAAGAATCAAGAACTATCTTTTTAAAAGGATACGAGGCATTTGTGAGGCATAAACTACTGAATTTATTAATTCTTAGGTTGTCACTTAATAGACACATTATACAAAACAGTAACAACAGTGAGTGTTAATGTTGTGCTTTGAGGCATTGGAATGGGTTTAAACAAATACAGAATCAAGTGATGTTTTATAAATGTTAAATAGGAACAAAAGGGATTTCTACCAATGCCGTCAGTATGGTATCTATTGTGCAGACCTCGCAACAGCATTTGTAAGTAGGTCAAAGTGAGTTTAGACAGTTATGCCAAAAAAGTACCAGCTATGAAATTCTTAAGCTCTGGCTTAAGCTGAATTTCAGAAGCATGAACCCTGCACGACCTTGACTGCCCATTGTCAGTAAAGACCTGTGAAAAAACGAGTGCGTGTACAGAAACAAATATGTATGGTGAAGGATATTAGAAGCATC
This sequence comes from Sinonovacula constricta, assembly GCA_007844125.1. NCBI lineage: Eukaryota > Metazoa > Mollusca > Bivalvia > Cardiida > Solecurtidae > Sinonovacula > Sinonovacula constricta. The sequence continues at coordinate 51,023,208 of CM017570.1, forward strand.
ATGTGTGTCCAGGCATGCTACTTCAAATTAAAATCAGTATTGTAATCTGTTCAAAATTATATGTTTAAATGATTATATTGTGTACTGCAGATATACATGAACTCCATATTTATGAATAAACAATAAATCCCACAAAGGAATATTATTAAAAGAATGTGCAGTACATCACCCAACTGAAGTGATAAGTAATAATAACTTGGTTTATTTTGTTTGGTTTTTTATCTTCATTGCCGCAACACAAGCACGCTCATTATAGTGACATCCAGCTATCAATGTTCAGGTAGAACCACAGACACCAGGTTAGCTGGAAGATTTTTGTCTGGACTGTGACCTGAACCCATGCTGTAAGGAGAATAAATGTCACAAAGAAACTATATCATTGTCATGGACATCCATTAAACAGTTTAAACAGAAAAAAAGGTGCTCAAAATCTATTGCCCTATAGTGATGTGTTTATTATATAGGTCCTGTACATTTATTACTGTATATTACATCATAAAACCATAGTGAGGAGCAGTAAGGCCCAGTTTAATCAGTAGCAGGAGCCTGATGGCTATGATAGTTGGTGGAGCTTATCAGTTGCTGTAATAGATAAGTGTGGCAGGCATCTGTACCCAGGTAGATTGTATATGCTGAAGTGTATGCCAGTGTTTTAGGATGGTTGCTAAGAATGCTCCGGTTGAAAACACATTACATTGTATGTGTATTATGTCTATTGTTGTATTCCTATTGTTGTTCTTAAACCTTTCCATGCTACATTACCTGTACTTTGTGTCACAAATACCTTATTCTTAGTCACTTGCCAATATTCCAGGCAAAGGTAATGGAATTAACAGACTTAGCAGCAAATAAGGCAGATCCTGATGACATCTGGGACTACACTATTTAAATTAACTGACTTATGCTAAGCAGTCTAAGAGTTCACTAATTCCTAGTTTTGTATTTATTAGCTGAACATTATGTCATGGATCATTTAGTCATCCAAAGAATGTGTTTATTCAAGACTACAGTGCTGCCTTTACTGTGTTAGCATGCTGTGAACCTCTGAATGAGGCGACACCCAGTTGCATTATCATAACACCTTTTGTATCCCCAGAATCACCCTTATGTTATATACCTAAACGATAAAGTTTTACCAATACCATAATTATAGGCCTCATACATGTATGTCCAGGATTGGACAAGGGTTACAGTAACTTGGACCAAAGCTCTCCAAACTTGTACCATCAGCACTAGTCAGAATACTTGGTGTAAGATGTACATATTAATTACCATGGCATTGTTGTATTATAACAGATGTCATTTTATTGAATAAAACATGAAACGTCACCATCAGGTTTTCATTTTACGCTTAGATTAACAATTCTGTGTAATGTGGATGAAATCCCTTCAGTAGTTGCAGTTAGTTATGCTTCAGAAACAATAAATATGCACAAATTTTGACCTTTGAACTCTTAAGTGTGACCTTGACAGTTGAGGTAGGGTCATGGCTCTTGAAAGCAAAACTCTGTTCCATTGAGGGGAACATTCTTTATACATCAAAGCTGAAGTACCTTTTTTAAGTACTTAAATATATTTTGAAAGCTACATTTTGCCTTTTTTTTATATACTTCATGCCCTAGGTGTGACCTTGACCTTTGAGGTAGGGCAATGGTTCTTAGACAAGACACACTGTCATATAAAATGAACACTTGTGTGAAGATGTAGTAAGTTCCAAAGCTCTTTCATGAATTGTTACTGAAAAAAAAGACAACCGAAACAAAAAACTTAAAAGAAATTCTAAGTGAAAAAGTGGCATAATTGTGCGCAACGACATACCCCGATCTAATAACTAGGATTTTTCTAAAGAAAACCTGGTTAATGAATCAATTCTTTTGCCTATAAATCCAAATTACAATTGTCAATCATTAATAATAAAATCCATTTAGTTTTAGTTTTCCTGTTGAATACTAGCCTACATCTTCAATTTCCTGTTTCTTCCTATCTGGCACGGTTACCATTCTACAGACTGGTACTAACAAGACCCCTGTGATTGTTGATATACGTTAACTAGGCATAGAAATGACAGATGGAGACTACTCCACTATCCAAGCTTCCCTTGTGTGTCTGTGCCAATGCCAATGTTACCCCTAGAGGTCAGGTATTTTCTGAGAATGATTATAAGGGTAAGGAAGATACAGTTCTGAGTATATGCAATCCAGTATCTAGGGTTATAACATTGATATAACTCTTACCAATCAGAACAATCATATGCACAGACAGTATCATAAAAATGAGGTAACCACTTTCAAATGAACATATTTATTATGAGTTTATTTTTATTTTTTTGTTTAAGGATTACTTTTATGTAATTGTAAAGAGAAATATGTGAAAAGATCCTGTGTGAGTTTCCTCACATATTTCAATTGGAACTTGTACTTAACATAGACAAACATTGATTATATCTATAGTTAAAATTCATATACAACTAAGGACATTTGCTTACTGAGCCAATATATCCC